>JAJMOB010000039.1:0-15770 GCA_030444945.1 Hyphopichia fennica | reverse complement strand
ATAATCATAACTCTTCTCCACTTCTAATCAAAAGAGATTCATCTATCGTTTCCAAATACTTGATTTTATTTTGGTGAACCAGTCATATCTGAAAATACACTCATTATGTCTGACACAGAAAGGAGAATTAACTCTGATGATGAAAATCCTATCAAACATGAACACCCTGACAATTCAACGATGGAGGGCGCTTATGATATAGAGGATAGAGATATCAATGAATTAGACGATGATCAACAGGAAGGAAGTATTGAACAAGAAGATACCAAGAGAGAATTCTCTATCGGCTCTAAGCGTCCTTTGGACGATGAGGAGCAACAAGACGAAGATGGTCTTGATAGAAAAGTCGAATCAAATGACTCTATAACCGAAAGTACTACTGCACCAGAACTAGAAGGCGGTAAAGGTGATGGTGAAGGAGATGAAGAAGGAGATGAAGACGACGATGAAGATGATGAAGATGATGACGAAGATGATGAAGATGACGTTGGATCAAGAAAAAGAAAGAGAAGAAGAGCTAATCAATTCATAGATATTGAAGCAGAGGTTGATGATGAAGAAGAAGAAGAATTGGATGAAGATGACGAAGAAGCTGAATTACTCAGACAACAATTTATTTCCGATGACCGCGTGGAAACAACTGATGGTAAAGATGATGACAGAGAACATCAAGATGATAGACTTCACAGACAATTTGATCGTCGTCGTCAAGAAGCTGAAGATCAAGATGCTGAAGTCTTAGCAGAAACATTGAAACAACGTTATCGTAAAACTCATAGTGTTTACAGAGGTGATACTACTGCCAGTGGTACTGTTTCTCAAAAATTATTAATGCCTTCTATTAATGATCCTGCAATCTATGCTATTAGATGTAGTCCAGGTCGTGAAAAAGATTTAGTTCGTAAATTATATGAAAAAAAGAAGACCTTGGCCAGATCAAACAAACCTTTAGATATTTTAACAGTTTTCCAAAGAGATTCTTTTAAAGGTTATATATATATTGAGGCCAAGAGACCCGAAGCAATTGAAAGAGCTTTGGCTGGTATGGTTAATATTTATGCCAAACAAAGATTATTAGTTCCTGTTCGTGAATATCCAGATTTATTGAAACAAGTTAAATCCTCCGATGTTGAATTAGTACCAGGTATTTATGTAAGAATCACTAGAGGTAAATATAAAGGTGATTTGGCTATCGTTGATAACTTATCTGAAAATGGTTTGGATGTCCGTTGTAAATTGGTTCCAAGATTGGATTATGGTAGAAATGATGAAAATACAAAAGATGGTAAAACTATCAAATCAAAAATTAAGCCAATTCCTCGTTTATTTAATGAATTGGAGGCTAGAACGTACGATGGTGAGCATTTACAACCTGGTCGTGGTAGTCGTAGTTATATTTATAGAGGTGAAGAATATAATGAAGGGTTTCTTTTCAAAGATTTCAAGTTGCAGTACATTCAAACCAAAGACGTGCATCCAAGATTGGAAGAGTTGGATAGATTCCAAACAGGTAATAACGAAGAAGATGGTTTAGATCTTGCGGCAATTGCAGCTTCTTTGAAAAATAAAAATAATTCTGAAGGTGGCCAAACCAGTGCTTTCCAACCAGGTGATAAAGTTGAAATTCGTCGTGGTGAACAAGCTAAAACAGTAGGTAAAGTTTTAACGTCTTCTTTGAATGAAATTACGATATTAGTCACTAATAGTGGTGATCCAAAGTTTGTTAATCAACAACTCACAGTACCATCTAATGATTTAAGGAAAGTCTTTGCCCCTGGTGACCATGTTAAGGTCATTGAAGGTAAACATTCAGAAGAAACTGGTTTAGTAATCAAAATTGATAACGACTCTGTTGTTTTATTGAGTGACCAAACCAATGAAGACGTAAGAGTTTTCGCTAACTACTTAATCAAAGCTACTGATGCTTCCCTGAGTTCAGATGTTCTCGGTAGTAAATATGATATCAAAGATTTGGTTCAACTTAATGCTTCCACTGTGGGTGTTATCGTTAAAGCTGAAAAAGGTTTATTCAGTATTATTTCTTCGGATGGGAGATTGATCTCCGTAAAGCCATCTGGTATTGCTTCCAAGTTACAATTAAGTCGTAGAGAGCAAATAGCTACCGACAAAAATGGTTCTACAATTAAAATAGGTGATACCGTTAGAGAAGTTTTAGGTGAGAAGAGAAGAGAAGGTGCTATTTTACATATTTACAAAAATTCTTTGTTCATTTCGCTGCATGATATTATCGAAAATCTTGGTATTTTTGTGACTAATAGTTTGAATGTTAGCACAATTGCCACCAAAGACTCTATAGTTTCTAAAAACTTAGGACCAGATTTGAACCGTATGAATCCTAACTTAAAATTACCACCTCCAACTGCTGCAGCTGGTCTCAAAACATCTGTTCGTGGTCGCGATAAATTAATGTATAAGGATGTCTTGGTTAATGGTGGTAATTACAAAGGTTTAATGGGTAAAGTTACTGATACCGATGATGTAGATGCTAGAATTGAACTTCATACAAAATCCAAAAAAATTAAGGTTAATAAGACCAGATTGAGTGTTTTAATTCGTGGTGAAGCCATCCCATACTTGAGATTCATTGGTGCTTCTGATGGTCCTCGTGGTAATAATGGCCCACCAGGTCCAGGTGGATTTGGTAATAGTTTTGCTCAACCAAGATCTGGTGCTCCTGCCTTCTCATCTGGTAATAGATCTTCTTGGGGTAATGGAACCCCAGCTGGTAATGGCTCAACTTGGGGTGGTGCATCCTCTTGGGGTGGTGCATCCTCTTGGGGTGGTAGTAAAACTCCTGCTTATAGTTCAGGTGGTGCCTCTGCTTGGGGTAATAACCCTGGTAATGGTGGTAACGCCTCTGCTTGGGGAAGAGGTAACGGTGGTAACGCTTCTGCTTGGGGAAGTGGGAATACTGGAGGTGCTTCTGCTTGGGGCAGTGGAGGTGGCTCCTCATCTTGGGGAAAGAATAGCGGCAACTCTACTTGGGGTGGCGCTGGTGGTAACTCTACTTGGGGTAGCGGAAGCGGAAGCGGAGGCTCTAATTCCACTTGGGGTAATGGTGGAAACTCGAGTTGGGGTAATAACAAGAATGGTGGATCCAGTACTTGGGGTAGTAAATAGATTCACCTATCTGGCCTTACCTGTTTCCTTTTACTTTCTTTACTTTCTTTACGTTCTTTTCTTTTATTTGACCTAGTTTATTATTATTATTAGTATTATTATTTACTTTATTTACAAAATTCTCTAATGTATGTATCCTCAGAAATTTGGCATGAACGTGCTATTAAAGAAGTAAGAAGATGTTCTTACTACATATTTTCACAGCCAGGGCAATTATGTAGTACCTCGTGGACAAAAACATCGCAATCAATGCAAAAGTCACTTTTACATTTAGGGCATTTATATCTAGAACTCGAAATATGCTCTAAACCTGATTTGTCACTTTCGTTTGAAATACCTTCAGGAAATCGAAGTAGACATCCGTAACAGATTTTACTATCATATTTATGAGCAACTGGTACTTCTCTGAAATCGGCAAGCGGTACTAAATGGTGATATGATCTTGCAAGATGAGTAGACAAAATAAGCATCAAACCGCAAACGGGGCAAATGGTTGGTAAATGACACACTTTGTTTTTGCACTGAGGACATTGGTAACCAATGACACTGGAAGATCCGTTTAATTGATTGGAATCAGCATCATTCTTGGAATCATTAGACCCTTGTGTCGGATGGCATGCACAAAGCTGAGGGAAATTAACTGTTACCGATGAAGTAATTGTTGTTTGTAAAGGTTGAATCTTCAGCGGAAACCCCATTTTTATTAAGGGTACTCCTCTGGCATTATCTTTTTCTGGCTCAGCTTCTACTGCTGTGACTGGTAGAGGAATCACACTATCCATAAGCAATTCTCTGAAATGTGCTTCATTCATGATGACTCCATAATAATTACTAGTTCCTGTTGGTGCCACTTTATGTTTATATTTTGAATAATTGGTTTTGTTCACTATTTCTTGACAAATTGCAACTTGGGCTGATAAACCAATTACTTTAACTTTAATTTTATCTTTGACAAGATTTTCGATCGTTTTATGAATATCACCAGGATCACTCGTAAATAATGCACCGAAAATAATCAAAATTTCCTTAGAGTTTTTATTATCATTTATATTATTACCGAAATTATAAGCTAACATCGAGCGAGCCATTTCAAGGGAATTTTGTAATGAGGGGTCACCTTTTGGTTCAAAACGATTATGCTGTCGAGCCTTGAGTTGTCTTACTTTATCAATATGATATTGAGGGGATCCGTTAACTTCACTAACAAGGTTAGCAACACCATTACGCATCATTACAATACCCAACTGGGATATAGGGTTTTGGTCAAAGAACTCAACAATAAAGTCTTGTAAGAATGATAATGTCATAGAGAATCTAGTTGGTCTGAGATCTTTCTCAAGCATAATCAGTGACCCATCTATTACCACAATCAACGTCCTAATGATACCTCTTTGGAACGGCGTTGATGAATTTTTCATTATCTTCTTCTTTCTGTTCTCTATGATTGATTGAATGATGGTCTCAAGAGAACCGGTCCCATCGTCATCTTTGACTATATCCCATGACCTTTGGATTTCATCCTCCCATGCATAACCACCATTTGCTCCTTTCAAATCGCTAACATTGCCACTTCTTGGTTTAACGCTTGATCGCGTTCTCTTAGCCATTCCATCATCTTTGGGACCTACTGTTGATGCTCTTGAGTCCCCATTGGAATTACTTTGCTTGATGCTGGGGGACTGGGAGAATTCTTCGTCGGATTCATCCATCATAGGCTGTGGTTAATAGACAGTGATGTAATGATAGTGAAAGTAGATGTCTTAGTTACTAGTTCTTTCTCTTTCTTTTTTTTTTTTTTTAGGTACTTGCGACATCAAAGATTAAAAATCTCAAGAACAAAAAAAAAAAAAAACACTACAGTTCGAATTGGATGTGAAATTAATTTGGGAACGTCAAAGCATTAGGTTTGTAGTCTATAAAATGTATATACAAGAGTTTAAAGTGAAGTATTGACTTCAATCTTTCTTTTTTTATGTTCCAAGCTTTTCAATTCAGCAAGGATGTCGTCAACTTTTGTGATTTGGTTATTTTCGAAATCAACCCTGCCTAAATCATCTACAGGATAGAATAACTTTAGGAAAGTACTGACGTCTTGTTGCAACAACTGGTCAGTGATTTTTTCATCGGGGAAGAGGTTTTGTAGATCGGGTATCCGTTTAATAGTATCAACACTTACCAATCCTTTAAGACTATATCCTGAGCCAAGATTAGGAGTTATTTCATAATCACAATTGTCAGTGTCGTAGTATATTTCAGCTCTTTCAGTACCATAAAAATCAATGAAACTTTCTCTCTTCATGTACTGGCGAAACGAGAGATTGGGAGGGTAAAGTTTATTTTCAATCTCTTTGTTTTTCTTGATTTTGGGATTTGGAGCTGAATCATTCTCTTGAATATAAAAATTTCTTAATAGTTGCACGGCTTCAGTTCTGAGGATCCCACCATAACTATTGTAATTGTCGTTGACGTCTTCACGATCATCGTTATGAATCAGAAGAACAGTCCCATTACCCCCGAATCTATCGTTTGCACAACCATAAACAACTTCGCTTAGTCCTAATTGCTTCAAGGCCAGTGCACACATGACACATGGTTCAACACTGACATACAAAGTAACCCTGGAGAAAAAATTCTTTATATAAGTCTGGTCATGTCGATATTCCTTAGGGATATGTTCCTCCAAGATCTTATCAATACCTATAAACTCGGCATGGCGAGTCCCGTTAAGAGATCTATTGGTATCGTTACACCCATAACTCAACACTTTATTTGTTTCTCGAGAATAGAATATACAAGCCACTGGGGTTTCATTGGTCATTAAAGCACGGTATGCAACATAGAGAGCCAATGCACTGTTTTCAAACTCAAGAACCAAATCTCCCATTCGAATTATTATGTATGTTATGTAGCGACTAACTAGGTGAAAAGGAATAGGAGTCGATTATTGTTGGGGTCAGGGGTTTGAAATCTATATTAATCTGTGATTTGATATAAATAAAATGCTAGATACTCCAGCTCGGTTTTTTTTTTCTTTGTTTTTTTTCCTTACTTCCTTTTTTTTTTTCTCTCTCTTGGACCAACTCGAATCAGGCAATATATGGAATATATATATATTTAATGCCTACTAACCCTTCCCACGATTTCAATTAACTTCTTCAATGTCAGATCTCCATAAAACATTTTTGAGAAGAATAAAACAACAGGAAAAATCTTTTGGGTTGTCTCCTTTGCTAGAAGATCCAAGCGGTAGTATACCTAGTTTGAATCGCGTGGGATCAGGGCCAAATCCTGAACTAACAGATACATCAAACGAGACCAGTAATTATCCTGTGAATGACGATGATAAGGAAATCATCACTAATTATAACGAAGCAAAACACAACACTTTCCCAATAATTGAGACATACGAGAACCCCGAACTTAACCTAACGTTTCAGACTTATTATAGACCCCCAAGTAATTCGAAAGCTCCTATTTTTGTTTGTCACCATGGTGCTGGTTCATCTTCAATGACTTTTTGCAAATTAGCTTTGAGTCTCACAGATGTTTACAGTAATGATTACCACGGAGAATCACCGGGGATGTTTACATTTGATATTAGGGGACATGGAGATTCTACGATGACGAATGTGGTTGATTTTTCATTAGCTTCGTTAACAAAAGATTTCGAATTCATACTCCTGAAATTTATTTCAATACATGATCCACATAACACACTATACTTGGTTGGCCACTCTCTTGGTGGATCTGTTTTAACCAATTACATTATTGAAAACCCGCAATGTGAGTATAATATTAAAGGGTTAACCATGATTGACATTGTGGAAGAAACTGCAGTCAAGTCATTAATAGCTATGCCTCAGTTCATTAAGAATCGACCACTATCTTTCCCAAATTATCAAAGAGCCATTGACTGGCATGTAAAACACATACATTTGATCAATGATATGGAATCAGCAAAGATAAGCATTCCTGATTTATTAAAGAGAACATCAAAAGGTATAGTCTGGAAGACTGACTTGGAAAAAACTAAACCATTCTGGGAATCGTGGTTTGAAGGTTTGTCAGAAAATTTTGTTAAATGCAATACAACAAGTAAGACTGCAAAATTGTTGATTTTATCCGGACATGAAACATTGGATACTAATTTAATCATTGGTCAAATGCAAGGTAAATATCAATTGATAGTTTTCAATAATAGTGTTCATACCGGGCACTTTGTTCAAGAGGATATTCCAAACCAACTTTCAATAAGTTTGTTGGATTTTGCAAAAAGGAATGATTCACCGGCTGAATATATGAGACAAGAGCTTGGCTTTACGCCAAAATGGGGTGGTAAGATTAATTCTTGAAGGAATTTGAGAGAAGAAATGATTTATACTTATATTTGTGTATATTAAAAGCGTATATAGACTAAGAAATATTTCACTCAACACTAAGATTACTCTCCTTTATTTCCTTTTCTCTAGCATTGATTTTTTCTACAATCTGATCAATTTTTTTACTTGCAAATGGAAATCTAGGATTGACCAAGAAAGGTCTTAAATCAAATCTATTATCATCAGGAGAATATTGTTCTGCATGATAAGCTGGGGTCATGGTGGTCATTTTATGTCTGTTGATTGCATAGAAAAACCAGAACTTCTTAACTTTGTCAGCAATAACCTCAACTGGATAGTTGTAAGGTGGTTGGGACCACTCATGATATAATTTAATAAACATTGCTAATGGACCACATTTATCTACCTTACGTAATTTACCAAATCTTGATAATTCATCATATGTCATACCCATATCAATTTCATCACTCTGAACATAATTTTCAGTAATTGGTTCTAATTCGGCAGTTGGTGTCGCAGTCAAAAATTCTTCTAAAATTGGTAAGTTGAAGTTAGTTTGGGCCCAATCAATGAATGACTTTAAATCAGTTTTTGAAATACCACCAATTGGGTTTATGTCAGCACTGGAACAGTCATATTTTGTCAAATAGCCTCTCAAACACTCGTCGACATTAGCACTACCAAGAACAAGTAACCCACCTTGTTTCTTTCTGGCCCAAGGTAATAACTGGGCAAACAAATAACTCAAAACCATTCTTAATCTTGCTTGAATGTTCTGTAATGCCAAATTTTCAGTTACTGAACCACCAAATATTTTGAAAATAGGTTTATGACCTGTTGCAACTTCAAAAACATTGACAACTGCAGTTACTAATGTATCCATATTCATGTCTATATGGTAAGAGCCAACTTTCTGAGATAATTCTTTTGCTCTGGATCTTGTGTCTTTGGAAGAATTGACAGTACCCATAAAACTAGTGTAAAATAACCTAGTTGCTACATCTTGTGGAGTCTTTGGAGTGAAATCTGATTCATGAGTAAGCATTCGAATATCACTTAATACCTGTTCATTACCTCCTTCGATTGCCTCAACGACTAATCTACACATTGAATGAACTATAACAGCAGTTGCACAAGAATCAATACCACCACTAAGAGGGAGAAAAAACCCAGCACATTTAGACCTTCTTAAGTAATCCCACAACCAACAAGCTGGTCCTAGAGCTATTTCTTCTTGGGGTAGGTGATATTTGATTGGAATGGTCTTGGTTGGTTTAACTAAAGGATCGAAAACAAGAGAGCTAGGTGAGAGCTCGATATTAGTTTCGATACTATGGAAAGTTTCTGTTCTATTTACTGATTGTAAAGCTGCAGATCTTTGGTTTCTATAGGATCTAACATCATCTAAATCAATGGTAGCAGAAACAACTTCAACGTCAGAAAGAGAGAATTGGCTCCCTTGGGCTACCATTTCACCATTAACGACAATACAAGCACAACCATCATAATATAATCTATCACCATCACAACCTTTTTGATTTGCGTATAAGTAAACTCCTCCACATTTTTTAGTAGCTTCAGTAATTAATTGTAATCTAGTGTCCAATTTTCTTAATTCATGATGAGAACCAGAGGAATTTGTAAAGATTTCAACACCATCTAAAGCCATACCTATATGAGGAGATTGAGGGGTAAAAAGTTCTTCACAACTTTCAGGACCCAATTTAGTCTCTAAAGTATCAATTACACAATCTCCAATAGTAACTCTAGACTGACCAGTTATTTCTTGTATATATTTAGGTAATTGATAAGTTTCATGATAGTATTGTCTATTCCAAGGAGTGAAGTATCTCATTTCTCTATAGTTTCCATCATTGGCTAAGAATAATTTTGGTCTGATAAGTAAAATCTTTCCGTTGTAAGAAATAACTCTACAATTATATTTAATTGACTTATGAATGATTGGGAAACCAATATCCAAAATGATATCTTGAGTATCTGGATGCTTTAAAATTTCTCCATAAATCTCCCAAGAATGATCATATAAATCATTTTCAGAAAAATGATCTAAACAACCATAACCGCAAACTTCTAATTCTGGACCCACTCTTAATTTAGCACCTTGTTTTTTGGCTTCAATGATACTTTGAATAATACGGTCACGGTTCCCTTCAAAATCCAATGCCCATTGGTTAAGGTTACATGTGGCGATAGTAACGTAATGACCCATTCTTTTCTGTATTTTTGTATAGATGTAGATGGACAGTTAGTAAGTATCGAATCAGATGTTGGGTTCATTTTTTTGTTCCCTTCGCTATTTTTTCGGATGTACTTTTTTTTTTTGGTCGTTTTAAACTTTAGCCTACTTTTTATGCGGTGATTTCTAAGAGAACTGATAACGAAATGGAAATATCCAAAAATAGGTTATTAAATACAGCCTGGTCAATATTAGGAGAAGGGTTCGATTATTTCATCAAAATCGAATTGATTTACATAAGGTGTTTTTTTTTTTACAACCAATTAATATACATAGACGGCTAAATAGATAAATATACACATAGAATAGAGAAACAAGTACTTAGATAGAAGCTTAAAGTTCTAATTTAGGATCAAGACCACTAGCGATGTTACATTGGTGCATTAATCTTCTTTCATCCTTACCATTATTGACACCCTTTAATTCACCAGTAACACTGTGCCAAACACCACGGTTATAAAAGATAACTAAATCACCTTGAGACCAACTGTGAGCCAAAACTCTTGAAGGGCTAATACAAGGTCTCATAAGTTGATGAGCTTTTTCACGAGCATCTTTCAATTCAAAAGTTTTAATTTCACCATTTGGTAATTTTGTATGTAACTTATGAAGACAACAACCATGAAGTTGTAAATGATTCTTCTTGGTAACTGGATTTGTCCAAACCATTGGGAATTTTTTAATTTTTGATTCTTCCCATTCTGGTAATTTGGAGAGTGGCATTTCTTTACCTTCAGAAACCATAGTTATACCATCTTTAGTAGCACCAGCAGGAGAAATAAAAATATAAGGATGAGGAGCATATTCAACAGTTGTATTGAGAGCAAATTCTTTATCTTCATCTGATAATCCAGCAAATGCTTGTTCACCATTAACAAAACAAGTAGCCCCCTGAGTAAGTTCTAATTTATCACCAGTACCATCATCATAATCAATAGTTTGAGTTTGAGTAGATGGAGGAACCTTAATACCTAATAAAGTAGTTACAATTGGAGGAGATAAATCATATAAAGCAGAATCAATATGCCATCTATAAAATCTTGTTCTATGTTCTTCCACAATTTCTTTTTGAGTTAATGGAGTATGATGGAAAGTAGTATGAGATGGATGAGTTAATTTAATGGCTTCACCATTTTCATTACCTGGTTCATCAGCTTCAAAAGTACCTTGACCCAAAATTTGAACTTGAGGTTGAGATTTAACAGTACAACCATCTTTTCTTAAAACTGATTGTTCGTGTCTAAATTCTTTACCATGACCATATCCAGCAAATCCGGAATTTTCCTTTGGTTCAGGAATAGTTGGATCAAATCTTTTGGTCAATAAATATTGTGAGTTTGGTGATAATTCGGCTTGACCTGGAATAACAACAACCATATGAGTATGAACAGCTTCAAATAAATTTTTGAAATCATCGTCATTTAAATTAGCAGGATCATTTTTGGCATAAGATGGTAAACCAATTGCGCAACCAAATGGTTTGTCTTCTAATGGAGCAACGGTAAGGGTATCAGTTTTATGGACCATTTTATTGATAGTTAATTGAATTGATTATTGTATTGTGATTTTAATAAAAGTGGGATTTATCTATCTATATATATTTTATATTTATATATTTATATATTTATATATTTATATAGATATGGATATCTAAATGTTTGTATTCACGTTTTCTTTATCAGGGTGATCTCCGGTGGCCGTGGGGGTTCCGCGGGAAGTGTGGACTTCCCCCGACTCTAATTGCTAAAAGAAACTACGAGTCGCATTTTAAGTATTACCAAATTTGGGTGTTAAGTCGGGGCACCGAGTTGATTACTCAGGAACCATAGGAACCATAGGAACCATAGTAAATAGTACCTTTAATAAAACCATTTTTATGAAAAAGAATTACATTAATTGATAAATTGGAATGACCGATTACGGTGTTGACTTATTGTGAAATGACTAAATTAATGTATATACATAGATATTCTATACAAGTTATACAAGAAGTAACTGAACCACTATAAACCGAGGTAGTAGTCTTTTTGTAAGTACATCCAGGTAAAACTAACAGTACTGACAATTAAAGGACCTGCTAAACCTTTACCGAATTTAACAGTTCCATAAACCAACCATTCACTAATAAAATGACCACCGGCAACAACAAAGGTCCACATAACCATTTCGTAAACCAGTTTGTTTCCAACTAAATGATAAGCTCCATAGTATCTGATGATTGAAGTTATGAAAGTCCAGGTACCAAAAGTTCTAGCACTTAAATCAGTAACTTGACCTGGTTTTGAATTATCGTAAACTTTTTTGGTGAGAGATAAATCTTTACTTTGGTAGGTTTGAACTGAATTGAAAACTGATACTACGGATATGAAAAGTAGCCAATTAGGTAAGAGTCCACCTTGAATTGGGGTTCTTGGTAAGAAATTTTGTAAGGTAGAAAGCATTATTGGTTTATGAATTGAAGAATGCTTCAACTAGAAACGTTTACTCATCTTCGTTCCTCGTTTAAGTTTTAGGATTTTTCATCTCGTTTTTTTTTCTACTTTTCAAACGAAGATTGTATGGTACGATAGGGTACGGGCTTGACAATTCATATATATAGTTTTTACAAGACTTTGAACTACAAGTATCATTTTTAGACAATAATTAATACATTCATAAAAACCAAAAGAACGAAACCCATAAAATGAAATGAAAGAGAGGAGAACTAATTGTGAAAAATAAACTATATATTCAAAAACTAAGATAATCTATTATTATACAAGGATATATTTTTGAAAATTAAATAATTTATTCTTCTTCTTCATCATCACCTTCGGCAACAGAGTAGAATTGTAATTTATATTGGTTTTGTTTGACAGAAACAAATCTAATCCAATCTCTAATTTGATTTTTCTTTAAAAATCTCTTGGTTAAATATTTTAAGTATTTACCAGAGAATTTAGTAGAAGAAACAATAACAACCTTGTTACCTTCTTCGGTAACAGTGATGTTTTCACCTAAGTTACCAACAATGTTTTCAACTTTGATGTGTTCAACTAAGTATTTGACATAAGCTTCTTGATCGAAAACATCGTTTTCAACTGGAGCAGAAGTGTCAACGACGAATTTTTTAGCAGAAGCAGATTGCTTAGTGGTCTAGAAGAAAGGGAATTCCCATGTTAGCCTACCGCACAGTTATCACAATATACACAGTATATAGGTATAGTAGATAAAGACAGCATAGCCCAGGGACGGGTTTGCGATTAGATGTGATTTCATGATGAATGTAATTATCATCCTAGAAGATTCTGTCATTTTGATTCAAAAAAAAAAAAATTAAAAAATTACCATTTGATACTGAAGTAGTATCATTAAGTAAAAAAAAAAACAAAAAACACAGTTCATCAAACCCGTACAAAGGGAGCTTGTCAAATTATCCACTTTTGACATCAAGAATACATACGATTGGAGCCATTTTGAATGTTGGTTTCTTTGATATGGTAATAAAAGAAGTAATAACAAGTTGAAAAATTTATATCTTCAACTTTTTTTTTTTCAAGTGTGAAGCTGAAGTTTTCTGAGAAGCCTAGTAAAGATGGATGTGGGTTGTGCACTACCCTTGATGGTCTTGTTTGTACTCGGTGGTCGCGAGAAAGAAAGGGCACAAGCCCTAATCTGCTTTCATATCACGTGGGGAATGCTCACTTTTGACTCACAAAAAGGGTTGCAAAAGCGCTGACTCAATAAATGAATCACACTGGGTTGGACAGGAATATAAACTGGGCCCTAGGACGAAAACTGGCCGAACAAAACAGCTAAACTAATTTCAGATTTGCTGAAAGAATATGCTTCACCGTTTCTTATTATATTCACTTACAACACCCATTCTATCAGCAAGAAAGAGAATAAACATCATTCAATTAATTGTTATTATGAATCAATGTATGCGGTAAGAATTTACTGAAATACTTATAAAGCAACGTTAAGTGCGTAATCATTAACAAATCAAAATATGAATATTCATACACAAATTTACCTGGCACCTAAACCACGAGTCATTTCCAGCGAGGGGGGGGGGGCGAAGGTTGACTCAAAATTTGAGTCACTCCGAGTAGTGTGTAGCACATTTAATTCTCCGCTACCTCGATAAGAGGGTTTTGCAATTTCCTGCCAATTTCGACTTAGAAATTAATTGTTGGCCAATTGAATAATGGTTATATAAGATCATATCCCAAAACATTTTTTTTTTCTACCAACTCTCCCCTCCCGAGGTCTTTTTATTATATATTTTCCTATTTTCTTATTATTTTACTTTGTTTGATTTTATTTAATCTATAGAATATAAAAAAGCTACTTTATAATGTTTATTAAACGTGTTAATACTAGACAATTCAGTTCACTTCTGAAGAGATTATACTCACCTTCTAAAACTGATGTCTTAAATGCCCAACAAACATTTCTTCACCAAGAAGTTGATTCTAAAATCAGCTTCAATATTACAACTTCTAATGAGCCAAATATGCCTCGCATTAAACCTCTTGATATGGCATTATCTACTACAAAACCAATTAATAGTTGGACCAAAGAAGAAATAAAAGAAATTTATAATACACCTTTAATGGAACTTGTTTACCAAGCTCAGGTTCAACATAGAAAACATCATAATCCTCAAGAAGTTCAATTGTGTACTTTACTCTCAATTAAAACTGGTGGTTGTACTGAGGATTGTAAATATTGTGCACAATCTAATAGATATTCTACCGATGTTAAAGCTGAAAAAATGATAAAGATTGAAGAAGTTTTGGCAAAAGCTAGACAAGCTAAAGAAAATGGTTCTACAAGATTTTGTATGGGTGCAGCTTGGAGAGATATGACAGGTCGTAAATCTGGTTTAAAAAGAATTGGTGAAATGGTTACTCAAATTAATGAAATGGGTTTAGAAACTTGTGTGACTTTAGGTATGGTTGATGAAAATCAAGCAGCAGATTTGAAAAAGGCTGGTTTAACTGCATATAATCATAATATTGATACTTCAAGAGAACACTATCCAAATGTTATCTCTACCAGAAGTTATGATGATAGATTAAAGACTATTGAAAATGTTCAAAAGGCTGGTATAAAAGCCTGTACAGGTGGTATTTTAGGTTTGGGTGAAACTGAAGAAGACCATGTTGGATTTTTATATACTTTAGCAACAATGGAAAAACATCCAGAATCTTTACCAATTAATAGATTGGTTCCAATTAAAGGTACTCCCATGGAACAAGAACTTTCAAAGTTACCTAAAAATTCAAATAGAAAATTAAAATTTGAAAATATTTTGAAAACAGTAGCTACCGCCAGATTGATTATGCCATCTTCAATTATTCGTCTTGCTGCTGGTAGATATACTATGAAAGAACATGAACAATTCTTGTGTTTTATGGCTGGTTGTAATGCTATTTTTACTGGTGAAAAAATGTTAACAACTATGTGCAATGGTTGGAATGAAGATATTGAATTACTTAAGAAATGGGGTTTGAAACCAATGAAAAGTTTCAGAAAAGACAAATTACCTAGCAAAAAGATTGATGAACAACCAACCCCTCAACCCCAACCAAACTCTGTCAGTGTTTAAGCTATTTTCGTTTATTTCTTCTTAATTTTTATAACTATCTAATACAGTGTCTAGACGTTAACTATCACGATCTTTCAGTTCCGAAAAGAATTTGTAATTACTAAATAATAAAGATGGCTCAACAAATTTTTCTTTCCATGGGTTTATTCATATACGGAAAGGGATCGAAAATGTTAAAATGTATCTATAAATAACGATAATTCAGAAATCTAGATAGGAAATTCCACCTCATGCGAGATAGTGTAGGTGATATTGAGCATAAAGCTAAGTAACAGACTACTGCACGCTAATCTGATCAGGGATCGTTTATATCATTTATTGAGATTTCAGTGCCTGGCTTTCCTTACTTATACACCATTTCTATCTGCCTTCTCTAAGACTATACATAGTCTTTTCCATTCCAATCAGTAGAAAGTAAGTCGCTTTGAACTGCGTA
>JAJMOB010000038.1:0-103040 GCA_030444945.1 Hyphopichia fennica | reverse complement strand
TTTTTTTTTTTTTTTTTTTTTTTTTTTTTTTTTTTTTTTTTTTTTTTTTTTTTTTTTTTTCTGCTTCTTTAGTTCCTATGTCTATATAGTTTTTATAAAAGTAAATTACTTTCCATTTGTTTTAATTATAAAGTGCTGTGCACTTCGTTTCACTTCCTTCCTTTTATTCCCTGTTAATGTTTTGTTCCTAATCTAATTTAATATAACCTTTTGAGACCTTTTAATTTATAATATTGTTTTGTATTAATTTGTCCCCCTTTTTTTTTTTCTTCCGTTTCGTTTTTTTTTTTTTTTTTTTAACAACCTTGGGTCCTTTTTTTTTTTTTTTTTTTTTTTTTTTTTTTTTTTTTTTTTTTTTTTTTTTTTTTTTTTTTCGTTTTGTTTTGTTTTTCCTGTTTTCGTGTTGTCTAGTGGTATTGTATGAAATTTTGTTAAATGAATGATCATAATCCAAATTATTCATTTGGTCCTCCACGGCCTCGTCTTAGTCAATCTCATCTGTCATCCCAATTAACTAATCATCACCATAATCATAATCATAATCCTAATCATAATCATAATCCTGGTTTACCCATTCCAGGCTCTAATAATGGTTTAATGATGGCATTACCTCAACATTATCATCATAATCCCACCACCACTACCACTACTTCTTCTCATCATGAACCAATCACCGTTCATCCGACTCAATCGGGTCCTACTAGACGTGGTCCTTGGTCACCAGAAGAAGATCGTAAATTGATGGAATTGATTTCCATATTTGGTCCTTCTAATTGGGTTCGAATTTCAAATAGTTTATGTACTAGAACTCCAAAACAATGTCGAGAACGTTATCATCAAAATTTAAAACCTTCTCTTAATAGAACTCCCATTACTCAAGAAGAAGGTTTGTTGATTGAAAAATTGGTTGCCAAACATGGTAAAAAATGGGCTGAGATTGCTCGTCACTTGAATGGTCGTTCCGATAATGCCATTAAAAATTGGTGGAATGGAGGTGCTAATAGAAGAAGAAGAGCTAGTTCTACCGTTCAAGTTAAATTAATTGATGATTCTAATCAATCTAGTACTGGTACTAGTGATATTTTACAACCTCCTATTCAAACTACTTCATCTACTTCTAATATTGATAATTATAATAGTACAGGTACTACAAGTAATTATAAACATTTAAAACCAACTCAATATCCTCAAGTTCATAATTTACCCCAAATTTCATTTAATACATCTATGTTTGGTAATAATGGAGGAACCAGTGATAAAAAACCAATCCCCACTACAACAACCACCACCACCACCACCACCACCACTACTACTACACCTCCACCATCAATTAATTCCAAAAATATTTTCAAACCAACTGGTTTACGATCAGCTAGTTTTGATTTGAATAATTCTACTAATTTACCAATATTACCACCATTAAATTCATCAACTAGTGCTGGAGCCAATATGTTACCTACCAAACGAAGATTACTCGAAGAACATAATCCAATTACTTTAAGAAGACATTCAACTGCCAATACGTTACATTCTTTACATCATAATAATTCGAGTCATTCTAATTTATCATTGGTTACTAATGGATCTACTACCGGACAAGGATCACCGTATCAAGAAACCAATCTTACCCGAAACAATTCGATTGAATTCCCTACGGCGTATAATAATCATTCCAATACCAATTCATCTACTGCTTCACGAAGATCATCGATTGCGCCTGATTTTTTCCCTAATCCATTGAAGGAAACCATAATTAGTGGTAATAGTGGTAATACCAATTCATCTCACAAACGAAATGTAAGTCAACATTCATTTCATTCACCCTCTTTAACACCTTCCACACGATTTCTGGTTTCGAGTGCATCGGGATTGAATCCCTTGAGTACTAATACTTCACCCAATGGGAATTTAAAACCGGTTAATTCCAATAGTTCCTCGTCATTATATTCGAATAATAATTTGAATGGTAGTTCCATTTCAACCCAGGGCACTAGTGTTAGTAATTATAATAATAATAATGGTAAGAATATCAATCATAATTTGAATGAAAACACGTCAATTGAAGAAGATGACGAGGGAACGGAAAAGACCAAAATCTCTGTTAAGAGTTTAATTGATTAATCAAAAATTTTATATATACACTTTTTTTTTACATATAAACGGTTCGCATACCGAGTTCTAATACATAATTTATCAATATCATAGAGTAAACAACCCACCACCATAAGATCAAATCCTTAGCCCCACTTGAATCAGTAGATATTAGTTCCCCTTGCTCAACAAGTTAGATCCTTTGTTAAACAATATATATTCCGAGCCATTAAAATTAAGACACAAAAAAAAAAAGAGCATTCACCCACCCACAAACAAAAAGAAGAAAACACCCGAGCAATAATTAAAGTAAGAATTAGTAACTAATCACTAAAAGGTGAACAGTAAAAGAATTAAGAATTAAGAAATAAGAAAAAAAAGTTAGTTGAAAGGTATTGCGCTTTTAATAACCCTTTTAACTCTAGAATTACATTTGTGATTGGGTATACGATTTATATCAATAAATAAAAGGAAAATAATGTCCCAACAATGCATAACTGGTTAAAAGGAAAAACAAATCTTAATACCTAATCATACTAAATCTAAAAAAATCAATTTCACCTTCAACTTCAACTTCAACTTCAATTTCAATTTAAATTTAAATTTAAATTGAAATTTCAATTTTAAGTAAAAGTCTAGTTTCAAAGTTAAAATTACAAATTTTACAAATCAATCGGTTAAAAGTTATCAACCGATCCTCACCAAGCCAATAAGCCAATCTTTGGCCCTTTGGCCCAAAGGGCCAAACAGCAAGCAAAACACCCAACCACCAAGCCAAAACAGAAAAAAAAAAAAAAAAAAAAAGAGTACTGTAAGGCGAGTTGTTGTTGCATAGTGGCAGCACAGGGAGGGGCGATTCCAAGCGTTGAGTGGGGAATCGCCTATACTTTTGTCTTTTGCTTTAATTTCATTGCCAATTGGCAATTTTACTAAGATAAATCGGTCTGAGTGCTTTGGTATCCGCCTAACCCAACGAACAACGGACAGATGAAAAGCTCGGAGTAAAGTGCACCCCATTCGGTCCCGTCCCTATGGTCATCTACAAGTTCTTTAAATTGTTCATACAGTGTTCAAAGTGTTCATACAAATTGTTAATTTGTTAATTTGTATGAACTTGAACACGAGTACTTCCGTGGATATTCAGATCAAAGGATCCCCCAACTCAACAGACGACACTTAACGTTGATTGTTTTATGTTGTATGTTGTATGTTGTATGTTTTCATTTCCTTTCCCTTCCTTTCATTTTCTTTCGTTTCTTTTCTTTTGTTTCTAGGTTCGTAGTTTGTCTCGTGTGTTACTTGATATGCCGTGTGTATTCACAACCTAACTAATAAACTTATAATTTATGTAATTTTGTTACCTTCACTAGTATTGTTTTATCGCCGATTGTTTTCCTGTTTCCTGTTTTTTTTTTTTTTTTTTTTTTTTTTTTTTTTTTTTTTTTTTTTTTTTTTTTTTTTTTTTTTTTTTTTTTGTTTTTTTTTGGGTTGGGGGGGGGGGTGGGTGTGCATACCCGCAGTGTGGTGTACGGAGTGCACACTGCGACAATCTCCTCTCTGTTTTATCGCAGTGTCGTTCTCTGTCTTAATGCACGGTGGTGCGCACTGTATGCACTCGGTGTAGAATGATCGGCAGGCAGCGCCCACTTCCGAGGGCTTGTCTAACTCTATCCCGGTACCGGTTCCAGGATCTTTATTCCCGTTTTAAGATCCTTTTGGCAAGAATAGAACGAACAAAGAGAAAAAGAGAAAAAGAGAAAAAGAAAAAGAGAGAGAGAAAAAGTCTTCGCAACCAAACCCCATTAATAAAAAGACTTTTTTTTTTTTTTTCATGCCAACAAATCGTATGGCAAACAATATAATTATTCAATAATACACCTGAAACAATGTCCAAAGCGCAATTGTTACTGCTAGCGCAACTGTTAATCCTGTTAACTGTTAACTGTTGACTGTTGTCTGTTATACTGTTATACTGTTGTACTGTTAGTGATAACTAACAGTATGACAGTATGACAGTATGACAGTAACTGTAAGTAACAGTATAACAGTATAACAGTATAACTATCAGTTAGTTAACTGCTAGTTAATCGTTCAATCTTATTAAATGTAACTACTGAACATTAGTTTTTTTTTCCTCTCTTGCTTTATCTTAGACCCAACAAATCCGCTTTATTGTATCATTTTCACTTTCTGGTATGAATTTGGTGTGTTCTAGATGTATATAGTTACTTCCCCTCTGAACTAGTCTTTGTTAATACTACATTTCTATTTCTATCTTGTTTTACTCTTGCTGTCTTTATTATTTTATCCTTGAAAATCTCCTATGCACCATTAGTATCATCTTGATGCTTGTTTCTTTGTTGATTGTTTATTGTTTATTGTTTAAGTATGGTTATCAAGTATGCTCTGGAATAACTATTATTCCGATTCTCCTTGTTGATGTACTTTCTCGGTCTAGCTTTTTTTTTTTGATGTGCTTTTGTTTTCTGCTTTGGTCAATCTACAGCGAGCACTCTAAATTTACTAAATAGCACCAAAGAAAAAAAGGGAGAAAAAAAGAAGAGGGTGTGGGATGACTATGAATCCCTACTTCCTTTACCATGAGTCCAATACTACTACCAGTTATTAATAATAAAGTATTAATATTCAATCTAAATGATATTAAAAAATTACGTGAATTAGGAATCTTGGGAATCCTAATAGGTACACTATCTGTGGCACCTCAACAAAACATTTTTTTAAACGTACCCTTGGAATTATCAATATTTGAAATCATTTGGTTGATTGAAAATAATTTGGGTATACTTGTGGATAATTTAAAATTAAATCAGTACTTGATTGAACATGTATCAGAAGAAAATAGTGGCAACTTCTTAATAACCAAAAATGATTTACAACCAGAAGAAAGTAAAATTAATGAATTATCATTAAAATTTAAAATATCACCAGATGATTTCTTAAAAAATTATTCAAATCTTATATCAATTTATAAAACTTATAAATTTATAAAGAATCAAAATTTCTTTTTATTACCCGGTTTAAGATTTGGTGGTGATTTTGTTGCTTATCCTGGTGATCCCTTAAGATTTCATTCTCATTTAATTATTAATTCAAATAATAGTATTAATTGTTTAGATTTGATTACTGGGGGGAGATTGGCCACGGGTGTTAAAAAGGCGTGGGTTGTTGTGGGGAATGTTAACGTAGATGACGATCATACCGTTGATCAAAATAATAAACTAGAAGATTTTACTAAAAATGATGAATTGGTTTCATTCTCTATTGAATGGGCTGGTTTCGGTTAGTAAATAAAATTAAGATACTACAGTAAACACAATATACCATTTAAGAAATTTAATTACGAACTAGAACGGTTTTCCGTCCTTGGTGTCAGTTTCTTCGTATCGCTCAGTCATATCGCATTAACTATTCAAAAACATCGTTTATTATACTGCATTACTATTCAATATTTGTTATAAACAATTTATGTAAATTTCTTTTAATTTTTTTCTCAATTGGTGGAGGATACTGATTTCTCTTCATTTCATTACTACCCTCTAATTTATTTTCAATACCAGAAGTTGAAATATTATATAATGTTGGATCAATTAATTGATCATTTGGGAAACTTTCTGCAATAAAATTATTCGTATCGGTTCCACTACCAGTATCTTCTAAATCAATACCATCAATACTTTTTATACCTTGTAATTCATTATAATTTTCAATATCTGAAATTATTCTTAAATTTTCTCCATCAGCAATTCTTTCATAATTTAAATTATCAATTATTGATTTTAATTTATAATCATCATGCATCTTACCAGTACCTGAATTACCAGATGATCTTAATATAAAATGAGCAGTACCATTTTGTGCAGCACTTGCTTCAAAAATTTTATTATCATTTTGTTCAACTTCGGTTACTTTAACATTAACAATTTTAACATCCAATATTTCACTATCCAGATCTTCAGTTGTCGCAATGTATACACTTAATGGATAACTTAATGATGAATTTAATTGTAAAATAGTATTCAAATCTCTCAGATCAGTTATTAAAAGTGATTTAACAGAATGTCCAACATGAACAACACTTTGTTGATCTCCATTACTAACATAATCTTGAATATTTGATACTTCTCCCTTAGTATGGTATGAAAATGTAGTATCTATTTCATTACCATCATCTAATGTAAAACTTAATTGACTAGTCAATTCTGCACTCAAGATGGAATTGACAATTTGTTGATAAGTTCCAGTATATGGAGGGGCAATTGCAATTGAATTCCCACGATCTCTATGACCAATATGTAAAATTTTTCCCTTTGAACTAACAACTTGCAGATTTTCATAACTAAGAATATTTGCTGATGTAGACCAATCATTACCAATACCAGAATGAGTACCACTAAATTCATCAATCCCATTACTAATTTCAATTCTCAAAGTATTTGTAGAATTGGAAGAATCCCATAAATATGGTAATAATCCACTGATGTCTAAATCATTACTTTTTAAATCAAAAGCATTATTTGAAACTGGATTCCATAAAGTTGGGGAAATACCACCAGTAAATATAACTGGGTGTGGTGTTTGACTCAATATTTTTTCATTATTAAAATAAACATTAATGAATCTAGCCGGTCCATGGGCTAACCAAGATTCTCCAAATAAATCAGAATACTTATCAATTACATTTGTATACCAAAATTCTTCATTACCATTTCCAGACGTAAAAATTGATAATCTTAACCGGGTTGTGTTTTGAGAAAATTTGGGTAATGTAACTTCAAATGTTGTACCGGGTAAATCTTCAAGTGGTGGACTACTTGGAGATGATTGCTTAGCTAATGGTATAACCTTATTGGGAGCATTCTCAGTAGAAAGAAAATCATAGTAGCCTAAATTTAAAACGTCTTCAACGCTTGAATCTTCATCACCAGTTAAAGCTGGTTCCTTTGAGTAGTAAAGGTCTAAAGAAAGTTGAGTATTGAAAGCTCCTCTCAAGCTATCGGTTACTACGTTGTCTAATTGGAATAAGATTTCTGTCTCCCCACCAAATAATGATGCATAAGGAGTGATATCTTTTTTGTAAGTTGAAAACCTTAAATTACCACTTGGTTCAATTGTTGAAGTCCTCCAAACTTCAGCCCCATCAACATAAATATGAGCTAATCTATCGTATTGGACATAATTAACAGAAGTATTCAAAGTTAAAACGACTTTATTGAATTTAACATCTTCCGGTATATTCAAAGTAGCCAAAGCAGGGCTATTCCAAGAATTGGCAAAAGTATGATTAATTGCTACTGTTGAATAGACTGGTTCTCCATAGCTTGGACTTGGAATAAAAGGATATCCAACCTCTATACCCTCATTACTTGCATCAGTATGATTTACATTGTTATTAATACCCACTACTTGTTCTATTTTTGATAAAACGTTGAAATCGCCTTCAAGGTATTTTTTAAAGGAAAAATGAAATCCAGACTCTGTATTGCTACGAGAAAGAAACTTAAAAGTACGAATGTTAGAGTAACTGGCACTTATTGTCATTATAATTGAAATTAAAAAACAAAAGAAAAAGGCCTTGAAGAATTTGATGACTACTGGTGATTTCTTTCTAACTACCTCTTCTTCATTATCTCCAAATTCATCTTTGTTTGCAATTGAGTAATCTTCAACCATCTTATCTGTTTTAACGATGTTATCTGCTCTACCTATTCTGTTTAATTCACGGTTTTTACCAAAAATCAATAACTTCCAAACTTTGAAATCTCTCTGGAAATTTCTCTTCACTTCGACTTTTAACCAGTCAAATTTCTCGTGGAACGTTTCAGCCATTTTCAGCGGGTATTTATATTCGTAGTAATTGTATTCAGTTACAATTCGTGTTTCTATTATAGAGTACTCCTTTATTTTGTCTTAAAACTCTTATTGATAACCGAGCACCCTTATCATTTTTTAGTGTTTCCACACTAAAATGAGAGCCATTGTCACACTTTGATTGTTTTTTTTTTTTTTTTTTGGCAGCTTTCTTATTCTTCACGTGTAAATTGCTCGACTTACTTTTAAATTGACCCATTTGATGCCACTCAGTTGTACGAACTTCTTAAATTGGGTTCGAGTTTGATTAGAAATTCCAGTTAAAGTTCTCTAAATAGTTGTTTTTTCTTTGGAATTGGTAATATAATTTCAGAATTCAGTCAAAAAAGTGTTTTTAATAGTTCCATATTAGTGCAGAAATTGTTATAAATTGTAAAAAAACTGTTAAAAATGGTTAAACTTACTAAAATTATTGGAATAAAATAACGAACCGTTTTTCCGGCTTACATGTTATCAGTTTAGTTTGATGAAGCAAACGAAACTTCTTTTTCCTAATTAGTGTGACGTTATTTGACCTTTATTTAATTTTAATTTTTTATTTTAATTTTCGAATATAAATGTTCTATATAGACTAACTGACTCTGTCAATGGTGAAATATGTCAGTGGCAAAAATAACGTTATACAGTCGTACGTACGAACCATCAGTTAGCCAGAGAAGAAGGGAAAAGTTGTCGATTTGAATTTCGATTTCGTACTAATTCATCGAGTATACGGCTCATATCAATTACAGAAACATAGTGGTATGACATGTCTGTCTTGTCAAAATCAAGAGTGGCCACCACATTTCAAATTGGGAAAATTCATGTTGGACAATTCATAAATAAGCTTAAGTAAAACTGAAGCAGTTATGAATAATACCAAAAGGCTTATAACTTGACCTGGTAACTGTTTCTTGGATTCTTTTCTTGAAACCTTGGTTGTCTCATCGTTGAACCCTATTTCTTTTTCCTCAATTGAATAATCTCCCTTTTCATCTGAATATTCTTTCTTTTCATCAATTGAACTAGTATAAGGGTTCATTACTTTTTCTTTTTCTTTTTCTTTTTCTTGTGCATTTTCAACGAATGATGGTTCTCTTGGAGGTCCATAAAATAAGCGATTGAACAATGTCAGATCACGAGCTAAGTGTTTACTCATATTCAAAGGGTCTAAGTTGGGGGGACAATGCTAGCTAAAGGGTAATTGAATAAAAAAGTAGTAACTGAATTAAGGGGTTTTACGATTTATGGTTCAAAGTAGGAATCAGAAAAAAAAAAAAAAAGAGAGGTGCGAGAAAAGCGTTCCGTAAATATCTCGTCACGGACCGATTTGACAATGCGAATAGTCAAAAACTTCACTGGTATTTAATACATAATCAGGTATATTATACTAACTATTTCTAAATTAAACTATTATGTTGTGAAATCTATTTTCATTAATTTGTTGTTCAGCAATATAATTCAAGGTTCTGTCGAAGTATTTCTCAATATGTTTAAACAATCTTGCTTCTTGATCATCATCATTTCTAACGTTGTTATCGTCCTTTAAGTTATCAACATTGGTTTTGATTAAATCAATCAATCCGTTTATATACCTTGAGTCGATTAAATAGTTCCCATAAACATTGAAGATTAAGCATCTATTCAATATTTCAAGAAACAATTTTAGTGACAAGTATGGGTCAATACAAGAATCTGCAATTCTTAGTGATTTTTGTAAGCATTCCAAAACCCTTTTTGGATCTCTGTATAAGATAGGTGATTCATCTAGTTTAGATTCAGATTCTTGTTCTTGTTCCTGTTCTTGATCTTTGTCAGACTCTTCCTTATCGTTCTCTTTCTCTTTCTTTTCTTCCACTTCTTCATCTTCTTCGTCGGTATCTTTGACGGTTGGTGATACTCCATCAATAAACAAATCACACCACCACCATAAATGAGCACAATAATAAACAGATCTGCACTGATCTTGTTTCTTCAATAACTTGGATCCATATAATGTTAATTTAGTAATCAAAGTTTCATAACTCTCCTTACTAAAATATCTCAGCGTATTCAATCTATTCGCAATCATTAATATCGATTGATAAGGTAAGGATCCACCCATTGTGTCATGAGGGTTATGAAATTGCTTAATAGTTGGATTTAGAATTAAGTTTTCTTCGTATATGATAAAACATTGACTGAAAAATTCATACGAAAGTGATTCTTGTTGCAATTGATCGGCAATTGAAGCTGCATTCAAATAAATTTTTAAAATCAATTCGGAATTAAATTGTTGATGATGTTGATATAATTCATCAATGATAATTGATAAGTTTTTGAAATTATTCGTTATGAATAAATCATCTTGACCCTTCTTCTTCTTTAAATTTATATAACCAGCTATTCTTAATTTGACCAAAATTTTAGAGATCAAAGTCGGATATGTATAAATAATATTCTCAGCATTTTTATTTAAGTATCTTTTTCTGACATACATTAAATTTGATAAATTCTTGAAAACATCAGGATGTTCAATCAAATGAATTACTTTGCAAATTTTTTCTTGAATAGTTAAAAAATCTTCGGTAATGAATTTTTCTCCATCTTCAATTCTAATAGCTTTTGTAATGCCTAGGTTTTTAGAAGTGTTCAAAATTGTATCCGTATCTTTAATTAAAACTAGAAGATATTTGAATATACCGTCAATCTCTTCAATCGTTGAATAATACTCAGGTACAGAATCTCCGTAAACACTTGAGTTACTCAAAATTTTATTAATTATTTCTAACGAAATCTGCTTTTGATATTGCTTATGAGAAAGTTTCAGATAAAATTCATGGAAAAATGAAAGTTTTAATAAATTCTTGATTGATGAAAAATGTTGAATAGGTGCAATCAACAACAGTAACCATAACGTTTCGTCAACATCCTCAGTTTGCTTGGACAGTTCTTCTCCATCTTGTTGAGAATTTATTTGTGATACTTGGTTGATTTTGGCTAAATTTTCAGTAACAAATTTATATACAATGTCCAAATTTTCATAATTATCTGGATCATATGTTAATGATAATCTAATAAAAGATTGTAACATTGTTGAATGCTCTTCTGCTGACATATCGGGATCTGATGAGTATAACAAAAGATAAAAATCCCAAAATTTATTAAATAAATCTTTAACTGAAAAAGTCTCTTTTTTACGGTCAACATTTTCCTCTAATTCTAAATTATCAGCTGCTGTAATCAAATCAGTTTCAAATTTATGATAAGTTATGAAACGTTCAATTAATGTTGACACCAATTCAGACTTCTTCAATAACGGATGCAAGTTAAGAAATACGTCATTTAATAAAGGTTGTAAAGTTTGAAAATGGAAATTATCAGGGAAGATTTGAATCAAAACGTCAATTAAGTAGCTTTGAGCTAAATGATCTCTACATTGAATAATCTGTTCAGTTATAATTGGGAAAATACGATCTTTATAATAGTTTTCACTTGAATAATTCTCACCACCATTATAGTCATCAATAATTTGTGATAATCGAACCAAATTAGAACCTACTAAAATCTTCAATTCTTTTCTTTCCTTATATCTCAATTCACGTTCTGATGAATGGCCCTGGTGTTGTAATCTAACCCATAACTTGTTCATTTCAATAAAATTTGAAATTAAAAAGTCAACAGTCTCATTGAAGTCAATTTCATTCGACAATGGTAATAAATCCTTGATTCTTTGGGACAAGTAATATCTCAAGAATAACCCTCTGATTGGATGTTGAACTCCACGACACATTTCAATCATATCTTTCATGATTTCTTTAGTTGGAGCATCATTAGTTGACATATAAGTAGTACCAATAACAATCATCATATATAAACGAGGAATGATATTCCCACTATACTGAACTAATTCATAAAGATCTGCTAAAAATGGAGTAGAATTGTTACCATTATCATTATTTGCTAATTTCTTTTTCTGTTTTGATTTATGAGATGAAGATAGTTGAGTTGATAAATATTCTAATGAATCAAAAACTGCAATGTAAAGTTCATAGTACTGTTTTGGTGATAATTTATTAGTTCTTAGCTCATTTAAGAAATTTGAACAATGCTTTAAAGCTTGAAGTAAATTACCATCAGTTAAACACTGTTTCATGAGCGAAGATTGATGATTGATATTGCTCAAACATCCTCGAAGAAGTGAATTCAGCTCTGAAGAATTTCCCATCATTGACCAGTATTTGTTTCAATTGATTATTAAGCTTATTAGTAAATGTGGTATTGAATTTATTCAAGTTGTTCATAATTTTCCCGCTCTCTCTCCCTTATCGAATCTCGAAATCACCTTTTTTTTTTTTTTTGGTTAGTTAACACGCACCGGTTAAAAGTAAACATCACAACAAAATAAGATCTAATGGAATACAGTCATTATAACGAACGAATAAAGAATAACGAATAAAGAATTACGAATAAAGAATAGATTGGTATATTAGAAAACACGAATAAACGTAATATAAAACTATACATGCAAGAAACGAAATGAACGGGATTCACTTATAAAAACAAGAATAACGTAAATACAGTGGGTCATTACAGATGATAAATAAGTACAAGAAAGTCTAAAGTAGGATAGACACATTAAAAATTAAGATAAAAGTTGATGGAAAAGAAACCTCTAATAAATGACAAAGAAAGAACGATCTAAAACTGAATTAATAGCCATTTAAATCATGCATAACCATACCAGCAATGGCAGCAGAGGTAAAAGTTGAAACGGCCCCACATATTAAAGCAGACATAATAGAACCGGCAATATCTTTAGCTCTTGTATTATTACTTAAGGTATTTAACACACCCAATGTTATACCCATTGATCCAAGGTTAGCAAACCCACAAAGAGCATAAGTAGCAATTAAAGTACCTCTTTTTGACATTTCTTTATATGGAGATGAATTAATAAGTAAACTATAGGCAACATATTCATTTTGAATAATCTTATAGGAAATTAATTTAGAAACGTATAAAATTTCATTTCTTGGAACACCCAAAAGGAAAGAAACTGGGTAAAGAATATAAGAAAGAATCAATTCTAAAGTAAATTCATGGATATTCCAGAAATTACCAAACCAAGTTAAAAGACCATTAATCAAAGCAACCAAACCAATAATACACATACATTGAATCATCATAGTACCAGCAGTTTTTAAACCAAGGTTAGCACCATTTGAGAAAGCTTGTAAAACATTTCTTGGTTGATCTTTATCATCGGTACTACTCTTTGGAATTTCAGCAGTACCACTAGTCAAACTTTCTTCAATTTCTGGATATCTTAATTTTGAAATTGCAATAGCAGCAGGAATTGACATAACACATGAACTAACCAAAGCTTGAGCATTCAACCCCAATCCAATATAACCAACCAAGACAGAACCAGAAATGGTAGCAAATCCAGAAGTCATGATTTGATGAAGTTCTGCTTGAGTTAAATAAGGAATTAAATCTTTAATTAAAATGGCACTTTCACCAATACCAAGAAATGGTGAAGCACTTGCAGTAATAGCTTCAGCACCCGAGATTCTAAGAGTCCAAAAAAAGACTGAAGAAAATTTTTTGATGAACCAAATTAAAACACCATAATAGCCTAAAATATGAATAAAAGCCACGAAAAATGCAACAGATGGTAATACGGTAAAGAAAAACATACCTAATTGAGATACTTCAGTATTTGTAAGGAAAGCAACCCCATCTTTTGCAAAACCTAATAATTCTCTAGCTAAAGTAGAAATGAAATTAAAAATGTCATAACCACATTTAGTTCTTAAAACGAATAATGCAATTATAAATTGCATTAACATACCACCAATAACACTATTCCATTGAATTTTAGATCTATTTCTTGAAGAAGCCCACATACCAAAAATTGCCACCAAGATACCAAAGAAAGAAACAGCACGATCCTTTCTTTCTGAATAAGAAATATTAACTGGAACAAAAGTACCCAATAATACAACACCAATAGTAATAGTAGCTCCAACAAGTAAACGATGAGATCTTTTAATTAAAATTTTAGAGTAAATTATATTGGTACAATAATTCCAAACGATACATATTTTATGGAAAGCCCAGTATAAAATACGACAATGGAATGAAATTAATCTAACCATGAGCATCCCCCATAAAACAGTTGGAATTAACCATTGATGTCTATGTTTATCTTGAATAATAATAGATAACCACCAGGCTGTAAAGAAACAACCAACAAAAATATCAATTGCTAATCTATAATAAGGAAATTTTAATTTCAATTTTTGCATCAATGATAATTTATTTGAACTATCATTATCAGAAACTTCTTCAGAAGCAAATTTTTCTAAACCAGAAGTATCAACTTCTTTAGTTACATTATTTGTTTTTGAATCTTTCATATCTGATTCCTGGTACGTTGACGAAGAAGCAGCATTGGCTTCAAGGTCTTGCTCAATAATACTCTTGCTTGAGTGAGTAGAAGCAACTGGATGGGTCATGATCCACTTAAAAGAGTTGGAGCAGAAAGAAACAGGTAGAAACGAAGTTGGAACTCTATGAGTTACTTCTGAGAAAAAACCAGACTAGTAGTTGGATTCAAGGACGATGACCGATTAGTTAGTTATCTGTTCGACATGGAGAAAGAGGAGAAAGAGGAGAGAGGAATAAGAGAAAGAAGAAAGAAGAGGAGAAAACAAAAATTTAAATCCTTGTCAATATATGTCTAGCGTTTTGAAAAATTCTGGTAGCGCCTTATAAGGTGATGAGCTCCCGCCAAAAAGAAAAGAAAAAAAAAAAAAATTAGTTAGGGATGAGATAACGGTTTTTGCTTTAAAAAAAAGTAGAAAAATTGTATTACCTACTAAAATTACCCTATCTCAAATTTCAATTAAAACACAAAAAGTATTAAAAAAGAAAAAACTACCGAAACTCATACGGCATCACACGAGAACAAAGGGCACTTATCATGAACCTATTAATTTTTGGCTTAAGCATTTTGCTTAAGCAACCGTTCTTGATCTGGTTATCTCTTCAGATTCAACTCCTGTCCAGTTCCGTTTGATGGATTCCGTTGTTGGCCCACTCCATCACATGACTATACGAAGGGGAAGAACTGCCAAAGAGAATAGGGGAGAAAAGACAAAAAGAAAAGACAAAAAGAAAAGACAAAAACGACCCCATCTGTGAAACTACGATTGAAGAATGGATTTGTACCAGTGTTTAATGTATTATATAACCTTAATGTATGCATTGTATAAATTATTATACGAGGTAGATTAGACATTTAGACAAAGTAGATTAGACACTTGTCAAGGTAGATTAGACACTTGTCAAGGTAGATTAGACACTTGTCAAGGTAGATTAGAAGTATTTTCTGTCACCGATATTTTTTGTTAGCCATTCACCGAATGGTATGTTAATGCTCTTCATCATTTGCCCGTTCCAGTCTATATTTATCCTTGGTTTCAATGATATGGGTAGAATCAATTTCATTACTCAATCCCATTAATGCCTTCAGTAATGCTTCTGTAGTTCCAATCAATGGTCTAATCAATATAACGGGTGATGATTTAACAACAGATACCAAAGAATCTTGAAACGTCTCGGCCTCGTCCATTTCTCTTCGTAAATGAACCAAGGTCTTTTTAGTACTCTTAAGATTCTTACCAATCAGTTTATAAGCTGATTTAATCCCTTCTTGAGTATTTTCGGGTTGATTCGAATATAAACTAATGAGTTTAGCTTGATCTTCTTCATTTAATTCAATGGCTTCAGAATATTCCTCTTCTTCTTCTTCTTCGAGTTCAGCCTCTTCTTCACCATCTTCTTTTGAAACTAAATTCTTGCTTATAAATTCATCTGTAAGATCATCAAATTCTTCATCATCAGCTTTAGATTTCGATTTGTTCTTAAGTATACCCTTGTTCTTAGGTTTTAATTTTTTATCCTTTCTATTCAACATTAGTACCGATGACAGATTGAGAATTTGCTCGTCAATATCTTGAGTCTCATCCAATTCAATATACGAGTAAAGCTTCTTACTTGCGTATTGGTCATCTTGAATCCCAACTCTTTTATTAAGTAACAGTGAAGATGCTAATAATGTTGGTTGTTCACCCCTTCTACTATTGGGCGAATAAACATATCTGCCATTTGCACCAACATTGGTATTACTTTGACCGTCGTCATCATCTTCTTCTTCAACATCATCGTCTACCCTGCGCCTATACCTATCCTGTTTCTTCTTATGCATCTGGTTATTTTTTTGTAACCTAGATGGTAATCTAGCTGAAGCTCCTTCACCTCCTAAAAATTCCTCTGATTGCTCTAAAATTACCTGAGTTCCTGATGCTAACTTGACTCCTAGTTTTAAAAGTTCATACCCAGTAGTCTTAGCAAATGATGTGGTTCCTTTCTGTAAACTTCTAATCAACCTACCATCTTTTTTATACTCTTTTATTGGAATTGCAACTAAATCTTTTACACCCCCACCAATATTAACAATTGATCTAATAGGTGATAAACCTGATAAAATTCCCGCTAATTGTGTTTGTTGTATACTTGGGGCCCAAACATCTTTTAAGGCATTAGCCAACTTAGGGAAACCTAAAACCCCATGAATAGTGGCATCGGGTAGTTTAACAACCGATCCATCCAATATAAAAATATTCATAAATTCAGCATTATTTCCTGACCTGATCCCTGAATAATCAAATTTTTTAGGTTTGTAGTCTAACTTAAGTTTTATTGGACTAATCTGAAACTGTTGGATGTAAATTACGTCATCTATTGGTAACAGAAATCGATGATCTCTAAATTGGGAAAATCTAGTCAAGAAATCTAAAGTATCTTGATCGATATGAAGACGCATTGGTAATATAGATAATCCCATGATTGCTTCAGTTGCACACAATTTTGTATCTGGACGAACATTTACTAACGAAAATTTTAACATACTAGTACCAATTTCTCGTTCTCCCAAACTATTCATATAAGTCATAAATTTATTCCAAGTTGATGTTGGAACGTTATCAATAATATCAAGAGTATCAAGCTTGATGTCAATACTATTAACAATCTCGTATTGTACAATAGGGTCTTTGATTTCTTCTTTTCGAGGATCCCGAGTTGACAAAACTGTCACGTTAACTTCAATGTTTTTTAAATCTATCATTACTTTATGAAATTTCGACCGGCGTAATTTCAAATTCTTATAAGTCTTTCCAATATCAATATTATGTATCACTTGATCATCTCTCTCCTTATCAACATCATTCTTGGTTTCATCTTGATCGTTTTGAACTTCATTGTTAATTGCTTTAGTTAAATCTGAAGGATTTGACCCTTTAGGTATCGACAAGTAAACAGATGAAAATAAAGTCTCACCTATGTTCTGATAGTCATCGTCATATCCTTCCACATCCAGTAATTCATCATCCCCATTGCCAGTTCGACGTTCCCCTTCATTCTCGACTGCTTCATCTTGAGCAAACTGTACAATTGGTTTTTTCACCTTTTCTTTAGGTTTTTGCTTTTGTTTTGACGTTGACTCCTCTCTCTCCCGTTCTTTTGATTCTTTTCTTTCTCTTGAGAGTCTTCGTTTTCTTTCAAGTTCTTTTTTAGCACGGTCTTCAACTCTTTTAACCGCACCTTTGATAGCCTTTCGGGTTTGTTTCCAATCATAACCATCATAGAGAAAAATTTTTGTTTTTGATAGATTTACATTCATCTTCACAGGATGAACTCTGATTGAATTATTGTCAATATTATTTGAAAAATGATCTTCATCAAAGGATAGCTCATCGGTCAGGTTATTTTTTTGCTCAGAGTTTGAACTGCTTGCCGACGAAGTAATACTCAACTTACTAACATCTTTATCTATTCCGCTGTAGTATTCATCTACAATATTCAAGTCAGGCACATATTTGGGGTCAGCTAAGGAAATGGTATCAGATCTAGTTGAGCTAGCCAATGATGGTTCATGTGACCTATACTTAAATTCGTCGTCTTGGATTCCCTCTAACAAATTGCAAGGTCCTGGGACCTTTACTCTATACTTTTCGGCATCAGTGAACACAACGGGTGTTCTCAAGTCATTAATAACTTGGATTAATACATGAGCCGAATCAGCACATAAATCCAATTGATGCTCATCGGAATTGATTTTTAAATCTAGTAAAGATAAGTTTCCTGGTATTTTGAATTTTTCATTTCTTCTTTTGATACTTTCGATATCAGTATTAACGGTGACCCCCACATGAGTACAATTAATAAACCCAACAGAATGATATCCACTGGATGTTAGCCACGAAACTGGAGAAATGTATGCAATATTGCTCGAAGGTGTAGTCGATTGAGCTGGTTTAATATTAGCCAAGTCATCAATGAGTAATAAGTTCGAATCTCTAAGTGAACTCTTTACATATAACTGGACAGACCCCACAGTTAGATCGAAATTACCCTTGGTAACGACAATTAATAGTTTGCTTGGTAGTCTCCCAGGATTGAAACCCAAAACACAATCCAAAACGGTGAAACGAACATCTAACCGATCAGAAGCAGTAGTTGCCACAGGTGTACTGTTTTGCACCTTTTCAACTATTGCATCAGAAACATGATCTTGATTCATTTCAGTTTCAAATAATTGAAGCCAATTGGTATAATACTCAATAGCAAAGTTTCTAAAAATAACATCGACGGTCCTAGACTTATCACTGCGGTTCATTTGAACTAATATTAAAGGAAATTTCATTGATGATGCTGGAGTTTTCTGGTATTCATATAAGAAATGGTCCTTCTTTTCGCCGTTCTGAAAAGATCTATAGACTTCCAAAGATAATACAAAGCCATGGATGTCATTATTCAACTTATGAAACACTATTTGATCTAACTTTACTTTCAAGTCACCGAATTTAGGGAAAAATTTAGTGACGTCTAAATCAATTGATTTTACTAGCAATCTAAAAGTAGGAGGGGCAGATCTATTGGCATTTAACAAAATTGAATTATTGGCATAGTTTCCCACGGGCCTTCTTGACCTCCTTTGATTGAAGTATATTGAATTTTGAAGCAAGGTTGAAGATCCAGTACTGTGTACATTAGAATCGTTGGTCTGTTGGTCAGCTGTGATTGATTTTTCTAGAGCATTGATTTGAACAGAAAGCTCTTTAAAGTCAGCTAACAACAGTGAAATACCCTTTATTACTTGCTTGAGATTTGCATAGGTGATAGACCCCAATATTTGTTCAACAATCAAACTCGAAGAGGCACTCATACCTATTTCCCTAGGTAACATGGAGTTATTTCTATGAGAAAACGATTTGAAGTCTTGAGTTAATGTGAGAAGTTGGATATTGAGGATAGAAAAAAGTGGTGTCTCTTTTGACTCTTGGGTCATGTTGATTAATATCTTTTGGATTGACATGCTATTATTTAAAAGGTTAACCGCAATTGGGAAAATAACACCCTTCAAGCTTAAAGTCTGGGACAACCTGAGAAGAAGTGAAATGGATGAAGTTTGAAGGACAAATTGAAGAGACTCGGGAATCTTGGATGTATCTACTGACTTACTCCTTTTCAGACCAGTTGTTTCTTTCAAAGTGTTCATGGCAGATTTCATAGAGATGAAATTGGTGTAAATTGTTGAGCATGCAATTGCAAAATTAGTCAATAGTAATAAACTCGGTGAATCAATATCAATGGCGGCATGTTTCGAAAATAAGGTAGTGATTTCAGTTCTAGTGAGTTCTTGTTCAAGTTTCTTGAACAATTCAAATCTAATATCTGCCTTTGCTGAAGCGGTGGCTGCCGTTTGTGGTTGAGGAGTTGATACTGATTCGTCGGGAGAAGGTGAGGGTTTAGGTGTTGATTTTGAGGGCTCAAATTTAAATATTTCTTTGGGTATAGAATCGACCGTCTTTATTATTTGAAACTCCTCGATTCCACCATAAATCAATATATCATTTTTTTGTTTAATATTTATATTATGCAAATTGAAAGTAAGGTTATTTTTCTCTGAAGAAAATTGACCTGTTGGTTTCAAAGCCGATGTAATACTAACAATAATATTAGCTATATGAAGCTTGTTAAAAAGGATATCTGCTGGGTCACTTTCGTCTCCTAATAAATCTTCATCGTCATAAGTGATTTCATCATCATCAGCATATTGAGGAAATCTTAGGTTTGATTTATACTTACGATTTGAAACATTCTGTTTTCTGAGTTGATGAATTCTAATTTTCAATGCGCGGGATATACTTGTAAAAATAGAAGATATTGTAGGAGTAAGTGGTACAGCTGCAACTTTAATACTAGCAATATCGATGCATAAACTCGAAATTGGGGACAATCCTTCGAACTCAATATCTATGTTATCTATATGTAAAAGAACAGGATAATCTTCTGTTTTCTTTTGCTTTTGTGAGTTCGACGATGATTCGCTCTCCGAGCCCTTTTCGCCAGGTTTATTGAAACTTTGGGAAGTGGCGCTCATATAGATTGAGCTTGCCTCTTCATGGGTGAAAACCATACTGTCCATCAATGATTCTTCACCGTAACCGTCATCGTCATCATCATCGTCATCTTCTTCGTCGTCGTAGTCATCGCCAGTATCTTTAGCTGTCTCTTTGTTTTGTTCATCTGTTTCACTCTTTGTACTTTCTGGTTCTGAAGGTTCAGGAGCATCGGCTTCTCCAGGATTAACTTCAGGTTTAAGTGAAATTACTCTTAAAGGACCAATACGTAATGATCTAACACCATTTGTGGTTTTGAAAAGTGCGTCGTCAACTTGAATGAGTATATCAGTAAGTTCTGTAACGACTTTTATATTAAGATTTGTAACTCTAATTTGGAGTCTCAGTAATGCAATATCAACTGCTCGATTCATAACTCCAGTTAATGCAGAGGGTTTTGATCTAGTTGATGAAGTTGAATCAGATCTAGAAGATCTTGGTTTTCTTTGTTTGATTTCATCCTCATTAAAATCATCTTCATCATCGTCCTCATCGTCATCATCATCATCACTTTTATTTATTTGAGTACTTTTCTCTTCCTGAGCCTCTAATTCCTCTTTATCGAGCATCATGGTATTGGCTAATTCCGCCGTACTTTGAGCTAACAGGAACAGAAGTTGGTTATTTGAATCATCAGTGATATTATCGAAATTAGGAGCAACCACAAGATCAATATTACTCATATCAATATTGACACCTCCCATTACCCCACCATTTAATTCCAACCCCCCTACTTTACCATACCTGAGGGTGTAACCAGGTATTTTACCGACTTTGTCAGCATCGATTGGAATATCCTTCAAATGAATATTATTCAAGGAAACTTGTTCTAGATTGGGTAGATCTATTTCTGAAAATAGGGATAATTGTTGTAGTACATAAAGCAATAGCCTCTTTTGAATATTTTGGGGCATCCATTGAGGACTCATTTTATAAAGATATTACTTTTCTAAATGATATGATAATAGACCCCTTATATGAAACTATAGGTATATGACTGTTGAATATGAATGAACTATATATAAAATGCTATTTGCCGTTGTGATGTAAAAAAAAGACAAAAAACACTAAAAAAAAAGAAGCGCTTACAAGACCAGCCTGATAACTAGGTGCATCATTTGTTTTTTTTTTGTTCTGATTCTGATTAGATAAACAGGAACAAAAACAAACGATTAGAAAAGAAAAAAAAAAAAAAAAAAAAAAAAAAAAAAAAAAAAAAAAAAAAAGGAAAACTGAGGATGCTTTTTTACAAAGTTAAGCTGTGGTTCAAGTTATATGATAAAATGACTATAAAGTTGACTCACTATGGACAAATTCCAAATGGAGTCGGTATCCAAGTATCATGCTCTTCGAATAGGAAACTTTTCGTTTGTGTAGTTGGTTTGAGTTGAACCTTTTTATTCGACATATTGACGTCTTCACTAGCACTTCTCTTGTTACTTAAAAGTTCATCAAGAGATGGAGGCACCGAAAATGATGTAGTCTGGGCAGATAAAAGCTCCGATTCAAGGTAAGACTCGATTTTTTCGAGCTCATTCGATTTAGGCCTTTCGTATTTCGATAATGCTTCTTGAATTAATGGTAGATACTTCAATCGCATAGGTTTATTAAGATCTGCAATCATACGAATCCTGCTTTCATATTTTGCTATGGAAGAACCACGAAAAATATCACTTATTAGATATTTTATCCATTCTTCAACCTGTGATATTTCCTTCTCGTTGTGAAATTGGAGTTCAGCAGCGGTGTTATTTGCATGTAAACATGAAATTAGTTCACTGAATAAGTGGTCTTTGAAATCAGGTCCCAATTCATCTAATAACGGTTTATATAATTTAAGTAGTAAAGGATTGAATTTGAATTTCTTATTTTGACTTTGATTTTGATCTTGATTTTGATCTTGATTTAGGTTTTGGCCTTGGCTTTGGCTTTGGTTTTCCTTAGTCAATTTATCGTGATTGTATATTAAGAAATTTTGAGTCATCAATATATTTATTAATGACTTTGAGTTCGATAGAGCGTAGTTTTGTAGTACCCTGATAGCTTTCCAATACTTCAACCCCGGTTTGCTCGAATCATTTCTTTCGAATACCCGATCTAGGTCTTGCTTACGAATTTTCTTATATAGCTTCAAAAACGATATTATACGATTTTTCTTTTGTTCAAAATCTTCGTTTGGTTCAATACTAGCATCTTTGCTAATGGATAAGTTCTCTCCAGAGACATCCTCATCATTTTCGAATATTTCACCTTCATCTTCAATTTCATTCCAGTAATTTTCAGATAACCATTGTAATGCCTTTTTTGTTGCAATTCTTAAAATGTCAAGACTTGGAATTTGTTCATGCGTTCCCATATGTCGAAGTTCAACGAAAAAGGAAGGTAAACCTATATTTCTAGCCAATATATGCAATGAAAGGGCAAAATTACCCTGTTGTAATGGATCTAATAACCCATTAACAAACCTGATCAAGGCCATTGAATATGATAGTTGAAGTAAATTTGCATCGCGCTGTTTAATGTAGTTTGACTCATCATTTGGGTCCGATATACATATGGATGTAAGAACAGCTGTGATTTCAACCCCGTGTGGTAATTTCCCTCTAGATGTAAAGGCTTTAACTCTTTGAATGGCTCTATATCTTTGATCCTTTGATTTACTATAATTATAAAACCAATCTTTCAATATTACTAGATCTTTGAACTCTCGATAAGATATTGTTTTCTGTTGGTTTATATTCTGTGATCTCCCTGTCCCATCTGCTCTATCCATTTCTTCTACTCTTGGGTCCGTTGAGTTGTTCTACTTGGCTTTCAATTAAAAGTTTGTCTGATGGGTATCTCTACCTTTAACTTTACTTACTTTTTTCTTTTTTTTTTTTTTTTTTCTTCTTTAAAATGAGTTGGTTGCAGAAAAGTCGGTTTTTGCACTCCTCGCAAATACAATCTACATACTTTGCAGTAAAGTGATAAAGGGAAAACGTCATGAATTTTGTAAAAATCTATAAAAAAAGAAAACAAGAGTGTTGAACTGAAAGGGAAAAATAAGGGGACATCAAGGAAGCTAAAGGGAGAGTTGATCATTTCTATCATTAATAAGAGCAACAGGTAAATAAAAAGAGAAAACAAAAAATGAGCCCATTATCATCAAACATCCAACAGGAGTAGTAATTGATTTTGTTCATGTGAGAGGATTCTTTTATGAGTTGAACGAGGTGGTTGGGTGTTAGATAATTCTGTAGGGTCATTCTCGGTCTCATTTTCATTATCATTATCATTATCATTTTCATTCTCATTATCATGATATTTACTCAGACTTAAGCTTCCATAGTTCAAACCACCAAATGATGAATTAGAATAGCTTTCTTGAGAGTCAAGGTAGTCTAGGCTATGGGCCAGTTCTTGTCTATCCAATAAATGGGGATTATTATCGAGAAGTTTATTAGTATCGTTCACTTCGTCATGATACTTAGATGGATGATTATAGGGGAATTTCAGGTTCAAGATATATTCTTCTTCGGTCAAGTTTGAATCATTTTTAGTGTTAGTGATACCAAAAGCACCATCCCAACTGATAAGAACGACCCCGAAAAGAACAGCAATAAGACCGATTATTACCCAGGAAAGTTGTTTTGAGGACATTATATGATCAGCAAGAAGGGAATTAAAAGCAACGTCATTAATCAAATTAACAAGATTATAAACTAGGAAACACAATGGATATAGGATACAAGTCAGAATTTGAGCAAGACCCATATTAAAAGCTGTTAATTGAAGACCAATTATTGATAACATGATTAATAAAAGTAAAAATGGAGTAAAATTAGTTGATAATTGTTTTAAATCATGACTATTATTCATAATAATTTCTACTATAGTATCAATAAGAGATTTAGCAAAAAGAAAAGTATGAGCCGTCAAAGTACCACTAATGAATCCAAAGTTGACACCTTTCATGAATTGATTTTTATTGATTAATTTCATAGTAGTTTTAAATTGACGGCGAGTTAATTTATGTTTCAAATGACTTATTCTTTTACTTAAGATCCAGTTAATGACAATTAAAATTGACATCATGAAAAAGGTACCGATAAACCAAATTAAAAATGGAGGTCTTGATAATTTATTCATAATGATAACAAATTTTTCATTGGCATCATTACCGGGGACTTTAACAGGAGTCGTACTACCATTATAAGCAATGACAAAGGCACCAATAGCAATGACTGCAGTACCAGCACCTAACTTATGTGTGAAAGTTTCACCGGGTAATAGCATACAGCTAAGAATAGAGTTGAATATAAGTCCAATACTTTGTAAAGGAGAAAGAATGATTAAGGGAAGGGTAGTTATTTGTATTAATGAACCAAGAACGTTGGCAACAATGAAGAGAAAAAACCCACATAACCACATATTTCTCTTATAGTGGTGAAGGTTTTGGTGTTGTTGATGAGAGGAAGTGATTGTATTATGATTATCTGGGACGTCATTTGATGGGTCATTAGAATTATTTGAAGTAGTAACATGGTGATAGGTTATAAGATGAGATTTCCGTTGAAGAGTTATACCAAGGGACTGAATAGCAGAAGACACTATGGCCACACAGCATCCTAGTATAATAGAAGACGTTGGTGATAATCCAGTTGAGTTGGTTTGCATTTTTTATGAAATAAGGAAAATTAAAGCGAAAGCGAAGGCGAAAAGTAAGACTCTTATTACAAGTAATGAATATTATGCGATAGTTATACAGTATCCATCAAGCTGGAGTGGTTGGTTGGATGAAGATTGATTTCGTTATCAGTTCTAGAACGAGGCCGAGTAAGTGTGCGTGATACAGGAAGGGGGAACTGGAACTAGCGGCTGTACCATAAAAATGTTTGATTGCAATATTGTGGGGTCAGGTCTTTCAGGTAGTTGAACGTAGTTGATCACCTTGAATATCAAGTAAGAATCATAAACTCTATAAGTTATAAATTGTAAGTTCATAAAAATTAATACTGAAAGAAGGAAAAGGCTGAGATTCATTTTTTGTTGTCCTTTTTGTGTGCTTGTTTTGTTTTTACCAGTTTTGGCTGTGTACAGGAACAAACTCAGACATACAAATGTTTACCTATTGATAAATTTTATATAAACATTCTTTTTTTAATTAAAATTGATTTAAACGCCAAAATTAACATGAGGGATACCGTACTTAACATCATTGATTGTCTAGAGGATGAGACAACTGCTCGTATCAGGGTTGGTTTGGACGATCTTGATGAATTATTGCAACAATTACTTCCATACATTATAGCCTGGAGAAAGAACCCTTATGGGACCAAACATCAACGGCTAGGACAATTTATTTTACTCCAAGATAATTTTGAATCGAATATTACCAATGCCTTACTTCTGGTTTATAATTATATACTTCGTCATTTGGATAACGCGTCCATGCCCATCAAACTGTATGTCCCGATGATTTTAACTGCTAATAGATTACTAAAAGGTATTTTACTTATTCATCCCGAATCAAGAAAAATCTTTAATAGAGCTAAAAATATGAAACTAATACTAACGTTCTTGGGATTACCCAATGACCCCAATGCTCGTGAAGATATAACAAAGCATGATCATGACGATGATGATGATGATATTGATGATGATGACAAACAGTATAAAAGTAATCACAACAGGAAAATCAGTGGTAGTAGCAGTAATAGCAATGGAAGTATAAATAACAATTATGTTAGTATTGAAGTTACCATTTCATTCATTTCCCTATTGATTCATATTCTACTTAAAAGTTTACAAAATTTCAGAGTGTTTGAAGATAATGATGGTTGTTCGATACTTATACGTAAACTAGAGCTTACTACTTCCATCGGTGACACCCAGCCAAGTAGCGGACCCAAGTTACCAAACAAAATTTTCAATCAACAAGATCTTAACTTCAAAATAATTGAATTTCTTGTGTTCTACCTTATTGACGAAACAGAAATTTTTAACTACCACAACAATACCAATAACCAAGAAAAATTGAAAACTAGGTCAATCAAAGAAAAGGCTGAATTCTTTAGACCTGAATTCTTCGGTATCGATGATCTTATCGAACACTTAAACCATTTGAAAAACTTGTAATCGTGAATTACTTATATAGAAATACCTTAGAAATTAATATAGTCCTGCACATAAACAATAAACAGCCAAAAAAAAAAAAAAAAAAAAAAAAAAAAAAAAAAACCGAAGATTTTTGTAAACAAAAGATATTTGCATTTATGTCCCATGATCAATAACAGTTAGTATAAATAGTATACATCAAACCCATAGTAATTGCTCTTAATTGCTTAGAATACTCGAATCCGTTTCTTTTGTGTGTGTCTCTTTTTGTTTTTTTTTTTGCAATCAATTGGATTGAAGACAATACGCCCGCCTCCCTATAAATGTATACATATATGGAATACCTACAGAAATGTTTTTTCAAATCTACGAATTGGAATGAAGATAACATTTATTCGAATATAACAGGAACTTCGCAATCTATTTTGCAATTTCCAATCCCTAATGGATGTAAATTAGATATTTCTTCTAAGGCTACTGATCGTCTGGCTTCATCATTTACCTTATCGAATCATCGAGTCATTAATGGATCCCTTGCTTATCTTTATTCATCTTGTCCATTGAAAAATACAATGGGTACCAAAGATATTTCTCTACAAGATGCGATTGCTGGGTTTAGAATCATAGAACCTGCTTCGGTTACATCTAATCATCTGGATTTAATTAAAAATAATAAAACCTTATTATACGGACGAATGTATTTCCCCGGGTCAGCACTAGAAGCTATGATTATCAAAAGATTTTCTGCTTCAACTCAGTTACTAGTTAAATGTATCAATAACCCCCATCTAGAAAAAAATGGAACCTTGGTTGTTTATTTACAAAAAAATACTCCCAAATATCTGCGAGAATTCATTTATTCTACAAATGAAGCTCTTCTTGGATTTCGTTGTCTATATAATTTTGGTATCAATAAAGAAAAAAGTTTCTCCAGTAATTCTCCATTAATACCAAAATTTGACAATTCAGTTATTTCAATTGGTACTGAAATTTGGTATGCTGCATTAACTATGAGTCCAGGTTTATCAACGGCTTTCCGTTACTCAACTAGATCTACTTCCACTGGGAAACCTTTAACAATGACTTTATCATGTAATCCAATACTAGGACATATTTCTTCTACTTATAACGTTAAAACCTCGGTATCTTCCACTTTTAGCTCCAAATATGATTTCAACTTCTTCTCATATGCCAGTAATTTATCTATTGGATTTGAATTATATAATTATTCCAAGATGAAAACTCCTCAATTGTTTACTAATCATATACAAACTCAAGATCAATTAGGTGAACAAAGAGTTTCCAGGCATCGCTCTACTCAAAGTCCAGAACCTGGTTATGATCATCTCGATGATAGTAATACTATACCTTTGGGTCCTCCAACAAGTTTCACCTATAAGAACGCAAACAACTCTCAAAAATTTATCATGAACCCAATTCAAGATTTAAATAATTACTATTCTATAAATCCAAATTTACTATCAAGATCAGAACTGCAAAAAAACCATCAATTCGGACAATTCTCAAATGAATCTGTAATGTCTGCTTTTCAAAATCTTGTGAATGACAGCGATTTCTCAAGTGTCATAAAAGCTTCTACAAGTCTTAATGATAAAATGGTAAAACTCTTGTGGGAAGGTCGTTGTAAAGATTTCTTAGTCAGTACTGGTGTAAAAATTAATATGAACCCAGTCACTAACTTCCCTGAAGTAAACTGTTTTGGTATAACGTTCTCCTATGCTTGTTAAACTACATATATATATATAACTTAAATGAATAATGACCCTTCCCATGTCTTTCTGTAGTTATCATCCTCTATTCTCTATGATGGAGAAATTGTATGTAGCTCATCCGGGTAATGATTTTATTTTTTTTTGGTGTGTATCAAAATACACAAAACCGACAACATTTTTCGTTCTTTTTTTTTTTTTTTTTCTTTCAAAATTTGAAATATATATATATGCTTCAAGGGAAATAGAGTGAATATATTCAGGCATTTCAAGAACACGCAATATGAACAACCAGGAGCTCTTTAAGTTGTTGAAGAACTCTAAAATCGCGCAAGTGGCTTCTCCCTTGAGTCCCAAGTTGAGAAGAAGTACTAGTGTTCCTACCCATCAAATCATCAACACTCCTCAATCGAGCGCTCATAGATCTAATTATGGTTTAAAAACCACTTTACCCCGTCAAGTCGGCCATTCACACATTGTTTTCAATGATTTAGATAACTTTAAAAGCATGCCTGATGTGGAAAAATATTCTGGTCAACATTATAATCTTTTGAAGTTTAAAGAGAGTGGAATGGTTTTAAAGAAACGTCCTAATGAACCCAACCCTTTATTTCCATCTGAAGCAACTAAATCCACTACTTCTGGATCATTAGAAAAAGACGGTAATATATTGTCTGCTTTTAATTTAAAAAATGATGCATCGTTGAAAGATGTCGCTAAAATTGTTCGTCAAAATCCTCAATTACATACCAAATTTCAAGATTGGTTACTTAAAAGAAGTCCAGAATCCATTTTAATTAATAATCCAAACGTTATTGAAAGATTATTAAAAGAATTCGTTGAATCAAACCCAGAAATCACTAAGCAACAAGTTAAAATGTCTGACTTTTCTAGAAAACTCGGTAAAACTTCTCGTTCATCTATCGCATCCAAAGTTCAAGGTACTGCTGGATTTTCATATGCTCAAAAAGGTAGACTCTCGAATACACCAAATGGTGTTAAATATAATATTATCGCACCAGGTAGATTGGTCGATGATAGGGAGGCTGCAATTGGTGGTTTTGTTAGTCAACTTAGTGACCGTAGTGTTACTTTACAATCCAATTTCAGTAAAGCTTACCCAGGTAAACATTCAAGACAGTTTGTCATGCCTTTCAAATTAAGAGAAGCCGAAATAAATCATGAAGGTAGAGTGAGAATCAGTTCTGAAGGTGTGGTTGCTGGTTCATGGATGAATAGAATGGATATTCCTATAACCTCCAAGAGCTCATATACTCCTTCTAACCCTAACTTTGATAATGCTGATGCCAGAAACAGTGATAACTCCTCATTGGAAAACTTGTTAGGTATACTTAGTTCCAATACTAAAAATTAACCCTGTAAATACAAATCTATAATTACTCTCATATATACATATACATAAATTCGAAAATATACATTAAATACTATTGTACATTTAATTAGAAGCATCTCCAGCTTTAGAAACATCTTCTTCTTTTGGCTCTTCATCGTCAACTATTATGTCATCTTGATCAGACGTCACCTTTTCATTTGAATCACCATTAACTGCAGAAAGATTATTGGTATCATCATTCACAGTTGTGGACTTGTCTTCACCGTCATTAGTTGCAACCAGTTGGTTTCCATTTCCATCGATTTCATTCAAATCCGATCCTTCTTGCTTTATCACAGGCTCATCAATTTTGTCATTTAACAGGGCGCTTTCAATTTCGGGAAGCTTGTCATCAGTATTGTTATTGACATTAACTTCAAGGTCGTCTTGATTATCGTGTTGATTATTCTCTTTGGATTGGGAATCGGCCCCTTCTGGATTTTCAATTTCCGATTTGACTTTCTTTGGACGGGGATTCGTAGGACCCTTTGTTTTCCTTTTTTTGGCTCCTTGCTGTGTGGTTGCTGTGCTAGCTACTGGCGCGGGAACAACTCCAGGCATTTTCTTTTCCTCTTGAACAATATTGGCTCTTAAACTTTCTGCAAGCTCCTCGTCAAGTTTACCATCCACTTGGTACCATAAGTAGAAGCTAGTTAACCTGGTTCCAACTTTCAAAATATGCTCCATCTTTTCACGGACCTCTTTAACTGGTTTAACGCTATTGGTAATTATGGGAACTAGTCTGGTCGGAATCTCATTTATCTTGAATGAAGTGGCAGTGTACTTATATTCAGGCTCTTTGGGTGGTTCAAGTTTCTTCTCTGCTGCCTTTCGTGGAGGTGCTGCTTTTCTCTTTTTACGGCCACCCCTTCTTGGAGGAGGAGCTCGTCTCTTCGGCTTTGTAGTCGGTTCTGCTTCTGTTATTTCTTCAGCTGGGTTCTCTTTAGGCTCTTCTTTTGTGGTGACATCTTCTTTCACTTCTTCTACATCTCCATTTGTTATTTTCGGTTCATCAGTCTCGGGTTTCTCGACATCAAGGGTCATTTTACTGTCTTCCATGTTGGTGTCACTATTTTCAGGAGTATCGTCGGTTTTTGGATTAGCTGCCTCTTCTTCCTTCCGTTTCTTCTCATCCTCTTCCTTCTTAGCCGCCTCTTCGGCTTCTAGCTTCTCGCGCTTTTCAGCTTCTTCGGCTTCTTGACGTTCTTTGATTATCCTCTCATATTCAGCTAGCTTCTTCTCGTATTCTTCCACTTCATCACTATTATGAATCCAAAGAAAGCTCACCAAAATATCTTTAGTGTCTGAAACATCTTCGTTGTCAGTACGAACTGTAGTCGCACCATGATCATTTGTAGGATCAACCACTTCGCAAATCGAATAATGCGGTATTAAGTATCTTATGTTGGGGTTCTCCACAAATTCAAAAAGTAAAGTCGCATCATACAAATACTTTTCTTGAAATGCCGTTAACTTCTGCTCTTTTGGTATTTTCGTTTTTGGTTGTTTCGGAGGTTTTGGTTCTTTGGGCTTCTTTTCTTTTGGTTGCTTTGGTGGTTTTGGTTCTTTGATTTTTTTCTCTTTCGGTGGTTTTGGGGGTTTAGGCTCCTTGATCTTCTTTTCTTTTGGCGGTTTGGGAGGTTTAGGTTCCTTTACCTTCTTTTCTTTGGGTGGTTTCTTCTCTTTCGGAGGTTTTGGAGGTTTCGGGGCCTTTGGCGTTTTGGGCTGTTTGGTCTTCTTCTGTTTTGGTATAACACCGTTTGGAAATAAATACGCGTGTTCAGGTTGAGGTCCCATAGCCCTTGCTCTTTCAATATATCCTTTAAATAATATAATTTGTTCTTGAGAAGCCTTCCCTGAAGCAACTGTTTTCATTAAGTCGTTTAAAGATTCCTCACGTCTAGCAATAGCGTTCAAGTTGGAGATCATTATTGTATTTTCAACTGATCGCATATCAGACGAAGGAGGGCGTGGACGTGGTGCTGCCGTTGGTGCTGTTGGTGATGTTGCTGTTGAGGAATCTATAGGTCCCGAGGGCCCTGCTGACGTTGAAGATGTGGAAGCTTGTTTCTCTGGCCCTGGCGTAGCTGCAATAGTACCTGGAGTGGATGTTGAGGCTGAATCAATGGTGGAGGAACCAGATATGACATTTCCAGATTCGACTTGAGAGGGCAAGTTAGATCCCTCTTTATTTGACCCTTCTTTTGAAGGATTGGAGATATTGCGATCCTGTTCTGTCGACTCTGGTTCTTTTGGTTCTGGTTCTTTTGGTTCTGGTTCTTTAGATTCTGGTTCTTTAGATTCTGGTTCTTTAGATTCTGGTTCTTTGGACTCTGGTTCTTTAGATTCTGGTTCTTTAGATGTTGGCTCTTTGGGTTCTGATCCTTTTGGTTCTGGTTCTTTTGATTCTTGTTCTTTTGATTCTGGATCTTTTGATTCTGTCTCTCTGTTATCGGAATCTGGAAGCTTCAGCTCATTCTCGTCTTTGCTCGAGTGCTGTGGTGCAGTTTGAATTTCATCTATTTTATCTTTTTTAGATGGGTCATCATTTTCTTCAAGTTTATTCTTTGAATCGCTTTCATTTGCTATTATTCCTCTATTCAGTATGTCCTTTGGATCATTTTCTGCATTAGGTTTGGCCTTAGCGGATTCCTGCTGTAATTCATTAGAACCTCGACTGTCGCTAATTGCTGTAGTATTTGAATTCTCTCCACTAGACGCGTTTTGTTCTTGGTTTCCTGTTAAACCAACTTTTTCTTGTGTCTCTATAGAGGGAATATTGCTACCTGTTCCGTGAGACTCTGTAATATCTTTATCTATTCCTCCTTCCTTTTTAACCTCGATATTTGAACTGTCAGTCTTGTTTAATTCTTCTATCTTACTGTCTGTTTCATTTGTCTCTTCTCGTTTTCTTATTGGTCTATCTGGTCTATCATCTTTAACAATGAACAATCTGATTTGAAAGAAATGAGGACCTAAACTGAAAGATCCGTCACACAACTTCACCATTACATCTCTGGCACTAACTTCACTTCCTAGCACAGGAACTCTTTCATTTTGCTCTTTATTGGTTTGATTTAACTTATTTCTATTCATATGAGGCTGTGGACTGTGGGCCTTTGAATCTTCCTTTTCTTTCTCTTTCTCTTGTTCCGCAAGCTTTTTAGCATATGAACTTTGTTTTACCCAAAAAAGCTTGAACATAGGAGGACTATGTAGATAGCTATACCGGGATCTTAATAATGAGTTGTATAAAACCGCACTGTCTTTTATAGTTAACGGGTGGTTGAAAGAGTCCTCATAATGACCACCTGGAGGTGCATTATATGATACTGGTAAACCATTTGATGTTTCAAAAGGTCGAACAATTGTCTGCGATAACTGTTCCTGTTCTTTTTCAATTTCTTCTCTTTTCGCCGATGTAATACGACGTCTCATACGAGGCGGCATGGCTGTTGAAAATAATCAGGAAGTGTTTCAATTGATGATTTAAAAAAGATTTGAATACTCTTAAAGATATTTGCCTCTATCATTGATTTTGAAAGTTTTCGTTTTGGTTCGTTTTTTTTTTTTTCTCTTCTTATTTACTTTTTTTTTTTTTACCTGCATATAACCACACACTTAATATACAGATAACTCAGTTTGCAACCTACAGAAATATACTTTTATAAGAATTATAAAGAATTATTTACATACCTAAATGATGAAAGAGAGAGAAATATGTATCAAATAAGCTATAGACCATCCTCCAATGCATCCAAACCTTGATTGAACAACTTAATCATTGTATCCAATTCACTAACCAATTTATCTTTTGGGGTTGAATCCATAAAAAATTCAGGATTTATCAATGGAACCAGTGGAAATTTGATAGTCTTAGGACCAGCAGCACTAGCTGAAGGTGAAGTCCCACTCAAAGAGGTTGTCCTTGGCAAAAACAAATTTGACCCTGTTGTGTTGGTAGTAATGGGAGCAGTGTTGGGGCCCGATATTGAGCTTGACTTCTTCTGTTGTTGTACTTGCTGTGGTTGTTGCTGCAGAATACTACCAAAATATCTTTGACCAGTTGAAGAAGTGGACTCAGTACGTTCTCTATTATGGTGAACATTCTCATCGGCTGGGTTTTCTCTTTCTGCTACTGGTGTCATAGTCATTGGAAAATTTGTTAATTGTGAAAGGCTGACACCAAATTGATTAACTACATTTTCTGGATTATCACTATTTGCATCTTGTTCATACTCGTTATTAGTAAGGGCAGCCAAACTATTGAAAGTAGTCGAAGGAGTGGGCATTTGAATATGAAGGCTGGGTTTACCCTTTTTCGGTTTAGCAAGATTTGGAGCAGATGCTGAGCTAGCAGTGGAAGGAACGGTAGAAGCAGCGGTACTAGCAGTAGAGTTAGATGATGCAGAGACTGGTGCATCATTGGCTAATTTGGAGTTGTTAGACGCACCTTGATTAGATGAATCGGAGGTTTTTAAGTTAATGGGTTGTAATAATGGATTATTATTTGAATGTAAAGCACGCATTGATTTTGAAGGGGAGCCAGTATTTACCGAACTAGCTTCATGAAGTAAAGCAGAAGTTGGAGGGGGTGCAGGTGAGGGAGTTTTAGAATGTGCGTAGTTACTAGAGTATGGTGGTGTATGAGGCATAGGTTGCTGTTGTTGTTGAGAGTCCGGCAATACAGGTTGATCTTGAGAATGTAGAGATTCTTGGTTACTCAAAGTTGAAATAGAACTACCAGCCGTATTTGAAATGGTTAGCTTGCGACCACGATTTACTGTGGAATTACCTGAAGATCTTGATTCTAAAGCTGCAGAAGCTGATTGAGAATGATATAGAGCGGGTGGGCGACTTAACTGAGTATTAGAAGATGTAGAAGTATTTAATTGAGATAAATTTCTAGTACCAAAATTAGCCAAATTATCCATGTCAGGAATTTCAATTGTCGGTGACTCAACACGATTATTATCATTTAAATTAGCGAAACTGGACGGTAATTCAAAATCATTATTATTAATTGCACTAGGAAGGGGATTAATTTCTGGTGAGTTTTCTTCAAATAAAGACTGTAAAGATTTAGGAATTTCTGAATTAGTTTTAACTGGTTGGTGATAAGTATTTGTATTGTGAAGTTGTTGTTGGTAAGTTGCATTATTTGAATTATCATGAAGTCTGTTTAAGTTTATGGTACTATTTTTAGAGCTATTGTATCTATTTGGTATGCCTTCAGTTTTGAAAGTGTCATTATTGGTATCATAAGTATTTCTAAAAGTATCATCACCATTGTCATATAAATCATTTACTTTATTCATACTAATTTCGTTATCAATGATGTATTCACGACTACTTAAAGAATCAAAATCCCATTTGACTTGAAGGTTATTATTATCATCAGTATCTGGGTTATTTTGATTTTGTTGTAAATCATCATTTAAATTAAGGAAAACAGATTCTCTAGAAGAATTCTTATCCCTCCAAAGTAAATATTTTGATATTACTTCTTTCAAGATGGAAGTTGGATAATTACGATAAAATTTCATTAATTTACATTTTTGTAAATCATCAGCAGAAGGTCTTTCTTCGGGACTTTCATCTAAGCATAATGCAATACATTCTTTTAAACCAACTGAGTATTCACGACCTTCTAAACGAGGAGGAGTCAGTTTTGAAATCATTTGCATTGCCCACATAGCATCTTTATCACAATAAGGTGGATTACCAGTAGCAATTTCATATACAGTAATACCAAGTGACCAAATATCAGCTTTTGAATTATATTGATCACCTTCACGAATAACTTCAGGAGCCATCCAATAAGGAGTACCAGCCATGGTAGTTCTTTTCAAAGAATTACTGGTAACTTTGGCGGCAACACCAAAATCGCAAAGTTGAACGTTACCTTCATTTGTAATTAAAATATTGGCAGACTTTAAATCACGATGAATGACACCTAATTTATGAACTGATTGTAAAGCAGTAAGTAATTCTCGAACTATAACGGCAATATAACGTTCTTCGAAAACTCCTGCTTTTAATAAAGTACGTACTGAACCTCCAGCACAATAATCCATTATAATCCAAAGTTTAGTATCATTAAGAATAGAACCATAATAATGAGTTACATTAGGAACATTTTTTAAATCAGTTAAAAATTCAATCTCTTGTTGAACATCAGCAACTTCATCTTCTTGAGAATCCAAATTAAGAACTTTGATGGCAACTATTTGTTTCGTTTGTTTATGATAACCTTTATAAACCACCCCAAATTTCCCACGCCCAATAACTTCGGTACGTTTATATTGAGCTATAGAACTCATGGTAAATATTAAAGTTTGATGGTAATAGAATGAGTTCAGGTATGTCTGGTTGATTTTGAATTCAAGGATTCTTGTAATAAGCCCTTCCTTCTATGTTTTATGTTGTTTGGAGATTTCTATTTAGAAATAGAATATATATATATATATATATATATATCTTTACACATATATATATATGTATGTATGCACACACTGGAACTCTCAATAAATATCTATGTCTCAGCAATGAAAATGGTACAGAGGGTAATGATGAATTGTACTGGGTATGTGACTCTGTGTTGATGGTGGCGGTCTGTGTGTGTGGTTGTGGTGGTGGTGTGTGTGTACGTTTGAAAGTATAAGATGCTTACACGTATTATATCTTCAACCAGTCTGTTTAACTAGACGCCATCTTTCTAATCGGTATCTTTTTTTTCCTTTACTTTTTCATTTCTTTTTTCAGTTCTCTCTGCGACAAAAAAAAGGGCTGTTAAATTTACTTATACTTTTACCTCTATCTTAACATCCGTGCACCAATATACAAAACACGCTTTTTCAATTAGTATGCAGATATCAACTAAGGTTGAAAATTTTAAAAAGGGGAAAAGAAAGAACAACTGGACTACTACAATGGTGCGGGCTCAAAGCAGTTTTATTGATTGGTATGAGACAATTCGGCTTTGGTATATTAGCTACATTAACATTTTAAGATAAAGCTTCATGGAGAATAAGTTAACTGACACACAAATATCTGTTGTGGGTGTACGGGTGCTACATGTAGATATTAGAGTCAAAAATAAGAGTCATTTTTCAGAATTTTTTTTTTTTTCTTTTTCAGTCGATTAGCCGACTGTTAAAAGTCATCTACCTTTCTTCTTTCATATATCCAAGTATCCTCTATCAATAAAGAACAAAAATGGCTAGAGAAGCAACTATTAAAAGAATCACCAACGAAACCAAAATTCAAATTGCCATATCACTTGATGGTGGTTTCATACTGTTAGAAGAATCTATCTTTGAAGAAAAAAATGCCGCCAAATTAAATGGAACCCAATCGCTGGAACATGCAACACAATCAACATCATCTCAACTTATTGAAGTCCATACTGGTGTTGGGTTCCTTGATCATATGTTACATGCATTAGCCAAACATTCGGGCTGGTCCTTAATTATTGAATGTATCGGGGATCTTCATATTGATGATCATCATACTGCTGAAGATGTATCCATTACTTTAGGTATGGCATTCCATAAGGCATTGGGTCAAGTTAGAGGGGTTAAAAGATTTGGAACTGGATTTGCTCCATTAGATGAAGCTTTAAGTAGAGCAGTTGTTGATTTATCAAATAGACCTTATGCCGTCATTGAATTGGGTTTAAAAAGAGAAAAAATTGGTGATTTATCGTGTGAAATGATTCCTCATGTCTTAGAAAGTTTTGCCCAAGCAGCTGCTATAACATTACACGTCGATTGTTTAAGAGGTTTCAACGATCACCATAGAGCTGAATCTGCTTTCAAAGCTTTGGCTGTTGCTCTCAAAGAAGCTATTTCTTCAAATGGTACTAATGAAGTCCCAAGTACCAAAGGTGTTTTGTTTTAAGTTCCACATGTATGTATAGTAAATAGTACTTATAAATTTTATTTATTCTGTATACTTTCCGATAAGATTCTGTACAATTTGTAAGTCCATCTAAATCGCAGTAATATAAAATGATGAAAAAAATGAAAAAAAAAAAAAAGAGACCAAAAAACTGTTTTTTCATCTCATCTCCATCTTCTCCACGCTAATAAACAAGCAGTATGATGAGAGTTAACATAACATCACTCAGGAGTTTCTCTATTGGCACGATACATAATGCGCCATTGAAATCTCAACTCAGACTTCCAAAAGAACAGTTTGAAAAATCATCGAGAACTTTTGATAAAAGTTTCCCAAGTCAGCCAGTTAAAAAAAAAGTATGGGAAGAAAGAGGAATTAGCAAGGATGAATTCTTCATGAGAAAGTACGGTAATATATCTGAAGATCAAAGAAATAAACTTCGAGAAAAAGTTGATAGACAAAGGAGATTAAGAGGACTTCGTATGGAGCATGAAAATAATAATAATGATAAATACAGCAGACCAAAGAAAGAACCTCTAATAAATTGGAAACTGGTCAGGAATCCTATGAGTGATTATTTGTATGGGACTCATCCAGTATTAAGTGCATTAATTTCGAATAAGAGAGGAGGATTTAATAGATTAATTGCATTAGAATCTATCAGAGAAAGTAAAGATGATAAACATTTACAAATAAAAGAATTATGTAAAAATATTGGCATTAAGGTTACTTGGGAACTGAGACAAAATTTAGATAGAATTAGTGACAAAGGAGTTCATAATGGAGTGATTTTAGAAACAAGAAAGCTTTCACCACCTCTTGTTGAGTCATTACTCAAAATTGAAAATGACGATGGACAATATCAAATATCATTCTATGATGAAGCATACGGAAATAAATCAACTGAAACTTTTCAAATCGCAAGAAAAGATGGTCAATATCCTTTAGCGTTATATTTAGATGGGATTACCGATCCTCAAAATGCAGGGGCCATTATGAGGCTGGCATATTATTTGGGAGTGGATTTTGTCATTGTACCAGAACATGATAGTGCTAGATTAGGACCAGCTGCTAGTAAGGCTAGTGGAGGAGCTCTTGAGTTGATGTCAATTTACAAAAATGACAATTCAATACCGTTTATTGAGGATGCTAAAAAGAATGGTTGGGGAATACTAGTGGCAGATGCCAAACCAACGATTACACAATTAAAGGAAGTGAAAGAAAACTACCAACAGCAATTAACTTCAAAATATATCGATATAAATGATGTTTCTGAATTATTAGAACAAATGCCAATTTTATTGGTAATGGGTAGTGAAGGTACAGGTGTACGTACTAATTTAAAATTAAGAGCAGATTTCCTAGTTGGTTTAGAAAAAGGTCGTCAAGTTGAAAGAGAAGATATTGATAGTATAGTTGATTCATTAAATGTGAGTGTGGCCACAGCATTACTTATTGAAAAGTGTCTTTCAAAGTAGTGTAAATGGTCTCGTAAATGGTTCCTGTAAATGATCTTGTAAGTAGTCACAATCTTGTTAATAGTCATGTATAGTATTTGAATGAGATACAATTTCATATCCAACCTTGTAAGTGGTTAATTTACGAATCAATAGCGCCAATGAAGGTTTAGCAAAAAGAAAAAAATATTACATATATTATATATAGTAGATTGCCAAAACAATAAACAGAAGATACATAAAAGAGACAACGACATCAGAAAATGATCATGCCGAGTAAATAACACAAGAAGAGAAAACCAATTTAAAAGAAAACTTTTCTTCAGTACTTTTTTTTTTAAAGAAGAAACCTCATATTAATTGAACATAATTAGCAGGGAAAATACCAGTAGTCCCATTATTCCTACCGGTCCACCAATCATCAGAAGTTTCGGTCTTTTTCAAAATATCAATAACATCACCCTTATTAAATGGTAAATCACCATTTTGTTCACCTTTAAAGGTGTATAAAGCGATTGCTTGATTTCCACCACCAGCGCTTGCTCCACCAAATGTTGGTTTTGATGATGATGGTCTTGACGGACTGCCAGCATCATTTGAACTAATTCTGGTATTACTGAATCTACTATTTAAATTGTCCACGTCACTATTGGTTCGTCTTCTTGAATTAGTAGCTGAATTATCATAAATATCATCTTCCCAAGCTGATTTACGAGAGTTTGATACACTTGTATTTCTAGTGTTTGTAGATGCAGATCCAGATCCAGCATGTTTTCTATTGTATCTGCTATAATCACCTCTTGAATAGCTATCATCATCGGAATAATCATCATCAGAATATCCATACTCATCGCTGTATCTTCTACTACCCATTGCATGAACACCTGATGCACCACCTCTTCTTCTATCACTTTTTCTGTTTGAGTATTCTGAAGTTGTATCAGAAAATTCTGATGGGGATGGAATATCATCGTAATAATCATCATTATAAAACTCATCATCATCATAAGGTAGTTTATTATTGAAAACTCTACTTTCTAAAACTTTCATTAATGAATCACAAGCGGGTGGAGTTTCCACTCTACCAGCCAAGATAGTTCTTGCTTTACAATTTGGACCATAAAATTTACGATTAGCATCTCTTCTTTCCACAATAGCTGAACCTTCTAATGAAACACCGGCGAATAAACCTTTAGTTTTGGAATAAGCAAAAACTGCTGATGCACTTTTCAATGATGCAGTACCAGCTGCTTCTGCATTTCTACCTAATGGACCTGCAGCAACAGATATATTAGTACCTAAAGTGACTGAACCTAATTGAGCAAATGAATCAACTGCTGATTTTGAATTCAAAATGAAAACAAAATCGGTAATTTCAGCACCAATTTGACCACCAACACCAGCACCAGCTGTTACAATTGCAGATGGTGGAGACCAAGATCCATCAGGTAATCTTGCCACTATAACACCGGACCCAGCTCTACCTGAAAAAAGAAACCCGGCCTTCAATACGGTAATAACGGCAAGACCTTTAGCATTCTTCAAGACATTGGGTGGAATAATTTGATCGGGACCTGCAACCTGATTTGGTTTAATAAAAGATGAAAGAACTTTAGCAGCTTTTCTAAATTAATATCGGGATGATTGGTTAGTAAAAATTGAAATAGAAATAAAAACCGTGGGGTACCAATTAGGTACTAATTAGGACCCAGATTATCCGACCGGGAAATTGAAAAAGAAAGAAATCTAATACATACTTTGATTCACTCTTCAAACTTCTGGGAATTGGATTATTAAGACCCATCTTGAATTGAAATAGTTAATTGAAAAAAAAAAAAAAAGGAAAAGAAAAAGTAGAAAAACTTCAAGATAAAAATTTGGGAAATTTGATTAAGGAGAATCGAAAAAGCGCAAACCAATTAATGGCAAATTTGATTCTATTAAGTTTAAAATTGGAAACTACTGAACAATTGATTGATATAGTTCAAGTTTTGTCTCCCATATATATGACGAGTTTGATGTATGTTCAAAATATAGAAATAGTTGGTACAATTGATTAGTAAAAAAAAAAAAAAGAAAGACAAAAGGTGGGATAATGAAAATTAAAAAGTATGCTGAACTGGTTATACGGTGCGTACCGTGCCTCCCTTTTACCTGACTTCTTTTTTTTTTTTCTTGTTCTGCTCCGTTAAGTCTTTTTTAATAATGGCTAGGTGTACGGGTGTTATTATGCTTTTTCTTCACGATTTTCGGAATAAGGTGTAGTTTTTTGGTATTACAACCGTATTACAACGGCATTGTATTCAACTTTAGACAATTTAAGAGTGCTTCTACTCTTTTTCCAAATGTTTACAGAGTATAGTTTGCAGATTTACGAATGTTAGGAGTGAATTGAGCTCATCAAGCCAAAACACAGCATTCTCTCAACTGATCCTTTTTTTATTTTTTTTTATTGTATTCGATCGATCGAGAGATGCAATCTTATACAGTACAGTACCAATTGGGTTCCCAGGAAAGACTAGGGTTATCGAGTTGAGTAGCTCGTACGGAGAGTGACGGAAAACTCGCAGCCAACCAACATTAAGAGCAAAAAACAATCACCGAATAATCGTAAAAAAAATGAAAAACTGAAGGAAAAAAAATGCAAAAAATAAAGGGGCGAGCTGGGAATTGAACCCAGGGCCTCTCGCATGCTTAGTGTTCCGCTCAGTTTCCTGAACAGTCGCCCAAAGCGAGAATCATACCACTAGACCACACGCCCGTTTTATTGATGTTTGTGCAGGACTTCTCTGTCAGACAAATTCAAAAACAAAAAAAACAAAACTGTTTTCCACGTACCCTACATTATCAAAAGTATATATTTTATAGTCTTTATTGTTATTAAATATATATTCTAAGATTTTCGTGAAAAAAAAAACAAAAAAACGTACATTGTTGAAATATTAGTCCTTGCTCTATCGTCAATGGGATGTATATAACATCATTGAATGTATGTTCTAGCATTGGAAATGAAATGTTTTTTCAAATTATTCTAGATGCTAAGCTTTCAATAATCGTACTCACATGTGCCGTGTTTTATTCCTGCTTCCAAATTTTGTAGTCTTTTGACATTGAGGAATCATTTGAAGTGAACAAATTGTAATTTTCAAATACTTTGTTTCCTCATGGTATGTCATTACTTCTCATTAAAGTTGAGTGACACTATATTGATATCATACACACTATATTGAATTCATACAATCTGCAAGAGTAGTATCCCCCTCTCCTTTCCCACAGAAGCTAAACGAGTTTCAGAAAGGAAAAAGGGGTGTACTCTTCTATTTGAATTTTTTTTGGAATTTCTTCTACTTTTATTATTTTTCGCAATTTTGTTGATTTTGCAACAGAAAAACAAGAAACGTTTAAAGGCCAAACTGAATTAATTAATAGAACTTGACTTTTTACTTAATTATCCTTCCCCTAACATCTGACTCGTCTTATGCGCTTTTGTTTTAAGCCAGTTGCCTACTAACTACTACAAATTAACTAACGGAGCTAGTCTGTTGGAAAAGGCTGCTCAGTTGTCAAAAACCAATAAGAAAGAGATGTTTATCAATATAAACCAAAAATGTAAGGCTGAAAACTCTCATTCGAGACTGAAGACCAAAATGCAGATTAACCGTTCAACATCTGGCTTGAATAAATCCTTTGTTAAAACTATTCTCCATAACTCTTCTGAGATTAAAATGAGGTGTACAGGTGTCGTATATAAAGCTACAAAAAAAATCAAGAAAAAAAGACGAGTCACACGATCGCAACCTCCAGATTCTTTGAAACGATTCTTTATGCATATGGATGAAACGAGTAAATGGCTTACAATTGAAGTTTGATCAAAAATAACTACAAGCCTTTTCTCTATATATCAATTCAATCAATTTAATACCCTTGATTTGTGACAATCCCGTCGAAGAAATCAAGTAATACGTTAACTGGAAATGGGATTCGAATCTGTTGGTACCATGATTGCCAAAAAGCTAATCAATAAGGCTGAACAAAAATACAAAGAACACCAAAACCATTCAGGTTCTGCTGAAACCGGTAATGTGAACGCAAATTCCCAAATTAAAGATAATAATAAAAATTTACCACCTTTGAATATTCAAATTTATTGTCACAATATTAGACAAGATGCAAAAAATCTTATGGAAGGAGAAAAGCCTTGGAATGATAGAAAAAATGGTGTTGTAGCTGCTATAAATTTTGCTTCATCCCAAAATATTCCAACTCTAGTAGGATTACAAGAAGTTAAACATAATCAATTGAATGATACTTTACACGGATTAGGTTCTGATTGGAGTTATTTTGGGGTCGGTAGAGATGATGGGAAGACAAGAGGTGAATTTGCTCCTATCTTATATAAGAAATCGGAATGGGAGTTGTTATCCGGTAAAACTGTTTGGTTAGGTACAACTCCTGATCGTCCAAGTAAAGGGTGGGATGCAGCCTACGAAAGAATCGTAACTGACGTTATAGTAAGACATAAACAGCTGGGTAAAATTGTTAACTATTTAAATACACATTATGATCATAGAGGTAAAAAAGCGAGAGAGAATTCATCCAAACAAATTATCGATATTATGAATAATTCTGAAGGTACTAGTTTACTTAGTGGTGATTTTAATAGTGAGAAGCACGAAGAAGCATATCAAACATTATCTAAATCATTATTTGATACCTCTTGTAATGCAAAAGAGAAAAGAGGCTTTGAACATACCGATACTGGATTCAAAAAAGGTCGTGAACAGAAAAGTATTGATTTTATTTGGGCTCCTAAAGGAGTACCAATCGTTAAACACGAAGTTTTACCTTCTGAATACAATGGTTTCTTAATGAGTGATCATCGTCCAGTAACTGCAATTTTTGAAGTTTAGCTATTACTACACTTTTTTTTACAAATAAATTTATATTTTAATATAATGTGAAATTGAGAAATTATATAAGTACATGTAGTTGTAGAACATAGAATTATTCATCATCTTCTAAATCATCTCCTGATAATATAAAAGGTTCCGGCATTGGTGCTTCTGTAATATTCAATTGTCTAACAGTTTTAATAACTTCAACCTTTTCATCTGGTTTGGTATCTTCCAAAACAATAATACCACCACTACCTCTAAATCTCCTCACTGGTACAAATCTATCATTGATAAATGAGACATAATTTGATTGGGCAGGTAAAATCCTAGACAAATTACTTATCTTATAAGGAGTTTTACTGTAACGAATTTGTGTAGACTGTTCTTTATCTTCATCTTTAACTTCCTTATTTTCAGATTTGATAGGTTGATCTGCATCTTTCTCAATTTCCATCTTATCACCACTTTCATCTTCTTGCTTCTTTGCTTGATTCTTTTTAGCTCTGGCTTTAGCCTTAGCAGTAGTCGATAAGACTGCGGTGGTAATCTTATCTGGTTGTTTTTCTTTAGATTCTTCAACTTTTGGTGGATATTGGAATAATTCAGGTTTAGTATGAACATTGATATCGAATTGTGGAGCTTTCAAATCTTCTCTGACACCAATTATGGCGGTTGGACTGAAAGATAATGATAAGAAATGCGCTAATGGGAACCAGTACCAAGATTGTGCAAATAATGTTAAACCGACTATGGCTTTCACATTTAAAGTGTTGGTTTGGGAATTTTCAACATTTATTGTGACATTACGACCACCAGCATCGATAATACCTTGAGCTAATGTAGCACCGAATTTAGCCAATGCATCTTCATGTTTGTTTTTAACGGTATCAGCATATAATTTTTGGAAAGGTTTAACTTTTGGATTAAGTTTTTCAGTTTGTTGAATCAAAATCATAGCACTAGCTTGTAAAGCACCTTGTCTAACAAAATCTACTGGATCTTTAGTCAATGGTTCCAAAACTTCAATAGCTGCAGGTAAAGCTCTACCAGCACATGAAAAACCCAAAGCCATGGCAGTACCATAACGGACATGTGGGTTGTGAGACTGTGATAATAATTCAACAATTTGGGGTGCTGCGGTATAATCACGAATTAAAACAAGACCCAAACCCATAACCGAAGCTCTTCTAACATCATCAGAAGGATCAGAAACGGCAAAGTGTAATAATTTTTTGATAGCTCCATTATTACCGGTACCAGCATAAGCCAAAGCAACGGTGAATACACCACCATATCTTAAAATGGAATTTTCTTGAGATAACAATTGATCAATAATAGACTCAGCAGAACCTTCTCTACCATAACTTAACAATGCAATACCAATAGCCAAACCACGAATAATGGTTTCATGTTGGGTTTCTTGAGCATATGTTAACATATCATTAATGGCGCTTTCGTTACCAGAACCCAACATAACTAAACCCATTGCTAAACCAGCAGCTTGACCAGAAATTGCAGAATCAGAGTACAAAACAACTTTTAAAGCTTCATAAAGACTTTCACTGTTAGAAGCCATACCAGCAACACCAGCACCTAGACATGCACCATGTAACATAACATCGGTATCATTAGAACCAGCTGAATTGCCGTGTTCATCGATGAACTGTTTTAAATAATCAATGATTTCTCTACCATGACCAGTGAAAATCAAACCAAGTGCAAAAAGGGAACCACCGTTGGTATGAGGGGCACCAGAGGATCCCGGTAAATAAGGTTTTAAAATATTGCGACCTTGAGATAAGTTACCCTTGTGAATAACTCCCAAAGCAGCAGTTGCAGAAAACTTAGACCAATTGGTTGCTTTACCCAACCATTCTAAGTTTTTACGGAAAAATGAATCATCAGTAGTACCGACATGCATGAAAGCATTAGAAAAAGTTACCGCAGAATGGAATACTGAACTTCTACCTTCTAATAAATTTTTGGATTTATTCAAGACAGAAATATCAGTATTATTATTCTTATATAAGAAGGTAATATCCAAATCACAAGTTGGGACCCCACTTAAAATGTATAATAATCTTGACTCTTCGAATGATTCATCATCATTTAAGTCATTAATGACTGTGTCTAATAATTCTTGAGAGGCAGTACCAACTAAATCAAAGGCACCTTGATAAGCAATTAATTTTTTATCTTTTGAGATTAATTGCTTGAATAATTGAACGGCTAATTTAGAATCATTTAATTGAACGATAATTTTAAAAATTGTGAAGAAATCTTGGTTTTTTTGTAAAGATAATAATAAATCAATCAATGAGTTCAAAACTTTAGATCTAAAACCACTATTTTCAATAACAGTATTTGAACAAATTAAAACGTAATTTATTAAATTTAAAGCATTTTCTTCATCTTTAGAAATTTGACTTTTTAAGATTGTTTCAACAATATCTAATCTAAAACTTTCTAATGAAATCCCCAAAGCTAATTTCAATTCATTGGAATTAATACATTTATCTAACATTCTTTCAAAAATCCCAGTTAACCTTGGATCAATTTCAACTGATTCACCATTAAATTTTTTCGAAGATAATGAATTATAAAGATTAATACATTGAGAAACGATAGTTTCAATATATTGTGATTGTTCTTCAATATTAAATTCATTCCCAGCGAAAAGTGAATATTTAACGGAAGCTTCAAAATCACCTAAATTATAATAAACTTTCGATATAATTAAAGCTGCTAATGAACTTTTTTCAAATGATTCATCTTCATACAAATCTTCTAAATCGGTGATATTATTGGCAATTTCAACCCATAATTGATCAACAACTTCATTAAGAGATGTTAAAGCATATTGCTTCAAGCTTGAATCTTGTTCACTTAGTAAAGCCAAGTACGGAGCTGCAGAAACTAATGCCATTTTCTTTGTTTGTTCTAATTTTTGATAAAATAAACAACTAATATGAAATGGGATGTAAGTGCAATTAGAATATAATGGATAATAATTGATGAAATAATTTAATTGTTAAGATGTTGATGAATTGAAAGAATCAGATATCGTAAGCTAAACTTAAGTATTTCCATTGCCACCAAAAGAAAAAAACTCGTTCGAAATAGAAATTGTTAGCTCGTACTGTATACAACCAGTGAAGTTTGGTACGCACACACACTCTACACATATATATACAAATCACAAATAAAATTGTCACAAGTAAATTTACAGATATAAATATAAAAACGGATAAAGAGTTTTTTATTAAATTAGTATATAAAATAAACTATATAGAAGAATGGAAGATTAATATGATAAACAAGATTAATATAATAAACGAGTAGCGATTTTATAAGGAGTTTGTTCTAATTGCTCATATAATGATTTAATATCAGCAAGATCGACTTCAGAAATATCAGTCATCAAGTATGCAACATCACCTCTTGAATCAGTGAATTGTTTTTCAATATTATGATTAGATAAAATATTATTAACAGTTTTTAAAACACCAGGAACATTTTGATGGATATATAAAACTCTGACAGAATTTTCTTGATCTAAATCCAAATCTCTTAAAGAAACTTCAGGGAAATTAACAGCACCAATTGAATTACCTTCATTAATATATTTGGTTAAACTAGTAGCAACTTCAACCCCAATAGCAGATTGAGCTTCTTCAGTTGAACCACCAATATGAGGAGTTAAAATAACATTTCTTAAAGAAGTTAATTCTTCGGCCCAAGAATTTAAATCATTATTGAATAAATTTTCACCATTTTTAGCTGGTTCATTTGGATAAACATCCAAAGCAGCACCAGCAATTTTACCAGATTTCATGGCTTGAACTAAAGCAGCAATATCAACAACAGTACCTCTTGAAGCATTGATAACGTATGAACCATCTTTCATAGCAGCAAATTGAGGAGCACTTAATAAATTAGTAGTTTCAGAAGTAGCTGGAACATGTAAAGTAACAAAATCAGCTTTTGATAATAATTCATCCAAAGTATCAACTTGTTTTGAATTACCCAAAGACATAATCATAACAACATCATAATAGATAACATTCATACCCATTGCTTCAGCTAAAACTGATAATTGAGATCCAATATGACCATAACCAACAATACCTAAAGTTTTACCTCTAATTTCCCAACATTTTGAACTGACTTTATTCCAAGTACCAGTATGTAATTCAATTGAACGATCACCAATTTGTCTTGCTAAAGTAATAATTTCAGCAATAACCAATTCAGCAACTGATCTTGAATTAGAAAATGGAGAATTAAAAACCGAAATACCAGATTTAGAAGCAAATTCTAAATCAACTTGATTAGTACCAATACAGAAACAACCTACCACAACTAAATTTTTAGCGTGTTGTAAAATTTTTTCAGTTAGTTTAGTTTTTGATCTAATACCAATGGCATGAACATCTTTAATTTTTTCAATTAATTCATCATCTGGTAATGAAGATTTATAAAATTCAACTTGATAACCTTGATTTTTAAAAATATTAATAGCAGTTAAATTAACATTTTCTAATAATAAAATTTTGATATCACCAGTTGAAAAAGGTTTTAAAGCTTTACTAGCTTTTTGTTGATTACCACCTGGGAAATATTGTGATAAATAAGATTGAGTTGGAGAAGTTGAAACGGCATTTGGAGAACCAGAAATGTTCAATGCATTTTGGAAAGTATTTATAATTTGTTCAGGAGCAGACATTATGAAGATGAATTAGCAGATTTACTTAAGGGAAGCAAAAGTGAAAAAGAAAAAGAATTAACCAAAGAAGAATCAAGTATATATATAAAGAAGAAAGAAAAAAAACCACCAGAAAAAAAAGGAGTAATATTAAAATGAAAAATTAATCCGGTCTGAGTCTGAATCTGAGTCTGAGTATATTGTATGATTCATGAGGTTTTTTTTCAGTTCCCTCACTGCACAAAAACCAGTGAAAAATCAGTGCAAGTAGAAAAAACCACCAAAAACAATCACGTGTCAGATGCTAATATCCGACTTATATTATGGGGGACGAGGGACAGCAGGAAGAAGAGCAGGGAAGAGAGGACGGGGGTTTGAAAACTGTTTGGTTAAAAGAGAAAATTTTTCATTTTTTTTTTTTTTTCAACAATTATTGGATGAGCCGTCACTAATAAATGAGTCATATACTGTATTAATTGGTTTAGCTGGTCTACCACTTCATATTTGATTCTCAGTCAAACATATAGTCCATGCACAGATATCTGGGGTAATCATATGTTTGATTAGATTAGAATGGAACCCATATGTACCAGTAAGGCTGTTAAAGGTATTCTGTCGATGACTCTGATTCCACCGGCTGACTCTGACAGTGCAAGCCAGTGCAAGCCAGTGCAAGCCAGGTGCAAGCCAGTGCGATGCCGATGAGTTATCAGTCCGGAGTCACTAATATAAAACACCCGTACCATTTTTGTAATTGCACCAAAACAATTTGTTTTGTTCTGTTCGTAAAAATGATTTTTGAGTTGAACAACTCTTCCTGGATCATTATTGAAAGTCTGGTCTATGGTTCATTTCCTTTAGGTGATAGATATCCAATTGATTGAGTGTGTGAGTCATGGCGATACAATAGCCTCTAAGGATTGAGTTATGGGATGATAGGAGGGAAAACATGTGAAAGTGATAGATCACATTCGTTTAAACGCCTAACTATTGACAAGATGAAAAAAGGAGAGGGGGGGGTCCATACTAGAGAAAGAGGAAGACAGGACCGAGATGGGTACATATCTGATACTATTAGAAGAGTCCCTAGTCTGAGAGTTAGTGACTAGTGACTACTTAAGAAGTGGTTGTTGTTGTTGTTGTTGTTGTTGCTTAATCAAATTGCAAAAAAACAAGAATAAAGAATTGAAAAAATGTACGGATGTTTTGTTTTTAAAAAAAAAGGATCGGGTCGTGCATGCCCGCAACACGTTAAAGTCCCCTGCCACGTTCAAAGAGTCAAAAAAAAAGACAACACTGGTTTCATACAGAATTTGAATGATTATATTGATGCTAAAATACAATCCAAAACAGTCTCATACTTTCTACTCATTAAGAATTACGATTTACTAAGGTACTTATTCCATAAAATGTGGTTATTTTGTTTGGAGCCACGCGCTTTGGAAAAAAAAAAAGGAAAACATTGAAATAATCGTCCATTTTGGTTTTTGTTCTTTCTTTTTTTTTTTTGTTCTGTGGAAAGATTTCAATTTCGCATATCGTGTCAACAAAATTTTGTATATAGAACCGTTTTCATTATTATGTTTGATTTTTTTATTTTCCTTTTCTCTTTCTTTTTCCTTTCTTCTTTCCTTCTTTGACTGATTTTCAAATCAAGAACTCAACTTATATCACAAATCAATAATGTCATTCACTCACAAAGAACAACCAGATGTTTTAGTACTTTTCGATGTTGATGGTACTTTAACTCCTGCTAGATTAACCATTTCTGATGAAATGAGAACTACTTTAGAAAAATTAAGAAAAAAAGTTGTTATTGGTTTTGTTGGTGGTTCAGATTTATCAAAACAAGTTGAACAATTAGGTGATTCAGTTTTACTGGATTTTGATTATTGTTTCTCTGAAAATGGTTTAACTGCTTATAAGTTAGGTAAAGAATTAGCTTCTCAATCATTTATTAACTGGATTGGTGATGAAAAATATAATAAATTAGTTAAATTTATTTTAAGATACTTATCTGATATTGATATTCCAATTAGAAGAGGTACTTTCATTGAATTTAGAAATGGTATGATCAATGTTTCTCCAGTTGGTAGAAATGCTTCCACCAGTGAAAGAAATGAATTCGAAGCTTTTGATAAACAACATCACATTAGAGAAAAATTGGTTGATGCCTTAAAAGAAAAATTTGCTGATTTTGGTTTAACTTACTCTATTGGTGGTCAAATTTCTTTCGATGTTTTCCCAACCGGTTGGGATAAAACTTATGCCTTACAACACGTTGAAGGTGAAGGTTTCAAAGAAATTCATTTCTTTGGTGATAAATCTTATAAAGGTGGTAATGATTACGAAATTTACACTGATTCAAGAACTATCGGTCATGCTGTTAATAATCCAAATGATACCATCAAGATCTTGAACGAAATCTTTAAATTGTAAATTGGTTAACTCTCTCTCTCTCTTTTTTTTTTTTTTTTTTTTCATAAAAAGAATTAAATAATAGTATTACAATAGATTTAGTAGAATTGAATTGACAACATTTTCATTTTAATTTAATTGAAATTTTCACTTCGGTTAGCTTTTTTTTTTTTTTCTTCATGCAACGGCTGAAAATTTCATCTCATTCAAAAAGCACCACAAAATTATTCCGAAACGTAAAAAAGGAAGAAAAAAAGGTTGCCAAAAGCTTGAAAGGCATAATAAATAAACTATATACAAACTTACTTTCTTCTATAGAAAATCGCTGAAGTATCTTCACCGGCAACTATGACTTGTTCCACAACATCACCATTATCCAATTTAATATCATCAAATAATTGAAGTCTACTGGTAATAACATTATTAATTTTACGAACCAATTTTTTCTTTTGTTTTTTATCAGTTAATTTCAAATTTGAACCTAAATCATTTGGTTCTAATAATTTTGGTAATTGAATTGGTTTACAACTCTTAACTCTTTTCCCGTTACCAAATTGTCCAAATTCGTTATCTCCAAACGTTAAGACATCTTTAAGCTTACCAGAATTATTCAACGTTATAAATGAATGATCTCCACCACTAGTTATATCTTTAATCCCGATATTGGTGACGATATTCAATTCTTCATTGAATTCGTTCATATTCATTAATGATTTTATCACTTGTGGTTGAGGGCAAACATGTAAAAATCTTGAATTTCCTAATTGACCTTTAAGACCATTTCCAAAACTTAATAATACATCTTGACTATTACCATCTTTTTCGTGATCAACGTACCTTAATTTAATAAAACTGGTTTCGTCATTAGTGGACAATTTTTCAATGTGCCAACTAAATTCATTCTTCTCCTTACTTATCAAATGTTTTGTCAATATTGAAAAATCATCAATAGTTAATATTTTTTTAGGGACTGGTTGAATATCAGTATTATAACTGATTTCTCCTGCACACTCTCCAAACAAATTTGAACCCCAAGTCCAAATATTACCCTGTGTATCGCTAACCACGTTATGATACTTACCACTAGAAATATGATCAAATGTTCTACTTCTTAAAGATTTTGAACCATCTTTTGAAGATATGATTTCATTATTTAAATTTGTTAATTCAATTGGTTGATTCAATGGGATTTCACTTTCACTATATGGCGACAATTTTGGTAAACCATACTGTCCCTTATTGATTGGTTTAGCACTGGTATTATTGATAAATAATCGACCTTTATTGGTTAATAATAGTTGATGATATGGACCTCCACTAAGATCCTTAATTTTTTCACCTCTTTGAAGATTGTCAATTATTAATTTATTATATCCTTGTTCTTTATTAATTCCTAACAAATTTCTTTTCCAAATACCTTCAAAATTCAAATCTGAGTCTAATCTGGGACTGTAATATACTTCACCCTTATTAGTTAAATAATATACTAGATCCTTTGAAATGTGTGCTTTTTCAATTGCAGAGGGTAATTTAATTAGTTCAGATTCGGACTTTGGATTCAAATGATAAACTTTGCCAGATTCATCAATAATAACAATGTAATTTTTAGAAATGTAGACTTGTTTTATCAATATATCATTGAATAGTGGAATTCTAATTGGCAATTTCAGTTTATTATAATCACCAAAAATATATAAACCACTACGTTTATTTGAATCAATTAAATTAGTTATTATATCAGGATTCTTTTCAAAATCTTCAATCAACTTATTAATCATATAGTCAATGTTTTTCCTGTTCTTGGAAGGATCCGTTAAATCTTTTACTTTTGATTCATCTAAATCTTTGTATATGAATCTATGTTTAATATAATTTGATAAATATTCATAATTCATGAAAATTTGATGTAAGGAAATCAAACCTACTAACAATGAAATACCAAGTCCAATAGCTTTGAAACGCTCTTTGTATTCTTGCCTTTTGGCAAAATTGGCCAGATTAGCTTGGTGTTCTTCGTTAATTTTACTTAGTTGATATTTATAGTCTGGACTACCAGGTTTTAAGTTTAATAATCTTGGATCATTTTCAATTATGGAATTAATGTTCGCTTCATCTTCTTCAAAGCCAGGATGAATTCTATCATGAATCTCTTTGGATGTCTGTTTTGGAACTTCTTCATCCAAGTTTCCAAACTGATATTCTTTTTTCATTTTATTGAAATCATCAATTGATCTATATTTATTATTCTTGTCATCTTTTCCATCAGAATACCAACGGAGTGGTTTCACAAATCTCACGGGTTTTAGAAAGACTGGTTGAACCAATCTTGGTGACAACCTGAGACATCTAATCATTTTTGTATGCTTGCCTCTTCTCTTTGCTTATACCAACTTTTTTTTTTTTTTTTTTTTTTTTTTTTTTTTTTTTTTTTTTTTTTTTTTGTTTTTGTTTTCAGCAAATGAGATCTCAAAGTGATAATCAGGAAAAGACAAAAATTAAAAAGACCTTTTAAAAATACAAAATCTATACACCTTTACCGATCCATCGAATTCAACACATTCACTTACTAAGATGTTCAAATCAATAATATTAAGACGTCCTATTCCGATCATTCCAAACCAATATAGACAGCTCACATACATAACTAAATTTGATACCAAAAAGTTCGTTCAGAGTCTTCAAACAAAAGGTAATTTTAGTAAAGAACAATCAGAGAGTGCGGTCAATATCGTTAATAAAGCAATCAATGATGGGATTTATTCGATTACGAAAAACCTCGTTACTAAAGAGAAATTAAGTTCAACTGCTTATCAACAAAAAGTTGACTTTGCCAAGTTAAAAGGTGAATTACAAACTATGGATAGATCTGAATTTAATAATTTGAAAAAAGAATTAGAACAACTCAGAACTGATTTAACGAATTTGAAAAATAGAATGAGGGAAGAAGTTACTAAGAATCTGGCTGGAGTTAAATTAGATTTAAATTTGGAAAAGGGAAGAATTAGAGAAGAAAGTTCAATTCACGAACTGAAAATTGAAGATACCTACACAAGAATCGACGAAGAGATTTCAAATATTCATATGCAAATTAAATCAGTTAAAACTCAAGTTATGCAATGGTTGATTGGTGTTTCAACTGGTCTTTGTGCTGTTAGTTTAGCATTTGCAAGATTTTTTGGTTAACGAGTTGAGTAGATTCATTTATTTAGTTTACGATGTTATGTGTAGTGTTACTATAATGAATAATGATAGTGTTATAACATTTCATTCGCCTTACCCAACCTGTAGTCTTGATGAACCGTTATACTGTGATACTGTTACGTTTTAAGCCGACTTCAATAGCACTCAGAAATCTGGGTGGAGTAGCTATGTACCTTAAACGATCTGGCCATTTTGTTAAGGTGTACGGAGCTAAACTTAGATTGAGGTTGCTGTTAGAGAGGACATAAAACCAAAGAAAGAAAAAAAAAAAAAAAAAGAGGAACGATTAACAACATGTACACATATTCAAAGTCAATAAGGTAAAGATGAATTCATTATACAACCATGGAATAAAGCAAACACAATTACTTACCAAAGACTTGGCAACATTTGAGAAGAACTTATCGACATCGCCATTATCACTTCAAGGGTCGATTACCACGACTTTAAATGCATTTGGAAAGACCATAAAAGATTATGAAGATTTAATAAATCAGAATAAAACAGATGAATCAAATTCTAAACACGAAGCCAGGTTAACCAAGTTTCAAGAGGATTCACAACAATTTCAAAAAAAATTCAATGATTTGAAATTTCAAAGAGAAAGTTCAATCCAAGAGAATAATAAGCAAGAATTATTAGGACGTCGTCATGTTCAATCAACATCCGGAAATCCATATAATGAAGATCAACAACAACAACAACAACAACAACAGCAACAACAGCTTTCAGCTCAAGAAAGTTTATTCAATGAAAGACAGTCATTATCTAGAGGTACTCAACAACTAGATCATATTTTAGAAATGGGACAACAAACTTTTGAAGATTTGGTTGAACAGAATGAAACGTTACGTAGATTAGCCAACAAGTTTGAAGAAGGGTTAATTACTTTGGGAGTGAGTCGAGGTACTATTAGGACCATTGAAAGAAGAGCAAAACAAGATAAATGGTTATTCTGGGGCGGTGTGATTGGTATGTGTATTATATTTTGGTTAATATTAAAATGGTTCCGTTAGTCATATTATTTGTTACCAATGTACTTCAATACCAATGCACTTCAAATATGTATATTAATACCAATGTATATTAAGTACGCAAATGTATATATATAACTGGAAAGTTACTGTAAATTTCCTAATTAGTTTTGAAATTTCTAAAAAGAAATAAGAAAAAAAGAAAAGAAAAGAAAAGAAAAAAGCATACGCCGGACCACTGGCCATCCATCACTCCCCACCGCCGACAGCAGAAAGCATATGCCGGCGGCCAATAGCGTTCATGAGAGAGAGAGAGGGGAGGCGGGGGTGCTGCCTATATCTAGAAGGACTCCTTACTAAGTGGGGGAGTTATGATCATCAGCAGTAGATGTACCAATAATAGTATATTGACATGATAGTATACTCACAAATAAGAGTATATACAAGTGATATAAAACATACAAGCGTATTGAACTTAATCAAGTAATTTACTGCAAAATCTTTAATCTTCTCGATTTAGTAAATCTTTTTTTTTCTTCTTTTTCTATTTTTGCTCTGAACTATTCCCCTTTATGGCATACATCGATTTAAGTTAACTCTATTGATCCAACCGTTTTACCGGGCTATTGTAGTCTCGAGGACTGTTCTCGATACGTAGTTGATCGGTCTAAAGAGTGTAAGACAATGTTCATATTCATATTTGTAATGGATCAACATGTCGACCTGTTGATAAAAACTACTTGCGTACAAATTGGTGGGTCTCATAAATATTCTAGACCCAACGGTATAACCCTTACTGTATGAAGTAATCTGATGCTCATCAAATAACTAGTCTAGATTTCGTACTTCTCTGAAAAAGAAAAAGATTAAGAAAAAGAAAAAGGGGGGTATTCGGTATATGGGCTGATGTACGATTAATTAAAAAATTTATATTCTAGAAATGCATCGATGAACTCTATGTTTCAGAATACTGTTGAGCTTAGTTACGTTGGTAGATCAAAAGTCGCTGTAAGCTCCTTATAAGCTCCTTATAAGCTCCTTGTAAGCACCTTGTAAGCACCTTAACATCATAAGGGGTGTTTAGTATGCTAATGTAAGTAATATAACTAAATTAGTGGAAAAGCAAAACTGATGAAAAATTTCTCCTTTTATCTTTTTGTTATTTTTCATTCGCGTTGCGACACAAATTACATACAAAAACAAAAGAGGAAGTTCATACTCCCTCCATTACTCTGAAAAGCCTTGTTCACGGGCTCAATTACTGAACACCGACTAGTACCAAGACACAAGATCGAAGACTTTTACCACCTGTAGAGAGAACGGGGGAGGATGCCACCAATAGACCGAGAGAGAGAGAGAGAGAGTGGCAGAGATGCAGAGAGGAGTACTGGTGAAGCTCGATACTCTAGATTTTACTCTAGAATCATATTTGGTAGTCAATAGTCACCATGTTATGAACCAATCCTTGAACGAGGCTTCTAGCATGAACCTTCCAAATACTCGATTGTCAGTGTACCTTTCGTGTCCTTCCAACATATTCACTACAAACAAGTACCATTTTTTCCCTTACTTACTTTACTGTCCCACTTGAATAGTTGGAGGAGGAGGAAGACGTTGAGTTGATTCTTGTAATATCAGAAATGTGTCAAGCTAGTTAAAAAGTAACTCAAATCTTAAATGAAAAATGTCCTAAATAGGTGATGAGCACTTATCCCTAAAGTGTGTATGGCTCCTAAAGAGGAAATTTTCTCATTCTCGAATCGGTCACTTTTCTTTTTTTTTACTTCTATTTGGTGCAAAATTGAATTATTAGAAAGAAAACTTTGAGTTTGGAATTACTCCTAAATTGATTCAATTTTTCATGGTGGCTCAAACCTTTTAAATAGCAGCCTTGTTGTTCAAAAAAAAGTTTACATACAAGTTTAATTAGTTGTTTTTTTGTTTTTTTTTTATTAATTTTGCTATTCTACTAACCGATTCCCTATTTCATTAAATTACTGTTTATTGGTTTACGACTTTAACGACCTTCCTTATATAAGCTTCCATTTCCTGTTCATATTCTATTTCATTCAAATTCTTTTTCTTCTTTAATTCATTTTTATTTTGTTTGAATTTCTTTAGTCACTCATTTATACTCAGTCTTTCATTTTATTCACTCATTTAAATTCAATAAAAAGATTCCAAAATGAAATTCACTCCTTTATTACCAATCTCTGTGTTGATGTCTTTAGCTTTAGCAACTCCTGTTGCTGAAGTTGAAAATCATGCTCATCAACATAAAAGAGCCGTCAAATACGTTACTCAAGTTTCTACTGTTGTTGTTGGTACTGCTCAATACGCTCAAGAACAACAACAATCATCTCCAACTACTTTGGTTACTTCTGCTCAAGAAACCGATTTACAACAAGAAACTACCGAAGCTGCTGCTGCTCCTTCATCATCCGCTGGTCAAGGTAAATTAGCCTTTTCTTTTGGTGCAACTGCTTCAGTTGGTTTAGGTGGTACCGAAACTTCTTCAACTTCTTCAGAAGCTTCATCTACTGAATCAGCTTCAACTCCTTCTGATTATACCGCAGTCGAAAGTTATGCTGCTGAAGGTAAAGGTATTACTTACTCTCCTTATACCAAGAGTGGTTCTTGTAAATCATCAAGTCAAGTTTCTTCTGATCTTGATAAATTATCTGGTTATTCCATCATTAGAATTTATGGTACTGATTGTTCCGGGGTTGAAAATGTCTTGAGTGCAATGGGATCTTCCCAAAAATTATTCGTCGGTATTTCTTCAATTTCTAATGTCGATAATGATTTAAGTTCTTTGAAATCTGCTGTTCAAAGTTCTAGTAGAGGTTGGGATGCTATAGATACCGTTTCTATTGGTAATGAATTGGTTAATGCCGGTACTAATTCTGCTTCTGATGTTGCTTCTGCTATTTCAACTGCTAGATCTTGGTTTAAATCAAATGCTTCTTCTTATTCTGGTTCAATTGTTAGCGTCGATACTTTGGTTGCTGTTGAAAACAATAGTGGTACATTATGTAGTGCTTCTGATTATCTCGCTGTTAACTCTCATCCTTTCTGGGATGGTAATGTTTCCCCATCAAATGCTGGTCCTTGGTTAAAAGAACAAATTTCTAATTTACAAAGTAAATGTGGTAACAATGGTAAAAAAGTTTTAATCACTGAAACTGGTTGGCCAACTAAAGGTGATAATTATGAAAATTGTCAACCTTCCAAACAAAATCAAGAAGAAGCCATTAAATCAATTGCTGAAACCTTAGGTGATCAAGTTATCTTCTTTACCATGTATAATGATTACTGGAAAGATGCTGGTAACTATGATGTTGAACAATACTGGGGTATTTTTGGTGATCCAGATGCTTAAACGCTTGTTCAACCCAAGTTTTTTTTTTAAAAAAGAAAAAATATTAAATTAATACCCTTTTTTTAGTACTGTATATCTTTGTAATATAATGATCTTAACGTATTAACTCATAATGTAAAGCTTAAAACACGAATGTTTTTTTTTTTTTTGGTAAAAATTCACAATTTCGCATTCTGTTTGTAATTTCAAAGATTGTTGACGAAATACTATAAGCCTTGTCATAGTCAATGCTTCAACTACATCGTTAGACTTTGGATTGACTCTTTAGTGGTTATTGTTGATCGACTCCTTAGTGGTTATTATTGGCTATCCACGGTTTAAAAGCTTGCTTTCTGTTTACTATTCAAATTGAATCTACACTTTTGAAAGGTTAGATTTATCCAGAATGCAAAAAAAAAAAAAAAAATGAACAGAACGCACGATTACGTAATTTAATCAATCAGATTACCTAATCATGCAACCAGAGACCCATACACCAACACGTGATCAAAGAATATTCTCAAATCCAAATTTTTTTTTTTCTTCTGTGAACTTTTTCAAAAGAAAAAGAAAAATAAAAATAAAGGACCCATACTCAAAGAAAAAAGAAAAAAATAGTAAACAACATCTTTTTGATAGAAAAATCAATCAATCAATCAAAGATCTTGAAGATAATCAACAGAAATGTCTGATAAACAAAGAAAAAAATTATCCAATCGTATAAATACGTATTTGGACCAGATGGCCCAGTTGAAAAACAAAAATAGACAAGTAATTGAAGATTTCAAAAAATTACCGCTGAGAACTGGTACTGATTATTATAAATATATTACCAAACCCCTTTCATTATTTACCATAAACAAACAGGTTAAACGATATGGATATGATAATCCACAAAAATTCATTAATGACGTTGCTCAAATAACTTGGAATGCAAGACACTATAATGAACCAAAATCGTTAATTTATGAAAATGCCGTTATATTAGACAATTTTCTTAAAACTACAATCATACCAAAACTATCTTCTGATAAATCTATTCCAAATAGTAATTTAATATATTATCCTGATTTAGGACCTTTGGAACCATATGAAGGTCAAGAAGATTTAATCAATGCAAACAGTAATAATAATAATATTGGTACTCCTCAACAAATTCAAGAAATTCCTCAAATAGATTTACCACAATTCAATAGTCCGGTACCTGATGAATTACAAATTCATTCCCATGGATTTAACACTCCAATACCTTCTTCAATTCCTTCAATGCCTCCTCCACTATCGTCCTCTAAAAGAGATACCAATGGTTTAAAACACGCGGAATCAGGTGTTAAAAGAGGTCGTCCTCCAATTATTGATAAACCTTATGAATCACGTATTAAAAGTATTATAAAACAATTCAAAAAGATTCGTCATCCTCAAGATCCAAATTTTCCTTTAACCGCTCCTTATGAAAAATTACCGGATAAAGGTAATGGACAATACTATGAAATTATAAGGAAACCAATATCATTCGCGGAAATCAAAATTAAAATTAGATCGAGAAAATATGTTTCGGTTGATGAATTTATCAATGATCTCACTTTATTATTGAATAATGCTAAAGAATATTATAATTTTATTCAAGATTCTGAATCTTTTCAAAATACTTTAACTTTTGAAAATGAAGCTCATATTATAATTCAAACTGAAATTAATAGACCTGATCGTGAATTCATTGAAATGGGTTCTGATGGTAAAGTTCCTTTGGATCATCTTGAAGTTGATAATTACTCTTATAGAATTGGGGACTGGGTTTTACTTAGAAATCCAAATGATCCCAATAAACCTACCGTGGGTCAAATTTTTAGATTGTGGTCAATTGAAGATGGTTCTCAATATGCTAATGTTTGTTGGTATATCCGTCCTGAACAAACCGTTCATAGAGCTGATCGTATCTTTTTCAATAATGAAGTTTGTAAAACTGGTGAATATCGTGATCACATTTCAAGTGATATTGTTGGTCCTTGTTATGTAATTTTCCTTACCCATTATCAAAAGGGTGATATTCCTGAAGGTTTAGTTCGCCCTGGCTCTCCATGGTTTATCTGTGAATACAGATATAATAGTAATTCTCACAATTTTAATCGTATTAGAACTTGGAAAGGTTGTTTACCTGATGAAATTAGACAGCGTGAACAACCGGTTGTTCCAATTAATCATCCTCGTAAATTGATCAAACTAGAGAGTCCAATAAAGAATTTATTACCTCCAAATTCTCACCTTGGTATGGCTATTCCCGATCCAACTGAGATCGGTGGAGAACATGGACCTCCTGTATTGGGTCTGGTTTATTTAGAAGATCCTTATACTAATGATGAATTGGGTCAAACTACTACCAGTCCGAATGTTGCCCGTAATCCTGAGTACGATGACATCAAAAATGGAAGAAAAGCTTACATTTTCACCCCAATTTCTCAATTAAAAGGTGGTGGTGGTGGTGCTACAACCACGACAGCTGTTTATCCAAATGCTTCATCACCAACAGGTGGTATCCACACTTATGATGAATCTCAAGTGTCTAATTATGATAACTCGACTTTCAACCTTCAATCAAATTTCCAACCAACTACCAGCTACTCACCTCCGGTAAATCAACCATATCAATATAGTAAACCAACCTACACTTCGGATATTGCAACTCCACTCGGAGGTGGCTTGGCAAGTAAATTTTCAACCCCACCAGCTGATCGTCTCTCAACTGGTATCAACGTACCTTATACGAACGGTTTATCAAGCTATAGTGGATTAGGTTCAAATCCTTATCATACGTCAAAATCGACTTATTCAAATCTGTTGAATAATGGTGTTTTAGCTTATACTATACGGGATGAGACCGAAAAGCTCGAAGAAATCAGTGAGGGCCTTAAAGTAGTCAAAAACAATGATAATCATGAAGTCTTGTGGTTTAGATCCCCCCCAATTGCCCTTTCTAGCAGAGTTTCTGTCAATGATAAAAATGGGGTTCCGTTGGGCCATTCAGCCGCTTATTTAGCTTGGAAAGCTTCTCAATAGAGAAACCTACGTAATGTGACACACACACACACACACATATATATATCTTAATAATCCAATAATTGTATTATATCTCATTAAATTTGACTAAGTTTTTATTGTAGATCGTAGAATCTAAAGTAGCGAAAAAAAGCCCCTCCTTTTTTGAGACGCTGAAACAAAAATAAAAAAAAAAAACACCAGAATACTAAGTAGGACAGTATAATTCAACCAAAAAACATGAGTAAACAACTAAAAGAATTTCAAGATCATCTACTAAAGTCAAAAAGAATAGTTGCTCTCGTTGGGGCGGGATTGTCGGTGTCATCCGGCCTTCCAACATTTCGAGGATCTCAGGGATTATGGAAGAATTTTAATATGATTGATTTAGCAACTCCAGATGCTTTTTATATTGATCCCGGATTAGTATGGCAATTTTATTCGTGGAGAAGGATTAATGCATTAAAAGCGAAACCAAATAATGGACATAAAACCCTAGCAAAGCTTTCGAAAGAATCTAAATCAAAAAATATTGAATTTATAACGATAACTCAAAATGTTGATGGATTACTGGTACGAGCGAGTCATCCAAAAGAAACATTATATGAAATTCATGGATCGCTATTCGATTTGAAATGTACAAACTTTATGTGTAATTATGTTGATCATGACAATTTCAAAAATCCACTAACACAGGCCTTGGCTGATACAGAATACGAATATGATAATAGTAAAAGAAAAAGAAAACTAATAGACGACGACGACGATAAAGAACCGACACTCTCACCACAATTCAATCCCGTCAAAGAACTATCAGAGGAAGAATTACCCCAGTGTCCCGTTTGTAAAGATGGGTCTTTATTGAGACCGGGGGTGGTATGGTTTGGGGAGTCATTACCTTTAAGAACGATCAACTCAATTGATAATTTTATCGAATCTGGTCAAGTTGACCTTATATTAGTTATTGGCACTAGTGGAACTGTTTATCCTGCTAATAGCTATGTAGATAGAGTTAAAGTAAAAGGTGGAAAGGTTGCTATATTTAACACTGATATTGAAAATCATATATTAAATGGTGAAGAAAAAGACACCTGGGGATTCAAGGGTGATGCAGCAGAACTATTACCCTTAGCACTTAAGCCATTGATTGGTGACCTACATTAATTGCATATACTACAAAAATATCTTGGATTGATAAAACGCATAACATAACATAATTTATTTAGTTCTATTTTATATAATCATATTTAATAATATTCAATCATAATTTTCGTAATGTATAATTATATATTAAAACTATTAAATATAGATGCAGTTCGCTTCAAGAGTGCACCATACGTGAGAAAATAGAGGAGTAAGAAATGAACCAAAGAACTAAAATGAAAGGAATACGAGTTGTGAAATAGGAAAACAACAGACGTAGTCTTAGTAAAGAAAAAACCAGAAGAAGCTAATATACAAGAGAGAGAATTAAAGGATTGAAAGGAGTGTAACCAGATTATTAAGAACAAGTATCAGAAAGGAAAGGATAATAAATAGGAGAAAAATTATTAATCGTCAAAAATATTAGTAGTGAATTCATTGAAGTTAGCATTTTGATGGTTATAAATTGAGAGATCATTATCAAGTATAGCAGCATCAATAAAATTACAAGGATTATTATAATCCAAAGATAATAAAGAATCGAGTGAAGATAATGAAGTTTCTGAGGCAACAAATTTTGATTTTGAATCAAAAGATTTAGGAGCTGCAAAATAAGTCGATTGTTGAGGATCCAAATCGAAATCGACAGAAAAATTTGACAACTTACGCTTCTTCATTGACAGAGTTTCAGGTTCTTGTTCTGTTAAAGTCAAATCATTTGTTAAATCATCTAATACTGAAGTACTAAAATCCATCTGAAAAAGTTGATCACCGGGATATTCAAATTGATCTAAAGGATTATCTATCTTGAAAGTTGATAGAGTTGGGATTGAAGGGGCTGATTTTATATTTCCGGTTGGTTTAATGAAGGTTTGTTCAGGTTTAGCATCATCTTGATTATCAGGATTATTACTTCCAGGCTCAGGTTTAACCACTTTGGGTGTATGATGAACAGGAGGTGATACTGATTTTGAAGTCTTATGTCTTGGCTTCGAAGCTTTACCTACCAGCTTGGGTGATAAACATGCGGATGATGTTGATAATGATTTTTTATAAGTGCTGACGTTTGCTACCGATGAACTTCTTCTTTTGCCACCATTATTTTTAAGGTTTGAATCGTTTGATTTCTTTTTTTGTTTTGTAGGAGTGGATTTATTTGTTGGTACTGAAAGTGACCTTTGAAACCGTGAATAATTATCAACAGATGCTATTGTGACTGAAGGTTTAATTGGTGGTCTTGCTTGTTTACTGAAAGAAGATTTTGTTCTAGGGGAGATTTGATCATTATAGATATCTATAGCGGTACTATTGTTTCTTGGTTTCACTGCAGGAATAGGTTGAGGTGAAGGTGATCTCGTTGGAATTTGCTGGGTAGTTATTGTAACTTTGTTCTTTTTTTGAGTGGCGGAGGTTGCAAAATCTTGATGGTCAAGAAGTGGGGATGACAACGTTAATTGCTGAAGAGACATGGATTCGTCACCACCGCCATTATATTTGTCAGGCTGGAAAAATTGAGGCGAAGGCATGGTATCTAATACTTGGTTATAAGAATCCAAGTAGCGAAAGTTGAAATCATCAAGGGACTCTTCGATATTTATAGCATCCATTATGTGAGATGAGAATTAAGGCCTAAGAAAAAAAGTGTGACAAAAATATTGGAAAGGGTGTACTATGGGTGTAAATTTGGAGGGCAAAAAAAATTCAGAAAATTCAGATAAATCCTGGTTGGAAAGAAGACTATCGATGAAAATTATAGAGTGTAACTTAAGAAAAGAAACAGTCTATGAAGAGTAGTAGTAAAGAAAAGATGTGAAAGGGGAAAAGAAAAAGAAGAAGGGAAAAAAAAAAAGTTGATAATCAAAATAAGTAGAAAACTGTATCTTTTTATCTTTCGAAAGAGACAGTTGATCCAAGATTCAGGAATAGCAAACTTAACGGATTGAATACGTAAGATATAATGCTTGAGGGAAGTTGAAGTAAGGAAATAAGATAGGCCAATGTCACGAAGAGAACATATACAATGCTGTGCATAACAAAGAGATGTCTCAGAACTGATTTTGAAATGATCAAAAGGGGGCCCAGTAGAAAAAGTTGTTAAATGAAGCACAGAAGATTAAACTTGTCGTTAATTAGATGATCGATAAGGTTTCTAGAAAAGTAGAGATGTAGAAGTATTGAAACTAGCAAGGGAATTGATTAAAAGAGTCTACTAAAAAGTCTAAAAAAAGCCAGATTTTTTTTTGAAAGAATTTAAAGAAGTTGACTATTAAAATAGAAATGCATGAGTGATAATCATTACAATGATAAACAACGAAAGAAGAACTCAGAAAAAGAAAAGAGATTTTTTACAAAATAACATAACAAAAGAGAGTAGAAAAGAAAAGAAAACAAAACAAAGTAAAAGAGCCGAGATAATGGACTACAAATCAAGTATAGAGAGAAATTATCAAAACGTAATCACGTAAAAACAAGGTAGTAAATTGGAAAAATAGCATTAATTACGTTTAGAACTAACAACCAAACAAAGTGAACTAAAACTTTTACTCTTTTCTTTTTTTTGGTTCTAAAACAAAGCCCTTTGGAACTCCACCATAATAAGTAGCTGGATTAAGGTACCCGATTGAGTTATGTCATAGAGGGTAGAAAAAAACGATACTTTGGATAAGAGTCGGCAAGTAATGTACCAATATGGTGCCTCGATAGGAATCAATAGAAATTTAACCAGCAATTTCATAAGGTCCATAAAATGTAAAAATAGGATTATTGATTGACAACCAATATGAAAAGAGTGTAAGTAGAAGCGATGGAACACTTAATCAAAAATCTACAAGTAATCATGAAACTTGAGGGGATCAGTTGAAACTTAAACTTGTTCAAGAAATCTCCTTACTTGAAAGGTAAAAGCTTAGACAAGAGGCTCAAAGGTAATGTAGGTCACCGTACAAAAACAAAAATACAGACCAATTCTAATTATACATTCAAGACCGGAATTGAATAGTTAATTCAGGGTTAAAACACGAGAAGTACAAGCATATACACGGTCAAAACATCAACTAAATTCAAAATAAAGGAAAAAGAAATGTCAAAAGTCCTCGAGATTTATTCCTGTATTGAGACCCCCCTGATAGTAATGACCTCTGTATGATAAACCAACTATCAACCAATTATCGACAAAAGGAAAGTGGTAAGGCCGATCATCATAGAATATCTCTCTTAAGTACAAGCTATTAAGTAGATAGCAAATGCAACTATGTTTTGACCTAACTAAAAATAACCAATGGAAATCAACAAGTAATTGGATATAACCGTATAAAAATCATTGTGTTGATTTAATTGCAGCAAATTTTTTTGTCCTTTTTTGTGAGTATTAAATTTTTTCCTGTTGTTTAAACTTTCCTTATAGAACCCTTGCTGCTCAATTATAAACAGTTGTACATCCAAATATGCGTCCACTGGTAATGTCTATTGTCAGGGGTCAAGACAACGTAATCTACCAAGAAAGACGTATACCCCCCCTTGGGATTCAAACAAAAAGAATTTATACCGGAGGGAATGGGCTACATTAGCCCATCTACACCGATCATATATATGGTTACATGGACCGATGACCTGAGGGTATAATACAATTTAAATAGGAAGACAACTCCTTCCTTTTACTGACCCCGCGATACAGTTTCATTAGGATGCACGTAAACACCAATCATGAGACCATAAGGCATTTGAAGTTAAAGTTTTGATGGGATCAAGTGGGGATCACATCAGTATATATAATTTTTTTTGATCCTGACAATGTCGATCGACCGCAAGAAATTTGTCAGCCTTTTGTTATGCCCTAATGATGACACATTGATTATTATAATTTTGTAAGCTCAATGATGTAGGCATATTCGTATGGACTCAAATATGATCACTCGTCAATTGTCTTAATCGACATTTATACCTAATTGAGGTGGTCTGCAGAACAAAATAAAAAAAAAAATACAAAAAAAAAGGACAAGGCTGGCTTTAGTTGACCCCCACTCAGCATGAATCCGAATTCTACATTTAATAAACAAGGATTATCGTGCACCAGGAACATTGCTCATACTTGACCCAATTATTTTTGGTTGATTCCTCTAAAATAAGGGATATGCTAAGGATATTTTTTTTTTTTGTTGTCTTCTTTGAAGTGCTTATCGGAATGGTCATGAGCTCTCAATGCAAGTCCAAACCTACGAGGTATGGCATCAACAAGTCATCAGCTCAATGGGAATCTGGTGAAGGATCATAATGGTAGATTCAGAAAAGCGCAAATTTGTAAGAAGTCATAAATTGATCTAACAATGTCAATTCAATAATAGGTAAATCAAATTTAAAACAATCAAATTTTCTGTGCACACAATTGGCCCAAGATTCTTCTTTCTTGTGGTCATCAATACGATTTGTTGTTTTTTTGTTTATTGGTAGGTCAAGTATATATTTATGGGCATGACAATTCCATATACCCTTGTTATGAAAGTAAAAATTAAAATTTTAAGTTGATTAACTTATCCTTCGATGTCAATTTTCTTCTTCCTTTTCTTTTTTGATTGCTGTCTTTCCAAACAATCGCTATCATTGATGGAGTTGTTTCCTATTCAATACAAGCATAATCTCTCGATGTTTGGACCAACCACATTGTACGGTTCCAAGTAACATTGCTGACTTCATTTATTCCTCTACTTATCTATCCCTCGACATCACTCAATTTAGGTTTTTGGTTTAGATTGAGTTCCATATTTAGTTTCCTAATTAGGAAGGTACCTGTCGTATTTTTTTTATTTTTTTTATTTTTTTTACTATTTTTTTTTTTTGTTTTGTATGGGCATATCAGCTTCAGCTTTCCTACAGTTTGGTTTACATGTAAGTAGCATACAAACGGAAGGGTTATCCGAGTACATAGAGAGGGAATGTTCCAAATGAATTTGTATACACTTACACACGTACTATGTGCAGCATTTGTTGCACAAGTAGTCGACTAGTTTTCTGACAAGAACGCCAAAACACAAGGATTTGAGCTCTTCTGCTAAATGAAGGCTTATATAACCGAAGCTAAGTAATTACAAGCTGATCAGGTCACTTAGGTGTGGAACTGATCAGGTCACTTAGGTATGGTCGAAAAAGGAATTCCATTCAAGGTTACCCCGTGCCCTATAGTTATAGTTAGCCATCCCCTCTCTTTTAGGTTAGCAGAGAAGTGCCTGATACCATACGGTATGTCTCCCGATACTTCCCATGTCTACCTGATAAACTTTTCCATTTCTTTTTTTGGTCTTCTTCGTGTGGAGACGGAAAGAAAGTGATCCCGTCATAGCCGTGGTATACAAAGAGGATACTGAAACCTGGCCCATTACAGGGAAATTGTCAAGTCGTCACGTAATTACAAAGCTTGTAATCAATGGACGGGTTTGTTTGTAATTAATTTAACTAATCAGACAACCCACTAGTAAAGTTGACCTTGCAACCAATCTTTTTTTGGATGCGTCACTCTTTTTGGAACCGAGAGAGAAAGAAAAGAAAAGAGAAAAGAAAATAAGAAATAGACAATACTAAAAGCGTGAACATAAATTTTGCTAACGATACCAACCATTACGTATTAGAATGACTCCCCGTTACAAGTTAGTCAAAGGTATGAACTACTGTCAGGAACACGTTGGAGCAGACACAGAGATCCATGAAATTTATTTTCTGGATCATAATGGCGTTGATCATTAGATTTTATTTTTGGCTTTTTCAACATGAAACTTTTGATTTTTTCATTTGTATTGACAACTAGCCATCCCTTAGTAACATTGCTCTATTCACTTGCTTGATGATTCCCAACTCGACCTTCCTCTTTTAATGCATTGTAATAACCCTTTATTAACCTATTTTACTCTTTGGTCTAATAATCTGATACCCTTATCAGGCGGAGTACTTTTAGACCGACTACTTAACAATCTAGAGGAAAGTGTCCAAAACTCCTTTATTTTTCTTAGTTTTACAGTTCTTTGACTAGACCTTGCATGTACAAATGAAATTACTAATTAATAATCAGACTCAAGCCGTTGAAAATAAATTTTCAACACCCCTTAACCAACCCGTTACGAGGCGATAAGCCAATTTACGTAACCAATTAGGAAACCCCGTTTGTTGAAAAGGAATAGACAGACCCTTTTGCAGAGCTGATACAAACCGAATGAATAATATGTCAAAATTTGTCGGAATATTATTAAATAGTGTCTTATCAATTTTTTCCATGATGTAAGAAAATAGTTAAGCCAAGTCCTCCTCCTCTTGACCCTTTTTTAACTATTTTTTGATCTTTTCTTTAGAAGAATATCAGCTAATGATTTAATGTTTCATACCATCACAATCAATCATACTCTCTTATAACTAACGAGCCTTGTCAAGCAGTAGCGAAACGTTAATCAATACCGTATATCCAATGGAAATATTCAATAGTAATTACTCATTTTGCATGACAATTGGTAGTAAGATTGTTGGATTGAAATAAGGTTTGATTGATCAGTTGTGGTCTAGAATTTTAATGAAAGTCGGGTGATTTGTGAATTCAAGAATAGAAGGTAACGAACCTCATACGATTTGATCAACGTTGGCATTTCAATGTGAAATGCTGATCAATAACCTCCAGGTTATATATAAGGACAGATTCAGTCCAGACTTGATTATCGAACGAAATCTAGAATGTATCCAAATTGCATGATTTTCAATCAACGGGTGAAAAAAGTTTTGATCAGTAGTGTTAGGTTTGATGGGTTAAATGGTTGCAACTTCCAAAAGGGAAGTAAAGTCATTATTCCATTGGTCTAGAATTATCCAGGAAATACGCTTAGATCGAACTACATTACGAGCATACAAACAAGAAATATATGAATAATTTGGTCTTTCATGAGACTCTAGTATATATAAATTAATTAGACAAAGTTGTCACAAATATATTTTTTTTTTGAATTTTTTTTTTTTAAATATTTACTTCGTTTTTGTTCCATCGTTGCAGTCTATAAAGCTTTTTTAAAAGTTGATTGGTTTATCAAAAGTAGCTAAAGCAGCTTCTTTGAAAGCTTCAGATAAAGTTGGATGAGCATGACAAGTTCTAGCAATATCTTCAGTTGAAGCACCATATTCTAAAGCCAAACCACCTTCAGCAATCATTTCACCAGCGTTAGGACCAATGATATGAACACCCAAGACACGTTGAGTTTCGGCATCAGCTAAGAATTTAACGAAACCATCGGTATCCAAGTTAGTTTTAGCTCTGGAGTTAGCAATGAAGGGGAATTTACCAACTTTATATTTGATACCTTGTTCTTTCAATTGTTGTTCATTGGCACCAACCCAAGCGACTTCTGGATGAGTATACATAACAGATGGAATAACGTTATAGTTGACGTGACCATGACCATTTTTAATATACTCAGCAGCGGCAATACCTTCTTCTTCAGCTTTATGAGCCAACATAACACCAAAGGTAACATCACCAATGACTCTAATATGAGGAACTTTAGTTCTAAATTGAGAATCAATAACCAATCTACCTTTATTATCTTGTTCTAAACCAACTGCTTCGGCATTTAAACCTTTAGTATAAGGTCTTCTACCAATAGCAACTAATAAGATATCAGCATCCAAATTTTCAGTTTCACCTGATTTAACATTTTCAACTTCAATTTTAACATTATCACCTTCTCTAACCCCTTTAGTAACTTTAGTACCCAATTTAAATTTCAAACCTTGTTTGGTTAATAATTTTTGAGTAGTTTTAGCAACTTCAGCATCCATACCAGCACCAATGGCATCTTGAAATTCAATAACGGTAACTTCACTACCTAATCTAGCCCAAACAGAAGCCATTTCCAAACCAATGATACCACCACCAATAATAGCCAATTTTTTTGGAACTTCTTTTAATTCCAAAGCACCAGTACTAGAAACAATACGTTCTTCATCAATTTCAATACCGGGGAAAGGAGTTGGTTCTGAACCAGTAGCAACAGTAATATGATCAGCGGTAAGTTTAATATCTTCACCACCATCAATTGGTTTAACATTAACGGTATGTTCATCAATAAAAGATCCATGACCTTTATAATAATCAACACCATTTTTTTTGAATAACATTTCAACCCCACCAGTTAAACCTTTAACGGCTTTATCTTTAGCGGCTTGTAAAGTACCAACATTAATTTTAACATCACCAGCAATATCAATACCTCTTGATTTAGCTTCATGATTAATTTGATGAAATAAATGAGAATTATTTAATAAAGATTTTGAAGGAATACAACCAACATTTAAACAAGTACCACCCAAAGCACCTCTACTTTCAATACAAGCAGTTTTATAATTTAATTGAGCTAATTTAATGGCGTGAACGTAACCACCTGGTCCACCACCAATAACAACAGCATCATATTTACCAGTAGTACTGTTATATCTAAGAAATTGAGTGGTATATCTAAGAGGTTTTGAGGAAACCCCTTTAAATTGAGTTGCAGTTCTTAACATGATTGATTGATTAGAATAAATAAGAATAGTAATAAAAAAGAAGTTATTATTAATATATAAATGAAAAAAAAAAAAAAAAAAAAAAAAAAGAAAAGCTACTACAAAAACAAAAAAAATCTTTGGTTTCTAAATTAAAAAAAGGTGTGCTCTTCTTTCTCCAGCTAGAGCGTTCAGGGAGTAGTGCTACCCGAGATATTTGTATGTAACTTTTACTACTATTTAATTTTTACTAACAGTGGGACTTTGTTTTTAATAGAGGCACGTCCCCGGAGTCGGAACCCCCGGCCATACACCCCCGGGAGTGTCACGTGCAGTCCATATATACTATATGATATAAACTATATGATCTATGATATATGATATAATACATGATTAATATGTAATATATGATATAATATGTGATCTAGTGATGATAATTACTGATAAATGCAATAATAAATGAAATAATAAATGGTGTAATGAATGATCTAATGACTTAATACAATATATGAATGATCTAATGACTTAATACAATATATGAATGATCTGATTACAATTCTTAATAGTGTAATAAATGGTATAATAAATGGTATAATGATCTTGATTACAATTCTTAATAGATTACAATCTAATACACATGAGTCATCTAGTCATTACAATTCCAATAGTATATGGTACAGTATGGGGTTTGCGGTAAGGCAAGACAATCTGACCCGTACCCCCCCAACCATACCCAGATTGGATAACGGTGGTCAGGATATACGACAGTGATAGGATATGTGTAAGAGTTGTTTTATGCCATTGCTAGAAGTTTGCCACGAGCAAACGAATTGCAGTAAAAGAATGAAGAGTATTAACACTTACGTAATAAGAGTTATCAAGACTGTCTAGTCAATTGGATGTACGGGCTTTAATGGATCTACAAACTCCACTGGAGCTAAGCATAAAATCATAAACAATTCATTAAAGAATTATATATATATATATATATAAACAGTACTAAGAAACAAAATAATCAATTGAGTCAATCAAGAATTAAAAATTTGAATTTGTATAAAATGCTAGATTAAAATCAATACTTCACTATAACATAAACGGCATGAATAATACCTGGAATATAACCCAAAATAGTCAAAATGATATTAATAAAGAAAGAAGAAGTACAACCTCTTTCTAAAAAGACACCCAATGGAGGAAGGATGACAGCAGCAATAAGTTTAATGATATCAGAACAAGTAACAGCCATTTTTTTTTTTTATATGTAATAAATAAAATAATTAATAATGAATATTGCTAACAGACTAAAATAAGAGGAAATTGTTGAATATTTATACCAATTCAAAAATTTCATAACTGGGTAAGGGGGCTTTCTAGGAGAAAAAAAAAGCACCAAACCAACCAAAAATGTAACAATTAAAATAACAAACACAATAAACGATAAACTTTAGAAAAATTCATTGTACTGCAAACAAATTGATCACTAATTTTTATTTAATTTTGCATTATTTACATTATACTACATATTGCTTTTAGAACTCAACATAAAAAGGTAACAAAAAAAAAAAACCCAAATCAGCCGTACCATCACTAAATTTGCTATTTTGCTGGTACGCTATTTGGTTTCCTGACAACGATCAATAAAATCAATTGGTAATTGAGTGATCCCATACACTGCCACATGAGTTGATCTTTATCATAAATCCTCTCACTTTGTGGAAAGAAAAGAAATAGAAAATTAGAATTGGTGGAATTGGCGCAGTTTTTTGTCATACAAAAAAAAGCAAAAGAAAAAATTTGGAATGTGTCCCATAGCAAAGTGGAAAAATTGCAAAATTTCAACTAACCTAAAAATAAGTCACTGTACTAAGCATCTCATGAGTGTACAGTATAAGTAAGCATATAGCGTGAGTGGTGTAAGTGTACAGTAAGCAAACAGTGTGTAAGCATTGCGATTGGTGTAAGGAAGCATATAGTGCAGTGCAAGTGCAGTGCAAGTGCAGTGCAAGTGTAAGAGCATGATCTATTAGCAATAGAATGTCTCGAGGTTTATACTTTCCATAAATAGATCATTCTTATTCTTATAATTTGCTTTTGCTCTCGAATATGCCAGGGGAACAATCTATCAGTCAGTCGTTCATAGTTGTTGTTATTGATACTCGTTGTTGTTAGTATCTTAGATCACTAATGAATTTATAAAAGTTGCCCGCGATTTAACGGTTAAAGCTTTAGCCTTGCCCTATGTAATCAGCAGCTTATCATTGCTATTTCATGTATCAAAATATTATATATTCAGCCTTTCGTGCAAGATAGTTGATTTTTGTTTCATACCCCTATGTCTATACCCCTATGTCCATACCCCTATTGACATATATATATGTCTATATGATGTTGTATTGTTCTATCAATAGACTTGGGTCTGGTAAAATGGATGGTACTATATAATAACCATATAAACATCCGTACACGTACACAAACATCCGTACACGTACACAAACATCCGTACACGTACACAAACATCCGTATACACAGTACATACATCCGTGCACACGCCGGTGTAGAGAAAAGTCGTGGAGACTGTTCAAAATCAACACTCAGAAAGATTTTTTTTTTTTTTTTTTTTCTTTTGGCTTCCAGTTTTGATGGAATATCAGTCATAGACTGAAAAAAAAAAAAAAAAAGGTAAAAGACGAAAGTAACCCCTTAGGCAAATCAATAACCAAAAAGAATACGATGTCTGACTTGCAGCACCAGATATTACGTCTTGTCGATAAACATAACGGTATTTCCAATACTTTGGATATTCCCGAACTTAAATCAATCGACGCCAATACTTTACATTCTCAATTGACTTCATTATGGGCTAAACAAATGATTAATTTTACCAAAATTGAAACTGATTCTTATGTTTTAACTAAAGAAGCAGAAGAAATTTTAGAATATGGATCTCATGAAATTAGATTATTAAATGAAGTTTTAAAATCTTTAGATGGTTTAAAAATTTCTGATGTTAATTCAAAATTTGGTCAAGTTGGTAAATTAGGTCAAGGTAAAGCTTTTAAAAATGGTTGGATTTCTAAAAATGATGATAAATTAATAGCTAAAGTTGATTCATTACCTCAAGATATTACTGCTCAACAATTATTAACTATTAAAGAATCTGGTTCATTATCTAATAAAAAAGATTTAACCGAATTAAAAAAGAGAAAATTAATTTCTTTAGTTAAAATTGTTGGTTATAAAATTGAAAAAGCTTCTGAATTTGGTTTAGAAATTATTAATTTAGAAACTGATATTACTTCTGATATGATTGTTAATGGTTCTTGGTCAAATTTAAAATTCAAACCTTATAATTTTCAATCAGAAGGTGTTTTCCCTTCAAGTGGTTCTTTACATCCTTTAATGAAAGTTAGAGAAGAATTTAGACAAATTTTTTTCGCAATGGGTTTTACTGAAATGCCTTCTAATCAATACGTTGAAACTGGATTTTGGAATTTTGATACTTTATTCGTTCCTCAACAACATCCCGCTAGAGATTTACAAGATACTTTTTATTTAAAAGATCCAGCCGTTGCTGGTAAACCTACTGATACTGAATATTGGGAAAATACTCGTCAAGTTCATGAAAATGGTAAATATGGTTCAATTGGTTATAGATATCCTTGGAAAGAAGAAGAAAGTTTAAGAATGGTTTTAAGAACTCATACTACCGCTATTTCTTCTGCCATGTTACATAAATTAGCACAAGATCCTAAACCAACTCGTTTATTCTCAATTGATCGTGTCTTCCGTAATGAAGCCGTTGATGCTACTCATTTGGCTGAATTCCATCAAGTTGAAGGGGTTATGGCCGGTTATGATATCACTTTGGGTGATTTGATTGGTTTCATGGAAGATTTCTTTAATAAAATGGGTGTTACTAATTTAAGATTCAAAGCTGCATACAATCCTTATACTGAACCATCAATGGAAATCTTTGCTTATCATAAAGGTTTGGGTAAATGGGTTGAAATTGGTAACTCAGGTATGTTTAGACCTGAAATGTTGGAACCAATGGGTTTACCTAAAAACTTACGTGTCTTGGGTTGGGGTTTATCATTAGAAAGACCTACCATGATTAAATATGGGGTTTCTAATATTAGAGAATTGTTGGGTCATAAGGTTTCCTTGGACTTTATTGAAACTAACCCTGCTGCTAGATTGGATGAAGACTTGATCGGTTAATTGATTCGGTTTTATCTTTCTGTTTGCCTTTTACTTGCCTAACTTATACACATACATATATAATAATCTCCTCTTGTATCGCGTCTTAATTACACGTAATAGAACTGTACCATATTCTCTACTTGTTTCGAACCGTAGAAACCAGTTATGGTTGTTGTAAGGTTTCGTGATTTTTAAATAAAATCTCGAGTTCACAGATTCTCAACGCGACCAGATTGCGTGGGTGCATTTTTTCTTTTTTTTTTCCTACTTTTTTTTTCTTCTCTCTTGTCAATTATTCCTCTTAGTCAACATTTTCTTTTTTCAACAGCATCTCTAACTAATAGAATTAATTAATTTATCACTTCCATACAAGTTATCAAAAAGGGCACTTTCCTCCATTCTTTCATATATTTTTAAATTGATCCCTCTCAGTCCTGATCTAAGAAAAAACAAGCTACCATTAAATAATGTCACAACCAACTGACTTTTCATGTCATTGGCTGGAATGCACCACAGATACTAGTGACTATAAAACGTTAGCTCAACTAGTCACTCATCTAAGCCAACAACATCTTTCACATATTGCTCATATTGCACCAATGACTCCAGTTCGTTATACGTGTCAATGGGAAGGGTGTCCACGATATGGAGTTGAACAACCTTCGAGATTTGCTTTAATTTCTCATTGTCGTACTCATACGGGTGAAAAACCATATTTTTGTCCAATTCCAGAATGTGAAAAACATTTCACCCGTTCGGATGCTTTAGCGAAACACGTTAAAGGGGTACATGATTTACACTCACTTCGAGATGGACTTATGATCGTTAATGATCGTATCAAGAAGGGGAAACTAGTAGTGGAAGATAAATATGAGTCGAAGAACTTTGATAATAAAGATGGAAAATCAAAATTATTAAGTGAAGAACAATATTTAAAATTATTATCAGAACAAATGGAATTGAGAAATCCATGGTGGTATAGTTCAAGATTTGTTGATATATTAAGAGGTAAAAATAACCAAAACGACTTAGACTCTGCAGATGATTACAGAAGTCTATTAAATCAACAATTTGATACAAAACAGTATAAGATTGCGCATGATAGATATAAGATTTTCTTACACGATGAAGATGAGGACAGATTGGTCTATATGAACAAGTTTGAATCACTAGAAGATGCAGATGAAGCAGAAGAAGATGATACTATACAAGAAGAACGTCAACAAGCAATAAAAGATTATGAATACAAAATAAATAATAGATCTCAAGTACTTAAAGGCTCGCTTAAGTCAGAGTCTGTCAAGGAAACTGACGATTTATCACTCGATGAAATCAAACAAGAATACGCTAATTTGAAATCAAGGCATAGTACAGTCTCGAAGATCAATAAGGTTGTCAATAAAAACCTAGTTAATTCCATAAAACAAAAGCGTAAGCTCTGGCTTATAAATCAAATTTTAATCGATGGAAATGTTAAGATTGGCTTACCCAGAGGCACCAACGAAGTCCAAGAAGGTGAAACCGTTTTAGATGGTTTGGATGTTAATATCTTAAATGAAGGTATTTCGAAGCCAAAATAAATTCAGAAAACTCCGTACACGCTCTCTCATTTTTTTTTTCGTTTTTTTTTGTATTTTTTTTTTTTTTTTTTTTTGCTATGTATAATTATATAAGGCTCATCTCAATAGCACGTTCTTTTTCAATACTCCACCTTTATTTAATTAACTTAAGCGTATACCATGACTCCCCACAAGAACAGCATAATGGAACCACCACTATTGGAAACATCAGAGACGGATGTTGTTTCTGGAACTGAATCATTTTCGTCAGATCACAGCCATAATTTAAAGCAAGGAGTTGATACCTCATTATCATTAGATAGTTTATTCAGTGAACTTTCCAAAGAGACCAAATCTAATGGGAATTCAAAAATCAATAAAGAAGAAAAGGAGAATGACGAATTTGCTAAGATTAAACAACAACTTGCCAAATTACCTCAAATTAATTCTAAATTAGAAGAAAGTTTAATAGAAGCTCAAAATAAAACGAATAAGAAGACTGATATCATCAGAATAAATGATCCAATAACTCATGCTATAAATCTTAAAAAGCAAATTGCCAATAAAGATAATGATTCAGGAGATAAATGGTTCAATATGAAAGCACCCGAAATCACACCAGATATCAGTAGAGATCTTTTAGTTATAAAGCATAGAAGTGCATTAGATCCCAAAAGACATTATAAGAAAGATAAATGGGAGACTCCAAAATATTTTCAAATGGGGACAATAATAGAAGGAAATACTGAAGGAAGTAGTGCCCGTATGAACCGTAAAGCTAGAGGTACAACATTAGTTGAAGAAATTTTGAAGGATGATGATAGTGAGAAATATTTCAAGAGAAAATACAGTGAAATTAGGGATCAAAGAACCAGTGGTGGTAAAAAACATTATAAAAAGGTCAAAGATATGAGAAAAAGATACTAAATGAATGAAATTTTTTTTTTTTACCTTTTTTCAACAAGGAAAAGGCTGCATAAGGAGTATTACATAAAATACTGAAACTTTTTTAAGTACGATGATTTATATATCTAGTGTATATTTATTTTAAAGGTAAAAACAAACGGGTTTAAAGCTCAAAATTTACAGACAATATTTGCATTTCCAATTTTAAGAAATACATCAAGTATTAAATTAATCTAAATTAGTTAGAGTAGGAAATTTGATATAAGAAGGGAAATAAATAAATATAAATATATCAGAAAATACTAATAGCCAGTATTATATAATCAAAAAGGTCTAAGAAAATCATAAGTCGTAAGAAATAAAGAAAGAAAAACACACCAACAGATAAAGAGCAAGGTTTATTCTTCAAGTCCAGCTCTTATAAAGACATCCAGTCTAACCTGTTCCCATAATCTTTTCTTTTCATCTTTTGAAATTTTCTTTTTATCACCAGATGATTTCAAAGATTTTTTCAAAGAGTCTGTTTTTAATTTATATTCATAAGCAGTTGTTGCAGCAGCAGCTAAATTAATTAGGTAATTACGTATAGCAATTTCCTTATATTTAAATCTTAAGAACAGTTGATTATCGGCTGATATTATAGGTGACAGTATTGAATTTTTCTTTTTACGAGGAGAATTAATTTGTAATAATCTTGATTGTTTAACGCTAATTTCGGCCACTGATTTTTTAAAGTTGACATCTAAATGATGTTCCAGGTAAAGGTTACTGGAGAATAGAGTATAAATCAATTCTTTATCAGTTATATGGGGTTGAATTAAAACTACTTGACAAAGTTGAGCCAAATCTCCAATTAGTTGAGGTAAAGACAGTTGAGAATATTGAAAATCTGGAGTATTTGAAACTTGAGGTAATTGTATGAGCATTAGTTTACAACGAGTAACATTTAAATTCCAATCGATTAAAGATTCGGGTATATTTTGATATTGTAAATCTGATCCAAGGCAAATTTTATGATATTCATCGTCATCATCAGAATCAATAATCATATCATGATTTTGTTGTTGTTGTTGCTGTTGTTGTTGAGAATAGTAGGTTTCGTGTAATGCTATATCATTCACTAGTTGTTCCACGGTTATTGATAGTGGTTCAGAGTCTTCAGGAATAGTAGCGGTTGAACTTGAGTATATTGAAGGAGCACTACGAACAGAACGACGCCCGGAAAATACACTTGAAGTCGAAGAACGGTACAGGGAAGAATGTGATCTAGAATGTGATTGTTTTTGTTGTTGGTTATTATATTGAGAAGGGGCTGATCGTATTGATGATGCACTAGAAGAAGTTATTACCAGAGGTGGGAGTTGTTGATAAATTGCATTTCTTGCAGAGTCCCTAAATTGGGTTGGAGGTGATGATATTGAAGAGTTGTTTCGAGTGAAAGGTGATCCAAACATGTTGAAAGAAGTCTACTTTGGATAAACTAGACGACTATTATAGTCTTTGGAATGGAAAAAAGATGGTTTATATTATTTTTGACGCTGTTGATTTTTTGAGTAGAGGGACTAAAGATATTTTTGAAAAGTCAGAAGATATTCTTTTTTTTTTTTTTTTTTTTTTTTTGTCTTTAGATTGAGTTTTTGGGTGTGACCTGCTAACAAAACAAAAAAAAAAAATAGTTAAAAAGCCAAAAAGCCAAAAAAAGAAGAAAAGAGTAAAAATGCTTATAATTTTTCCATTAATTTCCCCTTTTCCCAAGTCTCAGAAACTTTTTAAAAGAACCCACGGGAGGGTTAATAAGTTTTTTTTGAATATAATGTATAGATGGTTTTAGTGGTTTCTAGTGTAATAGACAACCAAACTTTCACCTTTAGGAATAATTAAAACAATAACAATAGCTATTCAGTTGTTCCGGGATCAAGATATTATGTTAATAGCCAATCACAGTTTTTTTTTGTTTTCTTTTCTTTTTCCTTGCTACTTTGTAATTACTTTTTTTTTGTAATTCATTCTTTTATAATTTATCTACAGCCATAATAATTTACAAATTTTATAATAGTTTATTGGTGTTACCAGTTATTATGTAACATCTAAGGATAATTTAAACCCTCGGGGGGGGGGGGGGGTGAAAAAAAAGAAAAGAAGGTGCCAAAAGCTTCCTCTAAGTTGTTCCTGTTTCATCTGTGCCTTTTGTACTATGAAAATCCCCCACATAAAATCTCATTATTGAAAAAGAAAAGAAGAGGAAAAAGCCTAAAGTTTTTCCATACGATTTTGTTTCTGAAAATAAGATAGATCCGTACATTCAACTTAAATGAGTGTGGCACGACTCGAAGGGGAGAGGGAGACGCGATTTGAACCACAAAAAGGAAGATCCATACCGCAAATATTTTAATATTTTTTTTTTTTTTTTTTTCCAGTTGAGAAAAGAGAGAGGAAGAAAAAAAAAGAGAGAAGAATAACACCAGCGGCTAGAAGAGTTATAGATCATAAAAGAGATTTCTTCTTCGCCTTGCATTGAAATCACAACCAGATAATGAGTGAACTCGAGGAAATATTCTCTGAAGATTTGGGATTCAAATTGGCCACTCCAAAAGATGGGATCCCGCTTTTCGATGGCCCTGTGGATTTAAATACCATTTCAAATCCAAACTTATCATTATTTTCAGTTTCAAATTCAAAGGGAGTTTTCGCTGCTTCTGACACCACTTCATTGATAATTGATAATCTTGATAAGCTTAATGAAGAAGACCTTTCACCTACTCTGTTCAATAAACTTCTGGGATTACCAAATGTTTCACAAATTCAATTTGATTGTAATGGTAAGTATCTTTACCTTTTAATCGGAAATAAATTATCAAAAATATTAGTTGATGATTTTATTAAGAATCCAGATATTTCATTGATTAAAGAATTCAATTCTGATATTATTTCTTTTAAATGTTCCCCAATTGATCCATCTATACTATACTCATTGAATATATCTAACTCATTAATAATTCATAACAATAATGAATCTCCCAAAACAATTGGTTCAAACGTTTCATCATTTTCAATTTCATTAGATGGATCTTCATTATATTATTCTCAAGGTATTTCAGTTCATTCATCTTCTGATATAAATTTCAAAATTTCTGCTAATGATTTAGTTAATGATCAATCAATAATTTCATCAATTCAACAATTAGATTCTACTCATTGGTTGATTGTTTATGATGTAAGTTCTAATAAAGATGATTTTGAAGATAATGCAGTTGATAATTTTGTTATTTCTAAAGAAGGTGATAATTATGTACCTTATCAAACATTCATTGCTGATCCTATGGGTATAATTCCTCGTAAATTAACTTATTATAATCAACCATTACTTAATTGGATTCCTGAAAATAATTTGTTTTTTATAACTTCTTCAATGGCTACTGAATTAAGTACTTTATCATCAAATCATACCTCAACTTCATCAATAATTCAAGAACTTGATGCGGCAAAATCTACTTTCCCCGTTAATGATGATGGTGATGATGCTTCAGCTATTGGTTTTGGAATTGATTACATTTCAAATAAAAAAACAATTGTACAAAACCCTTGTTTGGGTGTGGATGAATGTAAAAATCAATTACCAAAAGCTTTGATACTAACCCATGAAGGTAATTTGGTTGGTTGGTGGATTTTCGATGCTAAATCAATAAAGAATAATACACTTAATTTAAATGATGTTACTCAATCATTGGCTGCTTCAAAAGATTCTAATGAAATACTGAATGAATCTAATGAAATACTGAAAGTTGAAGAATCTAATGAAATACTGAAAGATGAACAATCCAACGAGAACAAGATTTCAGAAATAAAGAACTCTAATTCTTCTGGACTAGACGAAAACCCCTTTGGTAGTTCTTCAAAAGGTGCATTTGGATCAACTGGATTTGGGTCCTTATCCAAATCATCAAATAGTTTTGGTTCAAGTGGTGTTGGATCAACTGGATTTGGTGCAATCCAATCAAATAAACCCAGTAGTGGTTTTGGATCGACTGGTTTTGGCTCAACAAGCTTTGGTCAATCAAAACAGAGCCCCTTTGGTTCCTCATTTGGATCCGCTACAAAGAGTTCTTCTGGTAGTGGATTCGGGAAATTCGCAAATAGTGCAGCATCTTCTCCATTTGCACAAGTTGATTCTAAATCCTCTCCCTTTGCACAAGCTGAATCCAAATCCTCTCCCTTTGCACAAGTTGACTCAAAGGCTTCTCCCTTTGCACAAGTTGACTCAAAGGCTTCTCCATTTGCACAAGTTGACTCAAAGGCTTCTCCATTTGCACAAACTGATTCCAAACCTTCCCCTTTTGCACAAACTGATTCCAAACCTTCTCCGTTTGCTCAAGCTGATTCCAAACCTTCCCCATTTGCACAAACTGATCCCAAACCTTCTCCATTTGCACAAGTTGGTTCCAGCAAGCCTTCTCCTTTTGGACAAGTTGGTTCCAGCAAACCATCACCCTTTGCACAATTTGGTTCCAACGATAATAATAACTCGTTTGGCCTGACTCAACCAAAAAGCTCACCATTTTCTCAGTTGAATAAACCTTCACCTGACGAAAATCCTTTTGGTAAATCTAATGAAGACTCACCATTTGGAAAGTTCGCTAACCAAAATAAGACTGAAACACCATTTAGTAAATTACCAGAAAAGAATGATGGTCAATCACTTACAAAGAAGGAAGGCTCTCCTTTTGATAATGTTTCGGAAAGGAAAGAAAATTCACCATTTGCTAAACTATCTGACAAAAATGAACTGTCTCCAGTGGCTAGTCCTTTTGAATCCGCACAGAAAAACAAACAGTCTCCATTTGGTAACTTCTCAAGCTCTCTCAGTAACTCTCTCAATGCATCCACTGCTCCAAGTGGACCCTTTACTGCTTCAAATCAGGAATCAGAACAATCAGAAGAGGAATCAGAAGAGGAATCAGAAGAGGCTTCAGATCAGGATTCAGAAGAGGAATCAGAACAGGAGTCTAGCATAAGACCAGCAGCACCACAGTCGGGAAATGCTCCATTTGCTAATGCTGATACACCCAAGAGTAGCTCATTATTTGGGAACCTCGCCGAGAAACAGCCCATAGAACCACTTCAAAGTAATCCTGAATCTGTAACTACGGAGCCTTCCATTAAGCCAACACCCACATTGGGATCAAATCTCAGCCAGGTAGCAGATCCTCCACAGAACAAAGATGTATCATGGCTTGAATCTCGGAGTGTTCTCGGTGACACAACTCTGGAAGGATTCGATGAATACGACTATAATGCTATAAACAATAACCAACCTAGATTTGAACCTACTGAAGATTGGTCTTCCAAAGCTCCCTTAAGTAAAGTACATGATGAATACGACGATTATCGTTATGTTAGAAATGACGAGCTCGATTATGAAACAGACTATGTTGATGTTCTTTCTCGTGATATTCCTAAATTACCTCAGCTTCATTATTTCAATGGGTTTAACTCTCTGGACAATAAAACACCTTCTACTGTGACTGAAATGATTACAAAAATTGTTCGTGACACCACTGGCTATCTTGATGTTCTAGATATCAACTTGGATGCGGTTCTTAGCTTTATTCACTTCCATACAGACCCTGCTTCTGATTACTCCAGTGAACTTCTTGAGTATCCAAGACTATGGAGATTGGAAGCTGCCCAATTTCTTTTTGATTGTGTCGATGAGTCCAGAAGCTCCATCGATGAAATCAAGTCTCAATTTGAGACCCAACACGACGATCTTGCAGTATTGCGTGATGAAATCGAGATTAGTTTGGAATATAAGTCGATGTTTGACAAGCTTCTTACTCAATTGAGGTTATATAATGATAAAAGCTCAAGACTGTCTAAAGGGTTACTGATAACTCAAGAACTTTTACAGAATAGACTACGTACCAAATTCAAACGGGTTCAAGAACAAATTGAGTTGGCTACTTCTAAACTATTACCATTGAAGGCCAGATCATCAATAAATTCTAACCTGCATGAGTCTTTCAAGAATTTAGGGCGTGTAATATATGAACTTAAAGGGAAAATACTAGAGACCTTACAGAACATTGAAATTTTGGAAGCTGAGATGTCTGAGTTGAATTTAGATCAGGCTTCAGAATCAATAGATGAAACCACGCTACCAACCAATACTGACCTCAATCATATTTCAAGTATTTCGAGGGGCACCGACACCGGTATAGTCAAGTCAAGAAAGCTTACGTTCACTGCGTGATTTCAAAACAGTATATATAAAAAGTTCTTATAATAGCAATAATATAATATTTGTATTGTATTGTATTGTAATGAGAAAAATAGAAACAAAAAAAAAGGTAAAAAAGAATTTATATTAAAATGCTTTTTTGTAAATTGATTAAGTATACAAAGAAAAGAAACAAACTGAAAGGAAAAAAAATAAGGAGCTGCAGAAAGAGGCCAATACATGACAGTCTTTACGAACCATGTTTGAAAATGACCACCACAGATCAGTATACCCTCCTTAAATTAGTGTGAATAACATGGGAGATGAAAGGTTTTTATTTATGCATACGAGAAGATCAATCTTAACTGTACAAATCATCTTCTTCTTCATCATTACCAAAAGCAGCACCGCCACTACCACTACCACCAGCATTTTCAGCAGATGGAGCAGTAGAAGCTGCAGCACCCTCATTTTCAGAAAATCTGAAATTGGTGAACTGACCTCTTGAAGATTGCAACTGTTGAGCGTAAGCTTCATAACGACGTAATTCGGCATCTGAAACGGAACGTTTAGCGGTCTTCATAGCTTCTTCGAAATGGGCTCTTGTAATGAAAGGCACTGGATCTTCGACTTCTTCTTCTTCTTCTTGTTTAACCATTTCAACGTCACCACCTTCTTCAGTCTTTGGTTTAGATGCTTCTTTGGCTTTGACTAACTTGATGTGAGCTTCAATAGAATCCTTAATGGCAAATTTAGCAGATCTTTGAACAATATAAGATAAATCGGCACCAGAGAAACCATGAGTGATTTTGGCAATTTCCCTCAAATCTAAACCTGGTTCTAAAGGAGTGTTTCTCAATTGGGCTTCTAAGATAGATAATCTAGCAATTTCATCAGGTAATGGAACATAAATCAATTGATCCAATCTACCAGGTCTTAACAAAGCAGGATCGATTTGATCAGGTCTATTAGTAGCACCGATAACGAAAACATTCTTCTTGGCATTCATACCGTCCATTTCAGTTAATAATTGATTAACGACACGATCTGAAGCACCACCAGCATCACCATTTGATCCACCTCTAGCTTTGGCAATAGAATCCAATTCATCTAAGAAGACGACAGTTGGAGCAGCAGCTCTAGCTTTATCAAAAATATCACGAATGTTAGATTCAGATTCACCATACCACATACTTAATAATTCAGGACCTTTAACGGAAATGAAATTAGCAGAAACTTCAGTAGCAACAGCTTTGGCCAATAAGGTCTTACCGGTACCTGGAGGACCGAAGAACAAAACACCTTTGGAAGGAGCCAAACCGAATTTTTGGTACTGGTCTGGGTGCAAGACAGGGTATTCGACAGTTTCTTTTAATTCATTCTTGATGGTATCCAAACCACCAATATCATCCCAAGTAACATTGACATTTTCAACAACGGTTTCACGCAAAGCAGAAGGATTAGAGTTACCCAAGGCAAATCTGAAATTGTCCATTGTAACACCCAAAGAGTCTAATACTTCAGCATCGATAGTTTCTTCTTCTAAATCAATGAGATCCATCTTTTCACGAATTTGTTGCATAGCAGCTTCAGAACACAAAGAAGCAATATCAGCACCAACAAAACCATGAGTTTCAGAAGCAATTGATTCTAAATCAACGTCTTCAGATAATTTCATATTTTTACTATGGATTCTTAAAATTTCTAAACGACCAGCAGCATCGGGAACACCAATATCAACTTCTCTATCGAATCTACCGAATCTTCTCAATGCTGGATCAATAGAATTTGGTCTGTTAGTGGCAGCAATAACAACAATATTTGATCTAGCTTTCATACCATCCATTAAGGTCAATAATTGAGAAACAACTCTTCTTTCAACTTCACCATTAGTTTTATCTCTTTTTGGTGCAATTGAATCAATTTCATCAATGAAAATAATTGAAGGAGAATTCTTTTCGGCTTCTTCGAAAGCTTTTCTTAAATTGGATTCAGATTCACCAGCCATTTTAGACATAATTTCTGGACCATTGATTAAGAAAAAGAAAGCACCAGTTTCATTTGCAACGGCTCTTGCCATGACAGTTTTACCGGTACCAGGAGGACCATACATTAAAATACCCTTTGGAGGTTTTATACCAATAGCTTTGAATAATTGGGGATGTCTTAAAGGTAATTCAACTAATTCTCTGATTTGAGCCATTTGTTTTTTACAACCACCAATATCATCATAACCAACTTCATTCAAATTATTTTCTTCATCCTCACGATTAATTGGTTCACCTTCACAATGAATAATAGTATCTTGAGCTACAATGGCAATTTCTTCAGGATCAACTTCAACAACTTTGAATTCAACTTGTCTCATACCACCACGAACAGTGAAAAGATCACCTTTTCTAACTGGTCTATAAGCTTCAACGAAATATGGTTTTAAATAAACATCGAAAAGAGAACCAGTGATACCTTCAACGGTATCAGCAATTGGTAAAACACTAATTCTATTAGCGTACTTAATATCAGGACATGGATGAATTGAAATAATATCACCTAATCTAACTCTTAAATTATTACGAACACATCTATTAACTCTTGCCACACCATCTTCCATATCATCATCGGCAAGAACAATCAAAACGGTGTCCTTTCTCTTTTTACCTTTAACCAAAACGGTATCACCACGAAACAATTGTAAGAGTTCCATGGTATTAGTAGACATAGTGACAACCGAATTATCATCATTAGTGGCGTCATCGACAATTAAGGCATTATCCTTCTTTTTTCTTCTTAAGATAGCAGTGGCAGTTTTATCTTCATTAGATTCAGCTCCACTGGCATCCAAAAGGGATTTCTTTTGATCATGATCACTAGCCATATTTTATGAAGTTTTCAAAGAACTCAATTGATATTTCAAAAACTAAAAAAAATCAGGAACAAAAAAAAAAAAAAAAACTTATTAAATACGTATATGATAACAAATATGGGATTATTGTTCAACACAAACGATTTGTAATTCTTCAAAAATCACTCAGATAAGATCAATTAAAGGTGACAAGACAGGAAGTCCAATGAAAAAATATATTATTGATTAAAAAACAAGGAAACTTGAATTGGATCAACAAATTCAAAAGAAGAGAAGTAGTTGGCGGTAAAATTATCTTTATAGTTTTCCCTCAACACAGCAAATCAATTCCAAATTTCTCCCAATGGCAAATTTGAAAATCTACTAGATAAAGTACACCCGTGCACCTCTCCTTTTTTCCCATTAAAAAAAATTGCCACCCAATTTTTTCAGACCATAAAAATTCTGTTTTTTTCTAAATGCTTCTATAGACCCATTATCATATACGAGGGTACTGAGTCATGTGACAGGCTCTTAATTCCGGTCACGACCTCTCCACTTTTTGAGATCATACACTACTTTGAAAATTAAACTGAATAGGAGACAGAAGGGTAATAAAGAACGAAAGAACGAAAAAAAAAAAAAAAAAACTAAGAAAGCAGATTAAGGGAAAAATATAAAAATACGATTTAACCATTAAAGTTATCAATTGAATCTAATCAAACAATCACAAAATGTCTACATCATCTGCATCTTGTATTTTTTGCAAAATTATTAAGGGGGAAATTCCATCCTTGAAATTGATTGAAACCAAATTAACATATTCATTCCTTGATATTCAACCAACTGCTGAAGCCCACTGTCTTGTTATACCAAAATATCATGGCGCTAAATTACATAATGTACCTGATGAATACTTAGCAGATATTTTACCAGTTGTTAAGAGATTGACCAAAGTTTTAAATTTGGATACTAATAATACACCCGAAGGTGAAGGTTATAATATTTTACAGAATAATGGTAGAATTGCTCATCAAGTTGTTGATCACGTTCATTTCCATTTAATTCCTAAAAAGGATACTGAAACTGGTTTAGTTGTAGGTTGGCCAGCTCAAGAAACTGATTTTGATAAATTAAATGCCCTTCATAAAACTTTACAATCTGCTTTAGCCGAAGCCAATGATGAAAAATTATAATTTATTTTAATGACTTATGTAACTCTTTTATTGTTCAGGAATATATATAAGTATATATATTTGTATATGATCTATAAAGGTTAGATTAAAGAATACCTCCAATAAAACCTCCCAAATAACCCATTAAATAACTTGTAAACCACGTTAATGCGCCAGCGCCAAACGGGAAATAACTGACTGTGTAATATAAAACTGCAAAAATTTCAACAATACTGGCCAATATAGTTAATATAGTACTCTTTAGAATAACCAGAGTATACATTGTTAATAAAACACTACCAAAGAAAACAATGGTGAAAACAAATCTTTCTCTACTCAATAAATGACGAGTATAACTAACTGGACCTTGTAAAATACCAAATGATACAACAAAGAGTAATGAACCCATTGACCATAGCATACCAAATTTTCTAGGTTTTAATGCCAATACGGGGAATAAAAAAAAACTCAACACGAAACAAAGTATTGATGCTCCTAAACAACAAAGAAATCCAATGATTCTTTCCAATCGACTCAATCTAAACCACAGAGGCTCTTCACTACTAGTTGGATTACCTGGAGTACCTGCTGTATTATATGTTGGTAAACTAGTATATAAATCATTGGCGCTTGATTTTATATAATCAGTCCAATCTGAATAGACAGGTCTAGTAGTGGCGGTGGTTGAACTCCTGGTGGTCCAGCTACTAAACTGTTGTCGGAATGCATTTTCTGCTGATGACATGATGTGTATGTGTGATATTGATGATAAGTGTAGTAGATAACTTAATTGAAGAGTGGCGTTAAGTCATTGGATCACTAAATAATCTTCGATCAAACCCACAAGTGACTTCTTTTTTTTTTTTTTTTGAGAAGGAAACCTCTAACACCCGTACACCATATCCCCCAGTTTTAAATGTACCATTTAGCTGGGATAATATATGTGCCGAACAATTGGGTTCATCAACGGTAAGTAAAAATTATCTCTATAAGGAAGTTGACAGAAGATTAATTAACTATTAGATGCAAAGCCTACATTAGTAACAAGAGTATTCATGAAAATAATTGTTGTGGCGTCAAATGTCGAATTCCCAGATGCCCTCTAGGCGCCTTAAACATTAATTAATAGCTCTTCGAAGTCAGAGATGACATTGAATTGCTGGTATAATTAAAGTTTAAGCTTAGTTCAAAACTAAAAGCTCTCGTACGAGATAAAATATGACTGCAACAATAATTAATTATTTTCAGCCTTTATTAAAATTTGATGCTTTTGATTATAAAAGTAAGTCTAATTAATTAGCAGCAGTTTTAACGGTCACGTGATATTGGCTCATTATGAGATGGGGCAAAAAGAACAGGAAAAAAACTGCAATGGAAGAAAACGAGAAGAGGAAAATCTTTGAGAAACACCGACTTTAATTGCAAAAACTGACAAATCAAAGTATTTTAACCGCATCAAAGCTAAAAAACAATAGACAACAGTATTTCATTTCATTGATTTGTTTTAATATCTCATTAGTATTAGTTTACGAAGAACCTTGCCTTTGCTATCTGGCTCGCCTATCTTTCCCCAACTATCTATACTTCAAGAGAAATTCAAGAATCCAAAATACGAGAAAAAAATTGTGGATATATATCATACGGCATATTGTTAATTAAACCTACAGCTATTAATTATAGTTGCACCTCAAATTCAAAACCTTAACTTTCCACACTTTGTTTATATAAATATTGATCATCCATCTCTGTTTTTTCTTTTCCCATTTTTTTTTTTTTCACTTTGCTTTTCAACATATTAATATCAATAAGTCTTTGTTTTCAAAATGAGTTCCATTAACTCTGCTGTTGAAAAAAAGAGTCCAGATTTGGAACATGCTGTTGTATCATCTGAGGATTCATTTCAACAAGGTCATGTTCAAACCGAAAACTTGGATAGAAAGTTATCCGTCAGAATGATTAATATGATTACAATTGCTGGTGTATTAGGTAGTGGTATATTTTTAAGTACTTCACAAGCATTGGTAAATGGTGGTCCCGTTTCTCTTGTTCTTAATTTTATAATCATGGGTGTTTCTGTTTACATTACTATGCTTTCTCTTGGAGAAATGGCTTCTTTTATACCAGTTGCTGGTTCTTTTACAACTTATGCTCGTCGTTTTGGTAGTGAAAGTCTTGGGTTTGCCATCTTGAGTAATTATTGGTTTAATGATGCTTGTTCAGTTGCTTCAGATCTTACAGCCATGCAATTGGTATTAGAATATTGGAATTCAGATTTCCACTACTATATTGTATCATTAATCGTTTGGGTTGGTTTACTCTTTTTAAATCTTTTACCAGTTCGTTTCTACGGTGAAGTCGAATATTGGTTGGCTCTTCTTAAAGTCGTTACTGTTTTAATATTCTTTATAATTAGTATCATAGTTAATGCTGGTGTTAATCCTGAACATGCATATATTGGGTTTAGAAATTATCACGATACTCCATTTGTTGATGGTTTCAAAGGTTTTGCTAAATTATTTGTTACTTCTGCATTTACTTATGGTGGTTTAGAATCAGTCACTTTAACTGCTGGTGAAACTGCCAATCCAACAAGAACCATTCCAAAAACTATTAAACTTGTTTTCTATAGAATTTTGATTTTCTACGTTTTAACCACCTTTTTCATTGGTCTTAATATTCCTGTTGATTATCCTGGTCTTCTGACCAAATCAACCCGTACTTCTCCTTTCACAATTTCCTTTCAAATGGCTGGGGCTAAAGCTGCTGGTTCATTTATGAATGCGGTTATCCTTACTTCTTTGATTTCTGCTGGTAATCATGCGTTATATGCTGGATCAAGATTGGGTTATACCTTAGGTACAGAAGGTTATGCACCAAAATTTTTAACTCGTGTTAATCGTTGGAAGATTCCTTATGTCTCAACCATTATAACTTGGTTCGTTGGGGGTTTATGTTTTGGTGCTTCTTTTATAGGTGCTGGTGTTGTATGGACTTGGCTTCAAAGTATAATTGGTGTTTCCAATCAACTTAGTTGGTGGACAATTGCTATTGTCAGTATTAGATTCCGTCGTGGTTTAGCTAAACAAGGTAAGACCCATTTACTTAATTATAAAAATTGGACTTATCCTTATGGACCTTGGATAAATCTTATTTTTATTAGTTTCATTGTTTTGGTTCAAGGGTGGTCTTCATTCGCTCCTTGGGACGTAAGTTCATTTTTCCAAAATTACCTTGAGTTGGGTGTATTCCCCTTAGCTTTTCTTTTTTGGTACGCCATTCATTATTACAGATATAGATCTGTCGATAAATTTGTTAAATTTGAAGATATGGACTTCGAAACAGACCGTTACATTCAAACAGAAGAAGAAATCGATCTTTCTATTTACGAAAACTCTTTGAAAGGTTGGAAAAAATTCAAATACAACTTCCGTGATAACTTCTTATAGTATCACTTTTACAATAAAATTGCGTGTATTTATATAGTCGTTATAATTTAATGATTGATGATTTTAGTTCAAAAATAAGAAAATATAAAATGTGGAAACGAAGGACCCTAGACTTTCACTGTAGACTAAATGAACAGATCATACAGCTGCTAAAGAGTAAAGTCCAAGCAAAAAAACGAAAATGCGCAAACCCGGAATCGAACCGGGGGCCCAACGATGGCAACGTTGGATTTTACCACTAAACCATTTGCGCTGATTTCATATCATTTTGAATGACCACTTTATCAAACTCGAGGTGGTTATCAAAAGTCTTGCATTAATATAAAATTTTTCGTGAAAAAAAAAAAAAATTTTCCTGAACAAAGAATTTTGTCTACTTCTACAAGAAACAACAATAAAAATGAGTACAAACTTTGAGCTTTCGAGTATGTCCTGTCACACGATAAAATGTTTTTTGACAGCCGTTCTGTCATAGGTGTCAAAATAAACTTAAAAAAATATTTCATTCTTCTCGTAAAAAAAACCGTAGCCACTAAAAAAATGTTAGGAAATCTTTAAAAATAGCTCTAAGAACAAAAGCCACTCACTTATGATGGATTTGTTAACCAATCAAAACAAGGGGCCCTGAATTCAAAGCCGTACTATATACGAGAAGATTATCAGTTATCAGATATCGAATAATACAATTTTCTTTTGTAAAATACGTTTATGTTACATTATATATATTCATAATCATAATCACATGTATATGTATAGTCTCAATACTATCTCCATATGTACTACTTGCGTGATAAAGGCTCAGATAGGTCACTTGTTGTGAGAGAAGCATGGTGTCTTAAGATAATGCACAATTTTGTACATTCCATCACGAATATCAATTTAATAACCTGACACAAAAAAGGGTATTGTATACTTACTGATGGTTTAAGGTTTTGAAACCGTACTAATGGAAGGGACTGGGGGACTGGCACTGATGATTGGAAAGTAGTTAGAATAAAAACTATTGAATTTTCTGCCTTTCTTTTTTATCTCTCTTTTTTTTTTTCAAATTAAAGTAATTGGGTCACAGCTATGCTTTTTAAATTATTATTAGTCTTTGTTTCTCTTGTCAGCTTATGCCATACGCATGAGCTAACATTTCAAGAAAAGTTATTACTCGAAAATATATCATTAGTTGACGTTGATGGGTTTTATAATGTTACTCACCCAATTGATGCAACTAAAGAAGAACAAATTCAACTTGCCATTAAGTTGAATGCTACTACTTATGCTAATAATTTCCATGACATATTCTTTGACTTATTATCTGATCCAGTCGAGTTTGAAGCTGATGAAGAGTCTTAACAAAAAAGATGTTCTCTATCAGGCTTTGTAGCTACTATCAAAGAATATAATTTTGTTAATAATAGTACTAGTCCTTCTTCTTGGTTACCAGCATCATGTTGTTATTGGTGTTCGAGTAAGAAAGAATCATGTTCTAATAATTTAGCTTATGGGTATAAATATGATTATTCAATTCAAAAGGGAACAGGCTTAAGTTTTAAAAAATTGAAATCGCTAATCAAAGAATCCAATTTGGTTGAGTCCTATTCTTACAAAGGTCATAATGTGGGAACTACCTGGAATTCTACAGATGGTCCGGTTCAAATTTGGTATCAACAGCATGTTTATTCTGCTGATATCCAATATAGACATGTTAGTATCAGCTCAAAGGGTTGTATTTTGAAAGGTAAATGGAGTAAAAAATTCAAAGTCAAAATCCCTTTGAAAAAAGATGCTAATTACGGTATTAGTGCTGGAGAAAAACATGTTGATTGTAAATACAAATCGGAATATTGTAAGAAATATAGTGACTCTAGTCACTTAAGTTTTGACTCTATATAAACAATCCACACTAGTTTCATCTAATTATGAATTAGCCCAATGTACTTTTCTACCCGGTTAATCGACTGACTTATCCGAAACTGTGTCTTAGGTAAATATCATATATCACCTCTAGACATTTAATATATTTGACATCTTCAATACTTTCTTCATTCTAGTCACTCTCTTTAGCCAAGTATCAGATCCATCGCGAGAGGTGCTTTCAAGCTTCTTGTCTTCTTAGTATCTTTCTTATTGAATCTAATTCCTTTATGTAGTACTCCTAAATCTCATTAAAAAAATTACCTCACAAAATCGTACTGGCAAAATTGTTCCAAAAAAAGAAGGTACGAATCTTTTTTTTTTGCACTCGTATTTTCTCCATATGTCGAGGAAAGACGGGTACTTGGAAAAGCCTTAATAATTTTCAAAGCCACTACATTTAGTGTTGCATGCATTCACAAGTATTTAAGAATACTATGCAATCATGTTAGAACAGTGAAATTTGAGTTCAACAGTAATAGCTTGCGCTCCTACAACTTATAGGTGAAAGACGATAGTATGATACAGGCTTACACATGTAGTAATAATGTGAATGTTCTTAAGTAGCTTATATATATATATATTCATTATTGTTGAAGTATAGTGTTATGTTTCTTTGAGAGAATGCTTTGTTGGTTAGTAATAGACATTCATTTTAATACAACTTGAACTTCAAAGTCTTCTTCTAACTCGGTATCACCAACGAGTCCACTAATATCCAACGCTTCATCATCAAAGATCAATTTGGCTTTATCAAAATTAATGCTTGATTCATCAATTTTTTTAATCTTCAAATAATACTCGAGTAATTTCTTGATTTGAGTTTCAGGTGAAACTTGGACTTCAACTCTTTTGTTATCTGACCCCTTCAAACCAATAACAAAATATCCATCCGGTACCTCTTCTGTACTGTTTATTAACGGTTTGTCTTGACCAGTATTGGTTCCATCCTCATCGAAAAATGAATCATCGTATTCGTCATCCCCAACCTCGAGTCTCTCTAGTTTTTCTCGTTGCTCAAGTTGTTCGATTTCTTTTATTAAATGAGATTCATCAGTACTGGAATTTGACTTATTGAATTCTTGATAAATCTTCATATAGGTTTTTGAATGTATTCTCGGTATTAGTAAAATTGTAACCAATGTTGGAGGAATGATTGAAATATCATAATCATCTGTATTGGTAGACGGTGATATTCTTAAAGTACTTGGCTTATAAAATGGTCGTATTTCCATCTTCCCTTCAACCCATATAAACGAGGTCTCATCAACGGCGTAAAGATATGGCTGAAATGTTGGCTCATTAGTGAATTTTTCTTTGAAATGATTTAATGAGGTTTCAAATATTCTACCAAATTTTTTATTCCCCTTCGTGGAAAAATCTAAACTAAGATTGAGGGGTGTTCCATCAATCCCCGGAAGTTTGCTTATAATTCTTAAAATATATTGCCTTTTCTTTTCGTTTAGTTCATCGAAATTATAACCATTTGAATCAACTGACTTGGTGGTTCTAAATGCTTGTATTTCATCATTTAGTAGTTCGTCATCCAGCTCAAATTCTGTCAGTATCTTTTCAAGTTTTTCATGCAAGTTTTGATGATTTATTTCATTACTAAACTTTGATTTATCAATGATTGGTGGTGGAGTTATCGATCCGTGGCGTTTAACTGTTGGTGACTTTGATTTAGGTGTTGGTGATGAGTCTATAGGGGTCGATTTCTCTTCTACTCTAGCTTGTGTTGGCAGCTGACCCCTATTGGGAGTGCCCAATGATGGGCTTTTTGAAATATCGGTTTTACTCGGTTCTTTGGTTGGAAACAACAGTTCAATATCTTGATTCTTCGGTTTTTTATGCTTTTTGGATTTCTTTTTCTTCTTCAGTGGCCCAGCTAGAACAAAAAAATCGTCATCTAGAAAATCATCCCTTCTCTTCTGTTGTGGACTCGTCGAGCTTTCTTTATTAATAGAATCTCTGGCTTCATCTTTGTGTGCTTCTTCTTTAACTGGTATTATTCCCTTGTTTTCTGGGTTAATTGTTCCATGTTCTACTTTGAGTATTTCGTCATCTTTTGTATTTTCTGATTCTGATGAAATGCCTTTCTTTTTGGTTTTACCAGGAGGTGCTGGATCTAAGGGTTCTATAATCTCTATCACATCTTCTTCTTCTTCCTCTTTGCTTTTTTCATTGACTATTGATTCAACTTTATTGTCAAACTTTGCTGATCTTGATGCTTGTGGAGGAATTGAGTCATTTACAGACTCATGATCTGTATTATCTCTATCAACCAACAGGTCATTTCTTGAAAGGATGCCAGATGGGGAAGCCAACTTCGAATATTCTTCATAGTTATCGGGAGCACTATTTAACTTATCTGCACTTTGTGGTGACGAAGGTGGAAGGAATGATTCACCAACACTGTGATAATCAGCAACGTCAGTTGAATCTGACATGGTTGACTACTGATTTTTGAATGTCAAATACACCAAAACAAAAGATTACTATTAAAAATACATGAATAATGTGAGCTCTGTAGGTTTTTTTTTTTTTTCTGTTGGAGTGCACAAAAAAATTGATATGCAGCAGAAGGAAAACAAAAAACAAAAACATTATAACAAGGTTAGAGAGTATATAGTCTTTACCAATTATACACAATGGCAAAAGAAAAAGGTGATGAAGATTTCGACATAGTCCAGTCAGGTCTCGATGATGAAGATGAATATGAAGTGGAAGCAGATGATAATCTAGAAGAGGATAAGGACGATAACTCTTTTGAAGATGATTTCAAGGATGAACCAAAGAAGAAGCGAAAAACAACAACCAAAAAGAAGCAGACCAAAATAGCCCCTGTGAAAAAGGAAACTTCCCGAAGTAAACAGCCATTGGCTTCATCTCAGATGACTCCTTCTCTAGCAACACCAACACCACCCCCTCCCCCGTCGGCCAATTTGGAGAACAAAATTGTTACAATGACAACTGCTCCTAGACCAATTAGAGATTTAGCATTCAAACCGAGATTTACTTATGTAGTTGGGTATGATGAAGAGCTATACCAAGAGGCTTGTCATTATATAAATAACTGGAGTAATTCATTGTTCTATATTGATGAGAATAATTTTAAAAAAATCGTCAATAATGATACCCATAAAGTTGAAACACTAACTATTGTCAATGAGAACGTTTTTCCAAAAGGAGAATATACAGATATTAACCACCAACAATTCAATGAAGAGTTCGGTGAATTTCATGAAATTGATTTACTGTTGAAACAAGGACAAGCATCAAACCCTGAAAGGCTCATCCCAGAGCAAACTGTATCATTACGAGAGTCTTTAGGAAGAAATGCTTCCATTATTAATGTTGGCGGCTATATCACTTCTTCAGCTTGGCTTCCCGCTAATGGGGTAGATAATTCCCATACATACCTTGCAGTTTCAGTTATTAATATCGCATCTCAAAAGGTCCAGGATCTTTTAATACACCCAGAATTGAGTATGTTCGGTCTCAAAAATATTCCTAAGGATGTTAAGTCATCTTTACAGATTTGGAGATATGAATTTGAAACCCAGAAATTCGAATTGACCGAGAAAATAGTGACTAATCGTTTTGGTGTAACATCGGACCTAGCATGGGCTAAAATATCTGGCGATACTAAAGATTTTTTAGGACTTTTATTGGGTTCTTTCACAAATGGAAAGCTTCACGTCTTCAGTATATCTAAGAACGAAGGTAGTTGCAAATTTACAAAATGTGAATCTCCTTCAATCACTTATGAAGTTAAAGAAGATCCATCGTCTAAAAGACACTCTGCTATCTCTTGCTATTCAATGTTGGGGGATAAAAAAATTATAGTTGGAACTATGGATGGTACCATAGCTGAATTTTCAATGCCTTTCACGGCCTCGTCATTTCTGCAAGAAGAAGATATTAGTATCCCTTCATTCATTGAGGTGATATCAAATAGTGCAATATGCTCAATATCTACAGCTAATCCAAAACCTGACACATATTTCTTGTATGTTAACACTTTTGGTACTCAAGCATTTACGATTCTGTATGAGAACAGAAGATTTCGATCAGATAGGGTTTCCACGGTATCGCTAGCTCCAATCAAAAGCCACCATCAATTAAGATTATTTTTCAGTGTTGATGGTCAGGATACTTTAGCTTATTCACATGTTAAAAATCCTCAAGAGCGTCCTTCGCTAGTATTTAAAACTGAACATATTACGTCTTACGCCATTAGCGAACATTTGGGACACCCGTTAGCCCTTATTGGTAACTCATTTGGCGAAGTTTATGTAACCAATTTTGCCAGAAAGACCTTGAATGTATCAAAAACTTCAAACAAGGGTTTGGTTCCACTTAGATTATGGAAATTTGAAAAAAATCATGAAAATGGGTTTGATTTGATCAGTGATTATGTCAGCACAGTTCCGGAGAAACCAATAGTTAAAGTCTCTACCAAAGATCCTGAATTGGGAATATCTTCAATTTCATGGTGTGAAGATTTACAAGGTAGTTCTATATATGCGATGTCTACTACTTGTGGTTTATTGGTGATAGAAAGATTGGATCCCTCTACATGATTTTCAAATGTTCGTGTCCTCTTAATTAACATGTCTCATTAGTGTAAATTAGTTTGTATATCTATAAATGCTAAATATATATTTAATATTTTGGAATTTTATCATCAATATCTTCACTCCATTTATTGATACCACCTTTGATATCTTTAACATTTTTAATTCCAAAATCTTCCATAAGCTTCTTAGCTGCTAATTGGGAATCATTACCGTAACGGCAAAGCACAAATAGTTCATCACTTGATTTATCAAAGTTTGCAGGTAAATATTCATCTATATCATCAGCCTTGATTAATGTAGGATCCCATGAAACATTTATAGCCTTTGATAATTTAGTGATTTGGAAATGTTCTGGCGGCCTAACATCAAGTAATACTGAATTCTCGTTCCGACTTTGGTAAAAATCTTTAACTGAGATTCTGTACTTTGAGTTTAAGACATTATTATTGACTTTCCCACAGAATGAAGCATAATCAATTTCGTTATTATTTATTATATCCTTGGTGATAGTAGCGTGTGGGCCGCAAACAGCACAGTTCGGTTGCTTATTTCTCATCCTGAAAACACGCAACGTTTGCTGAGGATAACCCGAGTATTGAGATAAAAATGGTTTAAAGTTTTCTCTAGTATAATATCCCGTAATTAATTTGATTGCTTCCATGGCCATGGATACTCCCATCAAACCAATAGCGGGTCCTATAACACCGCCATCTGTACAGGTGGTAACGGTTTCAGGCTTTGGGGGTTTTGGATAAAAGCACCTATAACAGGGTCCTATATTCATGAAATTTAAAATTGTAAGTTGTCCTTCGGATTTCAAACCTGAAGCACTGACAATAGGCTTACCACAAAGTACTGAAACATCATTAATCAAATAACGGGTAGCTGGAGTATCTGTACAATCGAGTACTATGTCATATTCATTGATGATTTCAAAAGCATTCGAATTTGATAAACGGTAGGGATAAGTATCTACTTTCACGTGAGGATTCAAGCGATTAATATATCTTTTTGCTGACTCACATTTATGAAGCCCGACTGAATCAGTAGTATGAAGAATTTGTCTGTGTAAATTGCTAGTGTCCACAAGATCATCATCTATGATACCAATTTGACCAGCTCCAGCTGCCGATAAATAAAGCAAGGCCGGACAGCCCAACCCACCAGCACCAATAACTAAGACCTTGGAAGTCTTCAAACTAATTTGACCATTTCGAGATCCAAATTGTGGAACAATCATCTGTCTGCCGTAGCGTTTATATTCATCGAGGGAAAAATACTCATCGATTTTGGGATGCTGCAATTCTGTTGATTCAACCGGTGAAGCTTGTTTAAGGGCAGAGTTTTCTTGTTTTAAATGAATGTTTTCAAGCTCTAGTTGAGCTATCCTTTCACGTAACTCTTGCTGATCTGCTTCAGTCATTTAGTAATATACTTGAATAAGAATGATCAAGATCATAGAAGTGTGCATCAGATGCTCTTCATACTTTTTTTTTTTTTTTTTGAAAAAAAACAATAAGGTGTACGGCTGTTTGCACTACAAGTATTTAAATTTAGTTTTGAGTTTATTGTTATTTTGAAAGCCCGATAGAGATCAAGGTTCCCCTAAGAGCCGTATTAAATATATATATTTTTACATAAAGGCATCATTAAACAATTTTTTGTTTAACAAAGAAACTCTTCAAGTGACGCAATTGGTAAGCACAAGTACCAATGAGTACAATTAATTGAACAATAGTCCATTTGACAACACGAGTATTAGTAGATTCAGATTGATCTCTAAAAATAGCTTCACGTTCTCTCATTTGTTCTTGCTCTCTGTGAATCTCTTGTAATTTCTTGTTCAAAGATTGAACTTGTTGAGTCAAAGCATCTACTTGTCTTGTGCTTTTAGAGTCAACATAATCATGGGCTGAACCTATGGCAATATCAAAGAAGATACGGTGGGCTTTATTGTTAGTACCATCAGTATAGATTGGAGTTAAACAGAATTTGTGTTCACCGGATTCGAAAGAAGTGAAGGTGAATTCACCTGATGGAGAAGACTTTTGGTTGGCAACTAATTCATCGTTATCGAAAGTTTCCTAGTAAAGAATAGTTAGTATTGAAGAAAAAACAATAACAAAATAGAATTCAGGGTTCAACGAAGAAAATAACTGAAAATACATACGACAACAGTAATTCCCACCTTCAAGTTGTTATTCTTATAATATTGACTGGTTTGTTCATTGTATTCATAAGCATCAATCTTACCAACAACAAGGGATTCTTTTGGTAATTCTTCGAAGAAGCATTTGGTGTCTCCGGTTTTGGCATAGAAGTGCAAGGCATTAGACAACTGGGCCAAAATGAAAAGGCACGAAAGGATATACAAGGAAACTGGAGATTTCATATTTACTGGTAATAATCAGCTGTGTGTATAATTTTTGATCAAGTAGTAATTCTTGTTGTGTTTTGATCTTGCTACCCTTTATTATTCATTCATGTTTTTCATCGATTTTCAACGCGTGTTCTTTTTACCCACAGAAAAAAAAAAAAAAAGAGTAAAATCGAGCTGGGCACTACCGCCATATTCTTTTGCAGTTGATTTTTGAGTCAAATAGGTGATTGGAGTATGTGGAAAGAAATATTTATTATACAAGATACGAATGAATGAACTATTTAAAACTATTGGAAACTATTTGGTGCTTTTACGTTTCAATTTACCAACCAAGGTTTGAAGATCAACGGAATCATTGGTACTCTCCTCTTTATTTTTATGCTTTTTCTGCTTCTTATTTGATTTAGAATCAGCACCATCATAACGGTGTCTCTTGGAACGTTCTTTCAAAATCTTGTCCATAGTTTGAGTTTTCTTGAATTCACTACTTGTTTTATCAATTGCGAAATCATGATTTTCAAAAATTTCATTGAAACGTGGATCGTTTAAATCAGCTTCGAAATTATCTTGAGTTAAAGATTCGTCAAGCTTCTTTTTATTCTTCTTGTTCTTTTTACCTTTGGCCTTTTCGGCTTTGATGATATCTCTCATGTTAAAGTGGTCACCTTTGGATTCATCCTTTTCATTGTTTTCATCCATCATAATTAATTCTAATTCTGCTTTACGTTTATCGTCGATTTCGGTGTCTTTAGTCTTCTTATTCTTAGACTTATTCTTATTTTTATTGGTCTTTTTATTATCATCTTCAGGACTTGGTTGTTCAGGCTCTTGAGCCTCTTTATATTTGTCAAATCGGCGTTGACGGCGTTCCTTTTCTTTACGTCTATAAGATTCAATAGTAGTCTCTTCTTTCGATGCTTCTTTGTCAGCATTAGAGGAGACATCGAATTCAGCTAAACCTGGATTAAATGTAATTTCCATGTCAACGTCATCCTCACCTTCATCACCTTTCTTACCATCAAAGCTAAACCCACCACTTAAAAGATTTTTATAGATGCCTTTCAGCGTTTCATTATCTTTTTTGGCATCATCGCCACTTTCTTCACTATCGGAAGCTAAATAAGCTTTGAAATCCATTTCATCTATTTCTTTTTGTGAAAATTGTTTTGAAGATAAAGTTAATCTTTCTTTAGGAGTTTCGTCCCAGGTTAATTTGACTTTAGAATGTTGTAATGCATCAGTGACAAAAGTGGAGTTTGGTTTATAGGATGATGGAATCTTGTTACAAGTATCTTTTGCTTCGCTATCATCAAATTCCATTCCGTCGGGAATATATCTTAAATCGAAAATGTTGGCGGTTGATTCAAACTCAGTCGTGTCACAATTATCATAGATGGCTTTTGCTGTTCTTATAGAGTCACACCTTACGACAGCATAATGATATCTTAACCTTTGTAGTTGATAACGACGCAAAGCTTTTGAATCATAATCTTCATCCCCATCGTCTTCTTGATATAATTTACGAGCAGCCTTTTCTAAATCATCGGCGTTTCTCAAATCAATTTCATCGTCATCATCAGAACTATCATCATCCTTCTTACTCTTCTTACTCTTAAATAATTCTCTTGGAGGGCCTTCAATTTCTTCTCTTTGCATTTGCTCTTTACCAAATTCGGAGGGATAAATGGTCACACTTTTGATAGACCCACCTGTGGGAATGAAAGAAGAAAATGTTGCCATTAAATCAACTGCTCTCAAATTATCCCAATCCATATTCACAACAGCAAATGAATGGGATGGCTCACCTTCTTCCGGCTTGGTTTCGTCAAGTTCAAGTTCACTGTCTTCCTCAAAGTCTTCTTCAGATGAGTCTGAATCACTTGATGAGTTACTATCGGAATCGTCATCCGATGAAGATGATGCGAGGCCCTCTCCCCTTGCACGGTCCAATGCCTCGGTTTCTCCCACAATATCTTTATCTTCTTTAAGCTTTTTAGGAACTGCCTTGGTGACCTGTTCATTTTCTTCATCTGATTCACTATCAGAATCTTCTTCAGACAATGAACCCAACTTTTCATCTGATCCACCATCTGAAGACTCGGTATCAGCATCAGAGCCATCAGACTTTTCACTTTCTTCTTCGAAGTACTTATCGAAGTCTTTGGTGTTATCTTCGTCTTTTAATTTTCTACCATATCTGTCGACCTTCACTTTTCTACCAGTGGCTGTTGAATTCAATTTTTCAAGTTCTTTCTTGCTAAAACGATCATCAATTTTCACCTTCACATTTTTTAAATTTGGAAGCCTAAATCTAGGATCATTATGAACGGATGCGAATCTAGAGTCCTTGGTTATGGGTTGCCTAGAACCTTGTTCTTGGCCTTTCTTTTGCCCTTTGCTCTTATCTTTGGCCATTATCGTATATCTTTTGGAATAGTAAATTACCTAAAGGTTACTTGAAATAAATAAAAAGCTTAAATGAACTCAGTAAAAGTGTATATTCTGCATTACTTAAAAAAAAAAAAAAAAAAAAA
>JAJMOB010000037.1:15441-104534 GCA_030444945.1 Hyphopichia fennica | reverse complement strand
TTTCTATGGTTGTATGTGGAATATAGACAGATTAGTGTCAATTTTGATACCCTAAACCATAGGCATTTTTTGAAAAATGATCATTTTTGACCCAATTTTTTAAAAGATGTCACAAAGTGAGGATCAACTAGTTTGGCAAGCCAAATGAAAAGTTTAATTGAAAAGACTTAAAAAACACTAGCTCTCAAAATTACCTAACCAATAAACATTCAAAAATGCAAAAAGAAAGGAGTCTACAGCACGATGGTTTCCGGTATGGTCACCCACTACCGTACTCAGCATCGCTCTTAGCAGCTTAATAATTATTGATCGGACGGGTAATCATGCTTTATGCTAGATATGGCCGTAGACATTAATTTTGTTTTCTAGAATGTTGTACTGTGTGTTGAATTGAGTTTTGAGCTGAAAAAAAAAATCCATCTCTACATTCATTCTCTCATTCAACTAGGAGGTTTTCAGTGAGACTCAGCTCTCATTGCTTCCTCCTACACTTTCAAAAGTATATACTTCATAGTCTTTATAGTTATTAAATATATATTCTAAGATTTCGTGAAAAAAAAAAAAGGAGAAAGCCTATTTGTTTTAAATTCTAAATTGCTTGATATTCTGACACTTTGAAATGTGCATGAAAAAGTGGGCTTAGTGTATGAGGGGCCAAACCTGCTCAACTACCTTTTACAACTAGTAACTCGTCACAGATTGGGGCCAGGTATTTTAAATCTGTAAAGAATGCTTCACGGTATGCAGCTCAAAAGCTAAAGCTAGATATAGAGTCAATGAATCGTATACGGCTTTACCGTTGAGCAGCAAGCAATATATCCTACCATTGGTAAGGCATTTAAGAGAAGTTTTGGATACTCTTGATAGTTAAGTCAAAATTAACAAAATAATGACAACTATATAAGTAACATATCGATATGAATAAAATTTAAATATAGTAAATATTTCATTTTTATCGATTTTTAACCAATTGAGTTAGTTTCCTAGATTCTGATTTATAATTTATCTCAATTTTTCTAAAATTTGAGAAAAATGTGAAAACAAATTGGAAAATTCAATTTATTCAAAAATCATACCTTGTATCAAAAATACATTATAATAGATATTCACCTTGGTTAAGAACCTAGTAAGTGTTCCAATGCCATTTACTAAAAGGGTGAGTTCAATGATACTTGATAATCCATTCGCAGTTGGTAAATGGACTAACCACTCACTTTCCTTTTTCGGACGCAGCAGTAACCAAAATAAAAACAATTTGCAAACTACAAAATCTATATTGGACATATATGAATGTGATAAATATTTTGGATGATTACTAGTATTGGAAAGTAACAAAAGGTCGTTGTACCAAAGAAAACGAACTCATAGACTTTCGAGAGCCAAATGAAGAGCTTTCCCCTTCTCAATTGAGATATTCAAGCGTTTGTTTTATCCTTGAAATGTCTCAGCTTACAATACAAACGTACTTAAAATTAATATACAATTCAACAACTACTGAAATATGCTTTATGCTAGATATGGCCGTAGACATTAACTTCCTTTTCTAGGATATTGCACTAAGTTGACACTTGCAAATTAATAGGGAAAAAGAACAATACCGGAGTTTTCTTATAAATATTAACAATTTTGAACAACAAAGTTTTCTTTCGAATTTCATAAATGACAATTAATCTCAAATCAATACCTGTGTTCTAGAATTCTAAAGCATGTGACAGTTTTCTCTGATCTTAACAAATCGCTACTTCATAAAATGGTACCTAAAAAGAGGCATACTCCTGCTTTTCTCCATTTAGTTATGTTACTAGATAATTTTTAAATACAAAAATAGAATTCTTACTGATAGTTTTGTAAGAAAATGCTATGAAATTACTGCCCAAATATTTCTATCATGATTTACGAATCTAATACCGAGAATGCTTTGAAGCAGGTGATTATTTTTGGTAGCTGCAGTGACTTAGTGGATGCAATGACTTAGTAGATGCAATAACTTAGTAGATGCAATGACTTGTGTAAGTATGCCCGACCAGAAAATAATAGCGCATGTTTACAGTAATTGACAGGTAAAATCACCACCAAATATAATGGTGGTATGTTATTGTAAGCCCGACATTATGCTTTGTTGATCGTTTCATTTTCATTTTCACTTTCAGGTTTTGTTTTCATTTTTTGCCCTGTTTTTCTTTTTGTTCCTTGACGCGTTTTAAGGGTCTGGTTGTAATTGCAACAAAAGATACACCGCAAAAACTATGAAAGTCTATTGAATAGCAACAGGTATGGTAACAAGCATGGGAGGTAGCAACAGGTATGGAAGGGATGAAACAGTTAAATGAAGGAGGGGCCCTCACCAAACGGAGGAGGTACTTGGATACCCATTATAAAAAACACAATCGAGTAGAGGTGAGTGAAGTTTTTGCTCACCTGTTTAAAAGTTTCTTTATTTAGGGTAAAGGGTTTTTAGATGATTTAGTCCAATTTCAAAACATCATCACAGATAATACAGGGTACAAGAAAAGAAATTACATGACCGGAAACAGAACTATCTGGGAGTAGTAGTCTAGGGTGAGGCTTACGGTAGTCCTAGTCCCATATCTAGGTACCCAAAAGATCTTCTTCTAGTCGGTTACATGTTGGAAGAGTTATTTCAAATATTTTATGATGTGATATGGTATGTTATGGTTTCCCAGTGTTTATAATTTGGTCGATTGCAAAAGAAGGGCCTGCTACAGAAATGAAAACAGTAAAAGTGCACCCATAAACAGACAATCAGGCACTGCATACGGGGCAGGCGAGCGTATCGTCCCCAATTGGGGGCAGAACCGCCCACAAAAAGGAATCCAGGAAGAGCTTGTCCAGCACACTACCCTTTTATCCTCAGTGGGCAAGCAAGCTAACAAGTTAGTAAGTTAGTAAGTTGTAAGTTAACCAGTTAGTAAGTTAGCAAGTTAGTAAGTTGTAAGAGGAAGAGGAAGAGCAGGAGGAAGAGGTAAGGAAGAGGTAAGACGAAGAGGAAGAGGGAAGACGAAGAACAAGCAAGTATAGACGACGTTCGATGAGCGTAAAAGCACAAATAATAATTATATAGATTGTCAAAAAAATCAGTGGATAGGCCATCTACGAATAAGAAAGATAATATCGGCTTTAAAGGTGGCTAACCAATTAAAATGTGGAAGCGAAATGAACTGAGAGGGAAGATGTAAAACGAACAGACCGGAAAATACCACACAGAAAAAGGAGAAGAAGAACAATAGTAGCCGAATACAATGAATGAAAAAGTAATACAAACGAGACTCCAGGTATTGTAAATGTATTGTAGTTTTATTGTCGGACTGTTGTAGTACTGTTGTAGTAGTATTATAAGCCTATTGTTTTAATTCCTATACAATAAGGGGCTAATGGCAGTTGAAAAATCATTGTCTTTTGCAATAAAAATCTTTTGCAATGAGCAGAAAGCAGAAAACCAGAAAAAATTTGTAAATATAATTATTTAGATGGATGCACGAAATAATCTAGAACTTAATTTCTGAGGCATACAAGAAGTATTCATTGAAAATCGGTATAAAGCTGCCAAATAGTTGATTAAAAAAGCAAATACCAAAAAAGAAAAGCAAAAAACAAAAAACAAAAAGAAAACAAAAAAGTGATAACCACCGGAGAGACCATGCACGATATGGTAAAAAGACGTAATGCATGAACTACTAAACCAGAAAAAGAAAAGAAAAGAAAGAAAATGGAGAATTCAGTATATAACATCACAAAAATAGTAATTCAAGCAGCCACTCACCTCTGAAAAATATTGATTTATGAGCCTAGGTGAATACTTCAAGTAAGAATATTGACTAATTTTAGTTGTTTCTTGATGTAAGTAATTGTAATAATAATAATAATATATATATATATATGTACATTTATCAATATATATCAATATATATAACAATGTTTCTGCTCATATAGATTTCATACTTCATATACTGGTTTTTTATCCTGATTGCATTTTACATATCCTCTTGTTCTTTTTGTCTTTTTGTTGTTCTTGTGCTTTTACGTCTCTTGTTCTTGTTGAAATAACAGCCACTTACTGCAACATCATAAACCCCCCCCTTTTCAGTTGTTTTGAGTTAACCTTGTATTTATCTTAAACTGGTTTAACACGAATTAACTCTAACGAATTTTTTTTTTTTTTTTTTGGTGAGTTTTCCATTGTCCTTTTTAATTTACCTATTTTTGGTATTAAATCAAACGCACTCAAAAGGAAAAAAAGAAAAGTTTCACAGATACACGAAAGAAATCAATACAGATCAAATAAATTCACATCCGTTTTACTACTCTTCTTGTTTTGCCAATTGTCAAGACCAACCACAGGAACAGTTAATCACCCGAGTTGAGGAATATTCGTTCAATCGTGAGACCATTAAGAACATATATATATATCTACATATATCGGTTTTGATACTTCGTTGATACTATTGATACTAAGCTTTAAATTTTGATTGACAACCAACAAACAATTCTTTCTTTTATCTCGTTAAGGCATTTTTTCCCATTCGGTTTCCATTATCTTTGTCTTTTTTCTCTGTAAATTGATATTGATACTGATACTGAAATTTTAAATTGATATTGAAAACTAAATAAACAGCCCCCTCCCCCATTATTTAGAGAAACATTCTCTAATAATTCCATTTCCAGTCCCATTTTTCCTTTGATTTACTGATTGTTCCGAGTTTCGCTCTTTTTCATTTTTTTTTCATCTTTCGTTTTTTTCAATTCGTATCAATAAATACTATTACAATTCCTTTTTTTTATTTTATTTTCTTTTTCCTGTTTCTTTTCAACTCTATCGTCTAACACCTTGTTTTCAAAATGTCAACGAGTCTTTTTAGATCGAAACAACTCAAGTCAAGGAAAAATTTGAAAAAATTATCAATATCGGCTCCAATACAAAATAGTGGATCTCCAACTTTTGAACTGTCTTCATCTTTTAGTTCATCTCCTTATTCTTCAACTTCAAATGTCAATATAATTCATTCTCCTTCTTCTTCAAGCTCTTATCCAGTGGTTGTATTACGAGCCAGATATGATTTCCATTCTGAAAATTCAAAAGAATTATCGGTAAGAGCAAATGATTATCTTAAATTACTTGATCGTCCTGGTAATGGTTGGATTCATGTCCTGTATTTGGATAAAGTTAATGAATCAGGTTTAATACCTGCTAGTTATGTTGATATCACAATTAATGATCAAGTAAATCCAATAACCTACGATTGGTTAAATGAAGTTAAAACTTCTTCCCCTACTAATTTAGGATTCGATAGTAGTCCTGTTAATATTGATACCATCGATCATATCGATGACGTTGAAAATATCATTGATAATAACGTTGATAACGTTGATGATGTTGATGATATTGATGATGTACCACCAAGAAGAATATCAATGTATCATCATACCAATTTTGATCAAATTGAAGTTCATACTCCCAAAATTAATAATGAAACATTTGAAAAATCATATCCAATTCAAGTTAATATATCGAATGTTTTACAAAATAATCAATCTAGAATATGGTATAGAGTTGAATTTAAAATGAATGATAATTCAATGATTTATATTGGGAAATATTATCAAGATTTTTATAATTTACATATTAATTTATCATTATTAGATCATGAAATTATATCAAATTTACCAAGATTACCTCAACCAATTAGAACTCAATCTCATATAAGATCAAAATCAATTGATAATTTCATTACTTCAAAATTAGAAGATAAAAAATATTTGGAAGGTTTAATTATAAGATGTCATGAATTAGATAAATATTTTAATAAATTAATTGATATTAAATCAATTCAACATTGTTTGGAAATTTTAAATTTTATTGATGATAAAAGAAAAGTTGTTGTTAAAAATAATGAATTAAATTTGAATCAAATTAATAATTTATTATATAAAGATTCAATTGATTTAATTGATTTATTACATTCAAAATCTATTAATTCTTTTAGTCCAACTGCTCCTTTACCTCCAATCAATAGTAATTATAAATTAACATCAACAAAACATATTTCTCCTTCCAATAGTCCAACTACTTCTCCTAAAGGTGGAATGACTCAAAGTACTAGTTCAACAACCATAAGTAGTTATACTTCATTGATTGATAATTATGAAGAAGAAGATGAAGAAGAGGATGAAGAAGAACAAAAAACTTCTGAAGATGAATGTATTGATTCACATCCTGATTCAGTTGATACTGAAGAAACTAGTAGTGGAGAAGATAGTATTGAACATCAATTTAATAAATTAGATATTCAACCCCTGAAATTACATTCAAGAAATGAATCATTTTCAAGTAGAGGTAGTGGAATTCAACCTTTAACCCCAACATTAAATCAAATATTTGATGATCAATTATTACCATTAACTCCCAATACTCCCATATTAGAAGATGATGATGAATATAAATTAACCAATCCTCAAAATCGTTTGATATATTCACCTACTTTAAGTTCAAGTCCTTATACCAAGACTCGTAGACATGGATCATATTCAAGAAATTCAATTAGTAATGAAAATATTAAAATTAAAATATTATTAAATAATGCTGAAAAAGATATTATTGCTTTAAAAATGAAATCAACAAATTTAATGTCAATAGTTTATTTAAAAAAATTACTAAGTTTTAAAATTTATAAAGATTATAATTTAATTAATCATTATAAATTAGTTGTTGTTGATTATGATAAAGATATGAATGATGATGAATTATTAGATTATATTAAATCTAAAACAAAGGTTACTTTGAAACTTGTTAGAAGTAGAAGTTGAATACAAATGACGATGGGGACGGAGTGGAAATTTTCAAGTTAATGTGTGTGCATATTACTTATAGACCTAATGGTTACCTGATAGACGATTTTAGTTCTTTTATTTATTACTTTTATTCTTTTTTCTTTTTTTTAATTGTTTATATTTAATTCCTCAATGTATTATTATCCAAACTAACTTCATTTGTAGTTGTACCATGGTCCAACATTGCAAGCCAGGATATACTGTTCAATATTTTTTATGCTCTTCTTTTTTTTTGCAGTTAATCTCACCTAAATAATTTTCAGTACCACCCAGCACGATGGTTGGGGGGACCCAGCCAATAGTTTAAATCCATAAGCAGGGTGAAAGTCAGTACTGTTAATACCAGAGTCATTATAATTTATTCACAATAATGTATAGAACCCTGGTCTACATTAGTTCTTGCAGCTTTTTCTTTTTTTTTGCAATGAAAGTCGTAAAATTTCAGTGTCACATGGTTCTACCGAAACGTGAGGCGAGTCCATACTTATTATTTCCATTTCCGTGTTACAGTAGTAGAAAAAACCCTTCCCATATTGTTTTCTTTTTCCATTTTACTAATAATAAACCTTAAAGGAGTCGATGAGGGTGATACCGTACATTGAAGCGAGGCAGGAGGGTGGAGGGTACACTATTGAGTCAACTAGTAAATGGAACGGAGAAGGGCGTACTTCCAAGTATACTAAAAGAGGTGAGCCAATTATGACATTTTTAGGGCACCAGGACGGCCAAAAGCAAGCAATTCAATTCTAGACTGAACTGTTACTGAATACTTTCCTTCCACATAGACTAAACTGAATACTTTACTTCAACAGTAGAATATGTATCAATAAGGTTTAACGAGGTTTCGGCAATTCCGTAGTTCTGCTACATACTGATTCCGAACACCCAGACACCTTACCTGGTGCATCATACGTTTTCTGCCTTTTTGCTCTTTTTTTTCTTTTCTGCCAGCAATTAAAGTGAATTACTGTAAAAACACCACAAACAGCAGAAATCAAAACATTTCATATCGCGAATCACAACGTCACTGGCAAACTAACAACACCACAAAGAAATTGTCGAGAGAGTTTACTAACCCTAGCTGCAAATGGTAGTTGATAAATGACCAGAGAACAACAAGAACAACAAGAAGAAGAGTAAGAGTAAGAACAACAACAATTTCATCTTCAATAGCTCAGTGCAAAAAAAAAGAAATGCAAATTTGCAATAAAAATTCAGTGTTTTTCATAGAAAAGGTATGCAATTAGCTGGGTAAGTAAGCTGGGCAAGTAAGCTGAGTAAGTAAGCTGGGTAAGGTAAATGTAGAACCACCAGTTCTAATTCTAATTTTGTGAGATTGTTTTTAACGAAGTTTCTTTTTAGTTTTATTTAGAAGTACTCAGTACGCCTTACTATCTTTCTAGAAATCCTCAATTATGATTTCCGCCTCTTTGATATTAGGTACCTTAATAAATTCCTTCTTCTCCATTGAAGTGAAAACAATAGGTATTGTTTTCCAATCGAAGTACTATTTTCATTCTTGACTCTTTCATTCTTTTTTGATTCTTGCTTCTGTATCAAATATAATTTAAAAATTTAAATTTAAATTAAAATTAAAATTTTTAAACTACTTCATAAACTTTTCACTTTCTTACTTGCATATACCAGCTCCAACTATAATCCTTTATTTAACCTGACCAGCATTTATCTCTCGATTATTTTCATTTGTTGTTAAAAATTTTGACCTTTTTTAAATATCGTTTAGCTTGGAAAGAAAGAAAAGTCATATATATATATATGTCTCTTATTGCCTCAATTACTTTTTATTTAATTTGATATTATACCAAAAACAAAATGATTCTTTCGAAATTAGGTTTCAAAAGGAAATCAGTTAGGGATTCAACCGACTTGACTTCATTAACTCAAATTGAAAATGGTTCAAAAGCTACTTTAACAACTATTCCTCCTATAAATTCAAGTGATATGTCATTACCAACATTACAACATAAATCCAGTTATAAGTATAATCAAAATCAAAATCAACACCAACAAGCTAACGATTCAAACTCAACTGATGAGTCGAGTGTATTTGACTCAATACCCGAATCTCCAATCCTAGATAATAATAGTATCTTGTCTTCTAGAACAAGACCAACCAGTTGTTATGTAACTCCTCCTCTTCCTCAAGATAATCACGAATCATTCAAAACTAAAAGATTATCATTTCGAAATTCTTCCATAAGTAAAAGATCTTCATTTTACTTGACTCCAAATTATTCACCCGATGAACCAAATTATACTCATTCAAATCATCGTCGTCAAAATCTGTCAATTGATAAATCAATTCAAAAAAGATCTTATCAACTTTCAAAAGCAATCGAATCAGATGATGAAATCCCTCAAAGATCAGCTCTTCGTCCAGTTTCTCCTCCTTTAAAACCAGCTATGACTTTTGAACAACCAACTCTATTACATCCAGTCTTGGTTGATCCTTCCACTCCTAAACAAAATAATTCATTTTCTGATTATTTAATTGATTCTCCCGATTCTTCTCCTTCTCCTTACCCATCCCCTTCATTAACTATAAGATCACCAAATAGAAAACCTTCAATATCTTTACCTCAAATCACTTCAAAAGATTTGAATTCAATATCTCCTTTACAAAATTTGGATCGCGTCTTGAATCATAAACATCATCATGAAAAATCTAATCAAAGTGATATTAGTATAAATACCGATACTACTTTAAAACATTCAACAAATTATATACCCAAATTAAATAAACTGGAAAATATCTTGAAATTAAAATTATATTTGGGTAAAAGAAATGAATCAGTTATGGCTTTAAAATTGAAAAAGGATAAATTAGATAATATTGGTGAATTAATCGATGTTATTCTTTATAAAATTATCGAAAAATTTAATAATTCAAATTTATCAAGTGATCAAATTAAAATTTCAATCTTCTTTAAAAATCCAAAATTAAAATCAATCATCTTGAAAAATTTTGGTCCAAAGGGAAGTGATGAAATCAGTTTCTTACAAAAAGATTTATTAATGGATTATATATCAAATAAAGATAAGTTATACATCAGAGCTGAATTCGAGTCGGCTCTTTAAAAAAGTTTGACCGCGGCTAATGATTTTCAGTTTTTTTTGCAGCGGGCTGCATCTATGTCTTTCAATTATTCTATAAAAACTCTTTTACCTTAATACTTTATATATAGTTCCCAATTAAAAATGATACCTCTTTTACGTGAAGTCCTGAAATGGCAAAATTAGAAGTAGTAAATTGTTGATAATGCCTGATTTTTTTGTTCTTAAACTTTCTGTTGTAAAGCGTGTCTCAGAAAAAACAAAAAAAAAAAAGAAAAAGACTAAAAAAAACAAATGTGATGCCGCCAACACGTTTATCAGTATAAAATAAATATATAAATAAGCATATAAATACCCCAGATTACTACTTGATCAACTTTCAGATACGGGATGTTAATATAGCCCTTACTCAGCACTCCTCATACCTTCAAGCCCAACTCCCAACCGCGCCTCTCAACGATTATGGCAGATATATTCAGCATGGATGATGTATCATCACAAGTTGATAAACTTAGTGAAGATCCATTAAATTATAAATTATTAGATGACAATATCCAACCATCTCAAAGCAAAGAAGAAAATAATGATACCATATCAGACTTGCCAAAACCAATACCAATGAAGGGTAGAAGAAGAGCATCTTCAACCAATAAATATTCATCATCTTTTGAGATTGATATCAACGAATCATTCGTTTCATCGCTTAATAAAAATAGCCCCTTTGCTGAAACTACACCCAAATACAAACCAAAACTATCAGATTTTACTCCTTTGAAAGTTTTGGGTAAAGGATCTTATGGGAAAGTATTATTAGTTAAAGAAAAATCAACTGGTAGATTATTTGCTCAAAAACAATTGAAAAAGGCTTCACTTATTATAAATGAAACTAATGAGATTAATGAAGTCAATTTGAAAAGAACTCTTAATGAAAAAACAATATTGGAAAAAGTGAATCATCCAAATATTGTTAAATTATTTTATGCATTCCAAGATAATAATAAAGTTTATCTTATATTAGAATATCTTGATGGTGGTGAATTATTTCATCACTTGGCTCAAGAAAAGTTCATGAGTGAAAAAAATTCAGCCTATTATATTGCTCAAATTATTTTGGCAATAAGATATCTACATTTAGAATTAAAAGTTATCTATAGAGATTTAAAACCTGAAAATTGTATGTTAAATTCTGAAGGTAATTTGGTTTTAACTGATTTTGGATTATCAAAAGTTTCAAGTAGTTCAGATTCAAAACATTCAATGATTGGTACTGCTCAATACATGGCTCCAGAAATTTTAAAAGGAGATCCTTATGATTACTTAGTTGATTGGTGGTCACTTGGTTGTGTTATATTCGATTTATTGACTGGTTCTCCTCCATTTACTGGTAATAATAATAAAAAAATTATGGATAAAATTGTCAGTGCAAAAAAAAATTTGAAATTCCCATTTTATCTTTCAAATGATGCAAAAGATTTGTTAAGAAAATTATTACAACCAAATCCAAATAAAAGATTTAATATTGACGAAGATTTCGAAAAATTAAAACTGCATAGATTTTTCAGATTTGTTGATTGGAATCATTTAGAAAAATTAAGTGATGAACTTTACAAAAAAGAGAATATTGAAAATTCGAATTACATTTTACCCCCAATATTACCATTGATTACAGATCCTGAATTAGCCGAAAACTTTGATGAAGAATTTACTGAAATGCCTTTTACACCTCCCAAATCAAATGGGTTCCTTAGTGTTGAGGATGACGAGGATGACGAGGATGATGAATATACTGATAAACTCAACAAATCTGATATTTTACACGTTAGAGGGTTTTCTTTTACTAATGAAGAATACCTTAAATTTGCATTTAATTAACCTTATTTATTCATTTTATAGATTAATATGATAAATTGTTCTTTTTTTTTTTTTTTTTGATATAATATAAAGTGTAAATAGTGTATTGAATAAATAATATTGAAATAACTAAACTAGTATTAAAAGAGATATCTCGAACAAGAATTGAAAATATATGCTAAAAAATTGAATAATAATAATACACGAAACTAATAAATAATGAAATATTAATACCAAGTTCATATCTGATAGAAGTTTTGAATGTTTTTGAAAATTGATCATTTAAATAATTTAAATTAAATAATTTGATAATCATAATTCCTAAAAACATAAAAAATAAATGATAATGATTGATTGATATAATTAAATAGGGCAAGGAATAAACCATAAAACCAATTAAATCCCAAAAGAAACAATTTAAATTGAACATGATAAAATAAATGAAATGAAACTCTTTCAATATAAAGTTAAAATTCTTGAAAAATGGATCAACTTCAAAAGGGGTTGTGAAAGTATGAAGATCATAATCAAAATATGTCAATACATACTGTTCAAATCTATCATAGTTATTATGTTTAGTTGATGAAGTATGATCAAATGTTTTAGAATTTGTCTCTAAATCGGGATCTGATTTGTTAACTGAATTAAAGGTAAGATTTGAATTAAATGAAATCGAGTCATCTGAAATTGACCGTTTATTTAATGTATAACGCGATAGTTTTTTCTTAATTAATGGATCAGTTGGATCACGTTTACCCTTTTTAGGTGAAGGAGAACTCAAATTTGAAATTGATTCATCATTGGATGTAATAGGTAACATTGGAATTAACCATTGAAACCAATTAACAAAATGAATCAATTTTTTAGTAAAACCAATTTGCTCATTATGCTCATGAGTAGGTGGCTCGCAGCTACCATAATTTTGATGATCGCTGTCATCATCATGAACATAATCATAATCATCACCTCCCTCGAGGTAATTACCATGACCGTTTAACGGGTGTCTTTTGCGATTATCATCAGAACCATGTCTATCACTATGATTCCAATCAAACCCACCTCCACCACCTCCACCAACACTAATTCTGGCACCACTAGGTGATTTATACCTGAATCCTACACCGCCACCTCCACCACCACCGAAATGGTCTTCAGATTTGGTACGTTTTTTGGATTTATCATGAGTATCATGATTATCATTATCAGAATCATCACCATGCTCATAATCAAACCCACCACCACCACCACCACCAAATCCGATTTTGGTGCCATTTGGAAATTTAAATTTATAATGAGTGCCACCACCACCACCACCACCGAAATGATCATGTTCTTCATTACGAAACAGTGATGGCGACTCACAATCAGGTCCATTATAGGAATCCACAGTGTATTCATGAAGATCAACTGATCCGGTATCATCACTAAGATTGTGATCAAGCTCTTCAGTATGAGAATCTTGTTTTGAAATTGCATAAGCAGTTGCATGATTTAAATGATAGGTATTTTTTGGAGATATTGAATATAATTTATCAACCAAGTGATAACAAGATTTGAAGTTTGAATTAAGTTTTTTGGACAGTTGATTTGAAATTTGATCACTACTATTCAGGCTTCTATCAGAATTTGCTAAAATTGGCATAGATTGAAATTTATTGAGTGATTTTCTTTGCAGCAGTGATGATAATTCATTAAATGAACTTAGGTTAAACTTTGGAGGAAATGCAATTTTTTCAGAAAGTAAAGTCTTGGAAGTATCTGAAGATTCAAGAGAATTACGATTCATTGTAGATGAAAATCTGTCAGTAGTTGGAGATTCAGCATTTGAAGAAACTGATGAATTTCTAACTATTGAATCAGCCAAGACTAATGCAGCATCAGCTTTATTATTTATAGACAGAACTTCATGATCCATCCACATATTATATAATTCCAAAAATTTTGAATATTTGTTCTTATAATCAACTGGAGAATAAATCCATAAAGTTATTATGAATTTTGCACTTGAATAAACAAAAATACCCACTGAAAGTTGTTGAAGACTCCATTTATACGGAGATTCTTTTGAATTATTAATGATATCATCGGACTCTTTTGAATTATTAATGATATCATCGAAACGAGTATGAGGACGTGCAAGATAGGTTATGACCGATAATTTGATCAATTCTTTTGCAGTTGGGAAGTAAAATCTTTCGAATTTAGAATTCTTACGACGTTGACTGGTACTAACAATTTCCGAATTGGTATTTGCTTTGGCAAAAATATCATTAAGAACGGATATTAGTTGAATGAAGAATGGTGTTATCAATGTGATCAAAATGAGTTTACTAAAGTCATGTTCTTTCGGAATATAATGATAAGCCTTATTTGATGATTCCAAAAGTGTGTCTAGGTTAGTCAAACCAACACAAGTAATGATAAAAATCAGAAATGTTACTGGAATACCAAGTAAGAGGAATGTCAAAGTATGCATTTTTGATAAGCCCTAAACCCACAGCTGATGAGATGCTACCCTTTCTTGTTCTAGGGGAAAGCAAAAGAATCAGAACCAAAAGAAAATTCAGGGTCTAGCAACTAAAATACCAAAAATTTACCTTTATACTTTCGTGAAAAGATCTTGTAATGCGGACAAATCCGAGGAGGGGTCTTATTACTGTGCTCTAACGTCTGTTGTAATCTATTTGACGATGTAATATGGTCTGTGTACTATAAGCGGCTAATACCAAAACATTCCAGTAGGAAGAAAAAAAAAAACAGCCAATAGAAGTTATGAGTAACCAGATTAATCATCAAAAACAAAGAACAAAAAAAAAGATGTGACACTGTGAAAAATGCGGAAATTTTTGAAAAGTAAAAACAAAGCCACAAAACCACACAAAATTTAAAAGAAAGATCCACACACCACAAAAGGTACGGGTCCAAAATATAATGAAAAAAAGAATAAAAGTATAAGCACTGAAGTAAAACGTAGTAGCATCCTTTATCAGAAGAGAGTACCAGAGAAAAATGTCTGAAAGAAACGTCATACCATTAGAATCAAACCCTGAGATCTTCAATAGTCTTTCAGCGAAACTTGGGTTGTCTCCAGTTCTTCAGTTCCAAGATGTTTACTCGATAACTGAACCTGAATTACTTGCATTTTTGCCACAACCGATTTATGCTTTGATAATGTTATTCCCAATAACGGGGGTTAATGAACAGCATAGAATTGAACAAGATGAGGGTAAACCTGATTTATCACATAATGATTTTGATAAAATCAAATGGTTTAGACAAACCATTGGTAATGCCTGTGGATTATATGCTTTATTACATATTTTAAGTAATTTACCATCAGATTTTATAATTGAAAATTCAATTCTTAATAAGACTTTTTTATCACAATTAGATAAAAATTTATCAACTGAAGAAATTGAAAATTTGATTGAATCATTAGAAGAAAATATTAAATTAGATGAAAATTTTGGTAATCAGGGTCAGACTGAAGCTCCGGATGCTACTACAAAGATTAATTTACATTTTATCACTTTTATTAAAGGTAAAGATAATCATTTATACGAGTTAGATGGTAGAAGAAAAGGTCCAGTTGATTTGGGTGAATCAGTTGAAGATAATCATATACTCAATGATCCAAAATTGACTGAAAAGATTCAATTCTTTATGAATAATACTGATGATGCCAATAAACATAATTTTGCTCTAATGGCAGTTGGTCCTTCTCTTGATTAAATTAATGAATGTTTTATGTCTCTAAATATGTCTATCAACTATGAGTTCATGTTTATGGATTAACGTATGTATGCTATTGTAAAAATTTATTTAGATTTATACTTGACCCTTTATATCGATTTTTCTGAATCCCGTTTGTACTGTTATTCCTTGTACTACTCCTCTAGCAGCAGTACAATCGAATTCATTATCACTCACGAATTGTAATAAGTTATAACGGCTCATGAATTCATTGATATCTTCTTCATCATCAACTTCCAGAGTTTTAAATGCTAATTCATCAATTAAAAATGTTATCGGTATTTTCCTATAAGTTTTTGATATTATATTAAGAGCTTTAACCCTTTCCTTACCAATTGAGAAATTCTTAATTAAATGATATCCCAACTTAATAATCTCAATTGATTTAAAATATTTATAAATCTTGAAAAAATTATGATAATCACCTTCAAGTTGACAACTCTGTAAATAAAATGATTTTTCAATACACTCAAATAATTTTGATTCATTTTTTTTAGTATAATTAAGATCATTTTTTGAGTAAATCTCATATCTAATTTTAAAAATCTCTGAGTAATTCCCCATCATTAACATATAAAGTATTCTATAACATGTAAATTCTAAATTATTTTCTTCAAATTGATAATCATTTTCATTCCCATTCCCATTTCCAATTTGTTTTTGCTTGTGAATATAGTATAAGTATTTCAATTGTGATTGACATTGATTGAATTCTCCTAAATCATTATTCTCAATGGCAATTCTCGCATGTGATTCATAGACTTTTAAAGTAAGTTCATTCTTGATATGCTGAACCGTAAGATCCTGTCTGATTGATTTAAATTGATTATTCAAATAGGAATATGATGCTCCTTCTTGGTTATACTTGTTTAATACATACTCAACACTTTTCTCTAAAATTTCTTGTGGTCTAACCCTTGAAGGATCGGGTTCCGATGTTAATCTTAAATAATGTTTCTCTAAATCTGTACACGTACCTTTTATTGGTTCTCCATTTTTCCTAGAACTATTAGCTTTTTTGTTTATCGGTTCTGGTGTTATTGAATCAGAAAATCTGGCCATACGTTGCTTCTTTTTTTCATTAGATTTAAAATCAGTAACTGCATCATTAGATCTTTTATTTGACGGTGAGGCCGTTATAGATGAACCTAAAGTTGTCGATGGACTACCCTTATTTTTTTTAGATTTAGATTTAGCTGGAAGCACTTTAGTTGAACTTGGTACCACATCGCCTAGTTTTGAATTACATTCGAGTTCAACTGACCGACTCAGATTCTCAAATACTGGTAATTTCTGTAGTTGCCAATTATTCTCCCATAACTTGTTTTCATTAAGTGCCTTTATTAAAACTTGTTGAATTTCATCATTGAATTGGACTTTTTTAGAATCATTTAGTTCGTTTGATCTTAGGTAACTTTCATTTACAAATTGATTGAGGGACGGTGGCCATTGCGCATTATTTCCATTCGTGGCAGGTGTGGTTCCTAACGTACTATGACTGTTATTTAAATCACTTCTATTTGAATTAGTGGTAATGACTGGTGTAGAATCTGAAGCGCTAGATCTAGAAAATGGAGATACCTCATTGGGTTTCGTACTTTTTTTATCCTTCTTATGTTTCCCTAGCTTCAAACTTGTGACTTCATTATATATGTTCCCTGCCATTCTTAATGTTAGCTAGTCTTATCCGTTGTATCTCCAGAATCGTTTACCTCTTCCCTTAAATTTATTGAGGAGAGCCTAAACCAAGCAGAAAGGTAAAAAAAAAAAAAAAAAAAAAAAAAAAAAAAAAAAAAAAAAAAAAAAAAAAAAAAAAAAAAAAAAAAAAAAAGAAAGAAAAAGAAGACCAGGAAAAAACAAAAAAAAACAAAAGAATTAGAGTGAGGCCAGGCCTCACAGCTTTAATTAGAAAAACATAACCACATAAGCCAAAGGAAATTTTAGTCCGTATCAATTAAGTACGACTCCTTTCCTTCGTTCATAAAAGAACAAGAAACACATACTATACCCAATTTGAGTAGTACTACTGGTATTAGCTTAATGTTCCAATTTTTCCATTGACCTCCCGTTTCTAACAAAAAAGAAAATCAAAAAATGAGGTCGACCATATTCGATAAGGAACCCGCCAGGCAGATATCTGATTCAAAATTTTCATCACGGGCTAGACAAAAGAATTCTTCTCCAATGATATCAACGAATGGATCATCAGTAATGTCATCGAATGGCTTTTCCTCGAACTCATCCAAAAAGGCCAAGTCTTCAAGCCCATATATTGGTCCATCCAATGGACCTAATTCGAATCGAATCAATTCTCCTGCATTATCCAACAATTTCAATAAAGTAGCAAATAAATTACCATCAAGACCAAATACTTCTAATGGTCATACTTCTACATCTGCATCAAGTCATACATCAAAGTGGAACTTTGATGAAATGCTTAATTCTTACAGCAATGACGGTTCATTACCAGTCATATTGTCTCCTACATTACCGGCACAATTTGTTGATCTTGATGATGACAAACCGTCGAGTAAAAAGGCTCCTCGAATTTCACTCTACGATGAAGGTGAGGAAGAGGAAGAGGAAGAAGACGACGATTACAATGATACCGAAGAAAAGAAACGAAGTCCTGCAGTAATAGATGTTGATATGGAAAGTGATTCGGAAGCTAAAAGTAATTATACGGGTCGTTCAAATAATAAAGCAGATGTCAACGACGATGAAGAAGAAGATGATTTACCACTTTCAATGCTTTCACCAACCTTACCTTCGATATTTAATAATCCTAATCATCATCGCAAATCAACATCAATAACATCACCTACAAAATTAGCTCAGCCAACTCCTAAAAAACATATACAAAAGCTGGTGTTGAATGGAGATGGCCCAGATACTATGAAAAGTAATATACCCAAATCAAAATCAGCTAGAAAAACGCCTTCAAACGTTAGATGGATCAATAAGTTAAATGATCCGAAAAGGCCTAGATTTTTACTAAGAATATCTTATGATCCCGAAAGTAAAGAAGACTCTCGACCATCTAAGTATGCCGGATTAGGTATACTGGTAGCCAAATCTAATGATACAGAAGCAGAGAAGAATAGAGAGGTAAAAGAAAAACAAAGAAAGGAAAGAGAAGAAAAGGAAAGAGAGACTAAAAGAATTAAAGAAAAACAAAGAAGAGAAAGAGCAGAAAAAGAAAGGGCAGACCTAGAAAGAGAAAGAGTAGAAAAAGAAAGAGGTGACCAAGAAAGAGAAAAAGAGAAAGAAAGAGAGAAAGAAAGAAAAAGAGAATTAGAAATAGAAAGAGAAAAAGAATTAACCAAAGAAAAACAAAGAAGAGAAAGAGAAGAAAATCAAAGAAGAGAAAGAGAAGAAAAAGAAAAAGAGAATGAAGTAATAAAAGAAAAAGAAAAACGAGAGAAAGAAAGAGATAGAATAAAAGAAAAGGAAAAGAGAGAAAAGGAACTTGAAAAATCCAAAGAAATTGAAAGAGAAGCTAATAGAGAAAGGCTTAGGAAAGAGAAAGAAAAGCAAAAACAGAAAGAGTATGAAAAAGAAAAGGAAAGAGAAGTTATTAATTTAACTAAAGAACAAAGAAAACTTGAAATTGAAAAGGGTAAAATCAAAGAAAAAGAGAAAAAGTTGTCGAGTATCCCACCAGCTCCTCCAACAATTCCACCAGCTCCAAGATTAAAGCAGGCTAGAGATTCTATTAGCGATGAACAAAAAAGAAAATCTGAACAATTAAGACAATTGAATGAAGATTTAATGAGGAATGAAGAACAGAAAATCAAGGATATCGAAAGAATCAGAATTGAAAAAAATCAATCCCCTTCTCTTGATAAATATGAGTCTCCTGCCTTGAGTTCCAAATTACAAAATGAATATAAACTTGGATTAATAAATAAAAAGAATTATTGGATCAAACATGCAAAAGAACTAACCAATAAAATCGAAACAATTGGAGGGTTTAAAAAGGATCCATTATTATTAATTGTAATGAAATTTGATTTATTATTACTTTATATGATATCATATGATTATGATGAAAAGCTGAAATTAATATCAAACATTTTACCGTCTGAAAGAAATTGGAATTCAATTTATCAAGATGCGACATTATTGATTAGTCAATTAGAAAAATATAATAAATCAATGGATAATCAGAATAAATATAAAAATTATATTATATTCTTTATTGGTATATTATTACAATTGAAAGGAATTATATTGAAAAGGGTTAATTCGATATTAACAAGAGTAATTGAACTGTATATTACTAAGAAAAATTCCAATAATAAAAATACTGAATTTATATCAGAATTAAATAATAAAATTATTGAATTACAACAACAACTGATAAATAATTGGACATCAATTATGACGAATTTTGCCAAAGCACAAACGTATTTAGATTTATGTCCATCTATTTCAATTAATTTTCCCAAAACTTGGTATAATAGAAATCATAAGATTCAACCACCATTAAAATTGAAAAATAGTTTGAAACCAAGTAATGATTCATATTATTTACCAATTAATTCATATAGTGATTTGAATGAAATAAATGGACTTATCTATAATATAATTGAAGAATTTACTAAGAATCATTTAGTTGAAAATGATCAAGTTAGATATGAAATGATTTCCGGATTAAAATAGTAATAATTTATATATATTTACTTTTTACATAATTATTAATGATAATGATTAACTTTTAATTTTATTTTTACTTTTATTTTTTCATTACTATGTACTTGGTATGAAGAAAATTAGATTATTTCTTCTTTTTAACTTCCATATATTTTTCTTTATAAATCCAACTATTACCAATTGATTTAGCACCAAACAATTCACTTAATCTTAACCAAGCAGCGGCTAAATAATGATCTTTTTTATGATATTTAGATTTATTACACCAAATTTCACCCAATTGAATCATTGAATTGACATTACCTAATGAAGCAGCTTTTGATAAAAATGAAATACCAATAATTTCATCAGATTTTGATAAACCCCAACCATTAATTAATGAATTACCTAATTCATGGAATGCACAATATAGGACATTATTTTGTTTATTTAAATTATTAATTAATTTTGATAAATTTGATTCACCCATTTGATTAAAATGATTATATCTTTTAATTGGATCAATATCATCAGATTCTTTTGATAATGATTTAAAAATCATTGAAATCATTTCTTCTGGTTGTAAATCATTTAATTTAGTAACATAATTACTAAGGGTATTTTCAATATTTGAATTATTAGTTGATTTCAAAGTATCATACATAATTGAAATAAGGATACTTTTAACTAACCATTTCAAACAATGACGATCATTTTTTTTAACTCCTTGACCAAATCTTAAAGCCAATGCGTAAAGGTACATTGCCTTGGGATAATTATTTGGTCTATTAGCGGCAATTTGTAATTGATAAGAAGCTTCACGATGATTACCCATACTACGTAATTGAATAGCCAATTTAGTTCTTGATTCAACTGATAAATCACTACCACCACCACCACCAGAAGGAGGAGGAGGAGTTGAATTCGAAGACGATGGACTCGAACTGATATTATCAGAAGTGACCCTTCTTGATTGAGGAGATGTCAATAATCCTGGTGGTTGCTTAAAAGGAGGAGAATCGATTGAGGAAGTAGAAGAATTAGTAGCCACGACTGGAGCAGAAGGACTACGGCCCAACATAGAAGAATGAGGAGGAGGAGGAGGAGGAGGGTGAGGAGCCATTAGATCCGAAGCAATCATGGTGGTAGAAGCCAGTTTTAAATTGAAAGAATCATCAATAGAATCATTTGAACCATTAATGAATTGTTGATCTACTTTACCTGGATGTTTAAATACTTCATCATCTGAGATACTAGTAGTATCATCATTATATAAATCATTTTCAATTATCCCCATTGAAGCTGCCGAAGTACCTTTATAAGTATTTGAAGAATTTAAAGTTTCAGTATCTGAATCGGTATTTGATTCATCAATATCTTGATTTTGATCAAAAGTTAAATTTGATTTTAATGAAGAATTTCTTGATAATTGAAAATCAGCACTAAAAGAACTAATTGAATTTGATCTTTTTGTATAAACGACATTAACATTTTTAACATTAACTGATTTTTTCCTTTGTAAAGGTTGGGGTTGATTATTATTTTGTTTAGGTTGTTTACTAATAACGCTATTCAAGAATTGTTGAGCTTGTTGAGAATTCCTTGGTAATTGACGTTGTTGAGGACGTTGTTGAGGTGGTTGACGTTGATTTTGTTGAGGTGGTGGTTGACGTTGAGGATGACGAATAGATTGACGAAGTTGTTGTTGAGGAAGGTAAGGATTTGATTGTTTTGGATATAAGATTGTTGATTTTCTATTAATGAATTCATCATCATCTAATCCTAATCTATCAAGTAATCTACCAGTTGATTGAATTGAAATCATTGAATCTCTACGATTAGGATCAAATTCATCATTATATTCATCAAGAGGTATTGGGTCATTAGAATCATTAAAAGCATTATCATAAGGTATACTAGGTATATTTTCTTTATCATTATTATTATTGGTATTGGTATTAAAAGTATTTTCATTATCATAAATTGAATCATTATCAAGACCCAAACGATCTAATAAACGACCATTTGTACTAACCGAATCAAATGAATAAATCGAATTACGATCAGAATAATCATCCATTTTTGAAGACATATAATTTGAATTTGAATTTAAATTTAAATTTGATATTTGTAAGTTATTAGTATTTATATTAGTATTAGTATTAATTGAGTTTAAATTTATATTAGGAGATTTAATTAGTATTAAAGGAGTTGTTGAATTTGGAATTGATGAAGGAGTAATTGGAGAATTAGTAGAAGAATTTGAAGATTTAGCATTAGCATTAGCAACTTGAAGTTCTAATTGATGTAAAGGAGAACTAATTACATTTTTATTACTGTTGGTATTATTAGATTGTAAATTTGTGTTTAATTTAGTTAATTTTGGAATCAGCATATTTGGGCGTTTGTTTACATTTAGTAAGAAAAAGAAATGAGTGTCGATTTATGATTTTTTCTTTTCCTTCCTTTTCTTTTCTTTTTGAATTGATTCTTTTTATAGAAAATGTTAGAATTATATGGGGAAGTGAATTGAATGGCAGTGTAGGAATATAAAGCTAAGTTGTTAAGTTGTTAAGTTGTTAAGTTGTTAAGTTGTTAAGTTGTTAAGTGTTAAGTGGTTAAGTAAACAAGCGGTTAAGTATCCTTGATATTCACAGGAACGCGGTATCACAGTGAGACTTAACTATATAAAGTATTATATAAGTTATATAAAGTAATACTATATGAAATAAGAATAACAGGAACAGTATATTCTTATATACTACAATCTAACCAGTTAAGATGTTTTAGACGGATAACTATAATAAAAGACACGAATAAGTATTAGTAGCATTATGTACTGTTACATTCGTATGAATGATACAATAAATGTGAAACAAAAGTAAAATCCCATCGATCTGTCTTTTAGACTAGGTGACACAAAGATATAATATTTGTATGAATACAACAGATCACGTGCCCGAGGAAGTAATGGATTAGGTAATATATTACATAATATATTACATAATATATTACGTAATGTGAAATAATCAATAAACCATACAATTACTATACAAATACAAATAGTATACAATTAGTATACAATTAGTATACAAATATACAAGTAGTATACAATTAGTATACAATTAGTATACAAATACAAATATACAAATAGTTTGCAAATCTATAGAATTATCAATACAATTACTATACAAGTACTTTACAAGTACTTTACAATACACAATACACTTGACATACAAGTATACAAGTAAGTATACAAGTAAGTATACAAGTAAGTATACTAAGTATACTAAGTATACAAGTATGTACGGCATCAAGGATAGACCACAATCCCTTACCGTTTCAACCGTTATACACATATATACAATCTGTGTAACGGTTTTCGGGTCGGATGTTGGTGTATGTGGTGTACGGCTGTACGGCAGCACCAGAGTCATAGACAAAGGATGAGGACTAAATAGCAACAACCCACGTACCTTAAACTGGAAAGGCATCAACCCACAAGGCATTTACTTGATTTCATCTCTAATACTTAATAATACATCTCTAATACTTAATAATAATATTTTCCCCCCCGATTTAAAAATCTTAATTCTGATTAATCTGTAATTCATTATGATTTTAAATCGTCCCGTTTCAACTCCTGAAATTGATCCTTCAACTTATTCTAATTATCAAAATTTTAAATTAACTAATTCAAAACTTCATTTTGATATTAATTTTGATGATAATATTGTTAGTGGTCATGTTATTTATCAATTAACTTCGTTAATTGATAAGTTAGATTCAATTATTTTGGATACTTCATACCTTAATATTCATTCGATTTCAATAAATAATAATGAAATTAATAATTTCATTATTGAAAATCGTAAACCATTAGGATCACCACTTAAAATTCCATTATCAATTTCAATTTCAAATTTTGAATTGAAAATTAATTTTTCAACTACTAATAATTGTACTGCTTTACAATTTTTATCAAAGGAAGCAACCGATGGTAAAAAAAAACCATACCTTTTCTCTCAATGTCAAGCAATTCATGCTCGTAGTTTATTTCCTTGTTTTGATACTCCAGCTGTGAAATCAACTTATGATTTTTCAGTAACTTCTCCTTATCCTTCATTAATGAGTGGTCGTCCAATTAATATTAATCAATCTTCCAATACTTATTATTTCAATCAACCAATTCCAATCCCTTCTTATTTAATTTCATTGGCTTCTGGTGATATTACAAAATTACCAATTGGTCCTAGATCTCATGTTTATTGTGAACCAATTAAAATTGATCAATGTCAATATGAATTTAAAAATGATATGGAACCATTCATTAAAACTGCTGAATCACTCGTATTTCCTTATGAATGGGATCAATATGATGCCTTAGTTTTACCTTCAAGTTTCCCATATGGAGGTATGGAAAATCCAAATATAACTTTTGCTACTCCAACTCTTATAAGTGGAGATCGAGAAAATGTTGATGTATTGGCTCATGAATTAGCTCATTCTTGGTCTGGTAATTTGGTAACTAATTGCTCTTGGGAACATTTTTGGCTTAATGAAGGTTGGACCGTTTATTTAGAAAGAAGAATTCAAGGTTTAATTCATGGTGAATCAACAAGACATTTTAGTGCTATAATTGGTTGGTCCGATTTAGAAAATTCAATTAAATCAATGGGTAAATCTGCTAATACCTATTCAAAATTAATTCAAGATTTAAAAAATGATAATGACCCCGATGATGCATTTTCTACCGTTCCTTATGAAAAAGGTTTTAATTTATTATATTATATTGAAACCATTGTTGGTATAAAAAATTTTAATAAATTTATTCCTTACTACTTTAATCAATTTAAATATAAATCTTTGGATACTTATCAATTCTTAGATACTCTTTATGATTTTTTTAAAGATGATAAAGATAAATTGGATTCAATCGATTGGGAAACTTGGTTATTTAAACCTGGTATGCCTCCAATAATTCCTAAATTCGATACTACTTTGGTTGATCAATGTTATCATTTAGCTGATAAATGGTTTAATATCATTAATACTGATCCATCTAAAATTCCAATCGAATTTAATTCAAATGATATTACAAATTTTTCTTCTAATCAATCAGTTGTATTCTTAGAAACTCTTTCCTCCTTTAATAAGAGAAATGATTTCGATTGGTCTAAACATCAAAATAGTTTGATTGAATTAAGTCAAATTTATTCCATTTATTCACAATCTTCAAATTGTGAAGTCTTATTCCGTTGGTTTGCTCTACAAGTTGGTGGTCAAAATGAAAAATTCTATAATAAATTAGGTGAATGGTTAGGAACTGTAGGTAGAATGAAATTCGTAAGACCTGGTTATATCTTATTAAATGACGTTAATCATAATTTGGCCATAAAATATTTCAAAAAATTCGAAGATAGCTATCACCCAATTTGTAAATCAATGGTTAAAAAAGATTTAGGATTGGATTAAATTATAGTATATACTCTTATTACCTTTGCATCAATCATTCAATTTTAATTCATCAAGGCTTATATAAAGTGGCTGTAAAAGCATAACCTGTAAATATCACCCCCCTCCCTCTGTAACCTGCTGTTTTTTTGTTTGGATCTCACAAAAAAGAGAAAATTATCAACAGAAATTCGAAATTCGATCCACGTACACCAAATTTCTGATTTTCTGACTTTTTTTTTTTTTTTGTCCTTTGTTTTAAAAAGACAACACATATAAACGTTTGATATTCCGTTGAAGGAGACTTCTTTTTTTCTTCTCTTTCTTTTATTTCTTCTTTATAGAACTATCATTATACAATATTAAACATGGTTTCCATCCCATACTTACCAGTATGTATTACTTTTTGTTTATCTTTTTTCTTTACTTTTTGTTTGTGGATATAAGTATAAGCATTAACTAACAACGATATAGCTTTCACAATTCGCTGATCGATTAAGCATTGATCGTATCAAGACTGACGTTGGATCATTACAACAATCTATTAGTAAGGTTCGTCCACCACAAGAATTTTTCGATTATAGAAGAGTTAGTAAACCAGCCAATTTTGGAGAAATTCAAAGTAGAGTTGGATATAATTTAGGATACTTTCTGGCTAATTATATAGCTATAGTATCAATTTTATCAATTTATGCTTTAGTAACCAATTTATTATTATTATTTGTTATCTTTTTCGTTGGTGGTGGATTATATGGTATTAATTTTTTAAATGGACAAGATTTGGTATTACCAGTTGGTAGATTCAATACAAGTCAATTATATACTGGATTATTGATTGTTGCAGTTCCATTAGGATTTTTGGCAAGTCCAATTTCAACTATGATGTGGTTAATTGGTTCAAGTGGTGTTTCAGTTTTCTCTCATGCTTCATTAATGGAAAAACCAATTGAAACTGTTTTTGAAGAAGAAGTTTAAGATCAAATTATCTAATTCTAATGACATTAAGTTCCCTTTCTCGAGCATAGTGTACTTGTTATACATAGTGTTTCTTTTCAATTTTATATTATTGTATATTACTTTATTTCTGTTTAATACCATTTTCTAAAACATAAACAAATAATTAAAGAAAGCACACAGTAAAAGTACAACTACAAGTTTAACTACAGTCTGATATTTATACAAAGGTTTTAAATCATAAATTAAACATGCTATATAAATTAGAAATTAACAAACGAAAATTTTTATTTAAACAATAATCCAAACGGATAAAAGTAATCTGAATATATAGCTTAGATGTTCAACTTAGTTCTTCTCCAGTGTCTTCTTTTAGCATTATATCTGATAGTGTTACCAGATCTTAATCTAATCCATTGAGGTAATGGTCTGTTTTGTTTTTGAGCTTTAGCTAACTTTTGCTTAACTTTGAAAGTTTTTTGAGACTATAATATTAAATGTTAGTATTTTCATCAATAAATGAAGTAAAAATCTTAAAATAAAAACAGAATCATGAATATCTCATTGGTAATATCACTTGTTCATATGTTTTGTCATTATTCTACCCAAACTCAGGATACAATATCCACTAATTATCAATGTGACAGATCACCGCCAGTCCAATGTTATTATATAGGCCATCTTATTAGCGCCATCATATTGAGTTCATCCCAAGTTCATCTTAGTGATGTTCTGCGTACTTATTCTGGAATGTTTCCTCAGGTCTTTTCAAGCTTGCCACTTCTTTTCCATCACTATTCCATCACAAAATCTGGTGTATTTGTCTATTTAAACTCTGGGTCTTCCACATATGGATCCATCCATTCAAAGAGAGATATCCATCTCTGTTTCTATTAAGATTATGATAGTATTATTATGATTCAAACATACAGGCATCTTTAACTATTCAAACTGTCTGATTAACTATATCAAAATGAAAAGGTTCTTTTATAAAATTTTTTTTTTTTAATGATATTCTTTTTCTTTCCTCAAAGAATTCTCACAGTTTTTCCTCACACTGAAAAAAAAAAAAAAACCGCTAACAAAAAAACTCTCATACAAAAAGAAAAAAAAGAAGAAAAAAAAAGGCATCCTCTTCGAGCATCCTGTATGCTGCGGGTAGTGCACTGGCCAATCTTGTGACTGTCTCTTTTTTTCTGAGGAAAAGCAGAAAAAAGAGAGAAAATTTTTGTGTGAGACTCACGACACAAACCAAGCGAAGGAGAAAAAAAAGGTTAGTTGAAAAATTTCAACCATCTTAAATACTACTTCTTTCTTAGTATCAACACATCCTAATACAAGATGACTAGAACCTCCGTCTTAGCCGATGCTTTAAACGCCATCAACAACGCCGAAAAAACCGGTAAACGTCAAGTTTTGATCAGACCATCATCCAAAGTCATCATCAAATTCTTATCCGTTATGCAAAAACACGGTTACATTGGTGAATTCGAATACATTGATGATCACAGATCTGGTAAGATTGTTGTTCAATTAAACGGTAGATTAAACAAGTGTGGTGTTATCTCCCCAAGATTCAATGTTAAAATTGGTGATATCGAAAGATGGACCGATAACTTATTACCAGCTAGACAATTCGGTAAAATTATTTTAACTACTTCTGCTGGTATTATGGATCACGAAGAAGCTAGAAGAAAGCATGTTTCTGGTAAAATCTTAGGTTTCGTTTACTAATTGTATTCGTTACTATTGATTCTAACCTCTATCCCACCCATCAGATTCATGAATATTAAGAACATCCAAATTCATTTGTATCTTTATACATATATAATTACGTAAAAACAAAATGATTTTTATTTAATACATTATTAGGTCTTAATAGACTGCCCTCTTTATCTTATTCACTTGTAATACGTTATTCTTGTATTATATTCTCCACTAGTACAATTTGCAGTTAGTTGAAGATATTAGGGCTTGAACCCTACCTGTTACAATGATTGCACGTGATGCAAATATACGCACTAACTTGTCAGATTTTCCTCTTTTTTTTTTTTTTTTTTAATTAGTGAGTGCGAATTGGGAATTGGTGAGAAGAAGGGAGAAAAAATTCAAGGAAAAGAAAAAAAACTTCATTAAAAAAAAAAACTGAAAATTAAAAGAATTTCTCTTGTTCTCTTAATTGATATCATTGAATCTCCATATACTTAACAATGTCTGCTAGTATGTCATACTTCCCTATAGCATCAGTAAACTGCTTAGAATTATGTGTTTCGAAAGAGTGAAATAGAGCCATAGTGTCCCCTGTGGAATAATGTGAAGAAAGTAAAAAAAAAAAAGAAGAAACTAAGAAGATCACAACGAACGAATGAACAAATAAATATCGTATAGATGTTAATGAAAGTGTATTTTCCCTGAGTATCATCGGTGTTGACCACCTGCTTGAACTGAAGTTGGCCGCTGAGCCGTACGTGAAGTTTTGGTGAACTCAACCTACCTTTCTAAATTCCATCCTAAATCCATATATGAAAGAAGAGTATCATCAGAGACCTCAAGTGTCCATTTGAGGTCTTGACCAGAGTTGAAGGTTGTAACTAATATCGCCTGATCAGCATATTCTGTTGTAATTTCACTCTGTAAATCAAAGAAGATGAGATACTATCAATAACGTATACATTTTTTTTTTCAATTTTTTTTCACATCCATGTCATTCACACTCTTTTCAGAACATGTATCGATTCTTTTCAATCACTGTTTGCACGTCTTTTCAATCGTTTTGAATAATTTACTAACATTTACCTTTTTTTCATTATAGCTAGAGATCAAGTTTTCGGTGTTGCTCGTATCTTCGCCTCTTTCAACGATACCTTCGTTCATGTTACCGATTTATCCGGTAAGGAAACCATTGCCAGAGTTACTGGTGGTATGAAAGTTAAAGCTGATAGAGATGAATCTTCTCCATACGCTGCTATGTTGGCTGCCCAAGATGTTGCTGAAAAATGTAAAGAAGTTGGTATTACCGCTGTCCATGTTAAATTAAGAGCTACTGGTGGTACTAAAACCAAAACCCCAGGTCCAGGTGGTCAATCTGCTTTAAGAGCTTTAGCCAGATCTGGTTTAAGAATTGGTAGAATCGAAGATGTTACCCCAGTTCCATCTGATTCCACCAGAAGAAAGGGTGGTAGAAGAGGTAGAAGATTATGATTGTTATGGTGTGTTAGTAGTTTCTTTTTCTTTTCCAAATTCCTTTTTGAAAGTTATAATTGCATATTTACTACAATTTTATAATCATCACCTATCATGAACAATTAAAAACAAAAAACCAAACCAAAAATTTTTCTTTTTCGTTGTGTGTATATGTATATCTTAACCCTCTTTTATGTCTGTTTCTCAAAACAATATAAATCCAAAGTAATAATTTATTTGTCTTATTTATAATCATTGAAGTGTTTTCTTTGGTTATTAACAAATTTATAGCATAGACTTGTAGTACTAAAATTGTAGAAGATGAATTTTGATTTTTGAAATTTTTCTATTTTTTTTTTTTTTTCGCTCTTAATAACTTCGCTGACAGGCATTTTCTCAGGCTGCACTATAAAAATTGAAAATTCTGAAATCGTTTACACAAATCGCTTGGTTATTGATCACATATTAACATACCTATTGATGCTAAGGTCTAGTAAATTGATATGTCGTCAAAATTGGTCACTTCGCAGACCCAGTAAAGCTATTGGCGAGGTCTCAATTGCATATACAAGACGTCTATTTTCGAATTCTAATTATGCCTTTGAGAAATCGAATGATGATGATGATGATGATGATTTGATCAGATTATTTGATAGCTCACCTTCAGCTTCTAATGATTCAATCCTTGAAACTATATCAGAAAGAAAGATCAAAGAAAGACCAGTTTCACAGACAATAGAATTTCCTCCAGTACAAAATAATAAACAATTATCAACTAAACACGCTACTGATCTATCTACATTATATCTACAAGTGGTTTTTATAACATTTTTACTTAGATCAAGAAAAACTTCAAACTTCTCCTATAAACAGTTGTTAAATTTATCACAAGACTTTATAGATAAGCTAAACTACCTGTACAATCAGTTCAAGTTGGAAAGTAATTATAAACTACCCTTTTATGAATATGTTGGAAATTTCTTACTTAATAATGAACGTAATTGCTATGACTTTTTTCAAAACCAAGCTATAAATTTATTAGAAAAACTGGGTTACGACTTACAGAGTTTTGAGGATACGAGTCGTGACTTGGAGATGGATTTTGAAAATATTTATCGAAATAAAGAGACTCTTTTGAATTATAATAAATTACTTACTACTAAAGATGGTTATGATCCAGCTTTTATACTACCAAAAGTTGATCCAAGTTTCTTTAAACCAGCTTATTTTGTTGAAATTTCAAAAATTCAAAATTTAAAAGGTTCAAATATTATCATTCCAAAGATTAAAGCATTTCATAAGTATGGGTTCTTAGTATCGAGTTTTATTTTGAAATTAAATATTATTAAGTATATGGATTCAAGTGTGAGTGAACTGAGAATGCTTTCCAATATAGCACCTAAAGCAATTCAAGCCTCTGGATTAGTCGAATCCTTAGAATCCCCAACCTTAATCTCACCAGCTTCTCAAGTTTGTTTTTTCCAATACATTGCATTATTATTCCAAACTAAACCGAACGAACTTGCTGAATGGACCTCATTTCTAGTAAGCAAAGGAAAATGGAAATTGAAAAAGAACCAATCTGATTTAAATGAGTTCGTTAACTTGGTCAAACCCCAAAGTTCTAAAAATGTTCCATTTTTGGGACGTCTTGTTTATGACCCACGCATTGATGAATTATTCTTCAAAAATCGTCAAAAAAGACCTGAACTTCAAACAATTGGAAAAGAATTCACCTTTATGATTTTGGCTGAATATTTGATGAAGAAGTCACCTGAATATCATCTCAATATTTGGAAAATTCTTTCTGTTAATTGTAAAACCATCGAAAAGCATATCGAAAATATATTTTCTCGTAGATCCAATCGAGATACAAAGAGGTATTCAAGCTCAAGGTTAACACCTTTGGAATTAATTGCTTTAAGTGCCCTTAAGAATCCATTACAAGCAAGGAATTTCCTTTGCGGCTTGTTAATTTCGGAAATGCCAGCAAGTTTTATCGAAACGACAAGATACTTGACAAAATTGATTAATGATGGTAATGTAATCCCTGTCAAATACAATGCTCAAGGTTTAAATGATCAAAAGACAAAGCTAAGCCTACCTGACATCTCCAATATGTCTGATTTCAACAAGATAATGCTCATCAATAGTGAAGTACAATACGGTTTAACACCAGCTCTTTCTACTACGTTGAAGAACTTTTCAATTTTGGGAACATACACCTATAGATTTCATTTGAGATACTGGCTAATAAAGTCTTTGAAATCTTGGGATTTAGCCTATCACGACCCACTTGCAAATATGTTGCTAGGAGATCAATACAGGAAAATAATTTTAGATACGAGTGGGGTTTTCGATAAACTTTTTGATGATGAAGAATATCAAAATTCGCTTATACGGCATAGGGACAACATTTCAATGATTAATGTGCAGTTTGGTCAATACGTTACTACTCTTCTATTCGATCAAGGAACCACAGTTATTGAAGAATGGGTCAAACATTCGATAGAGGCTGTACTCATGGACTTTACAAATCTCTCGACTGAAGAAAAAGGGCAGTTTTTTGGAGATTTAAAAAAGAAAGCATCTCTTTATTCGTTAACCGATCTATTCAGCGATCGTGTTGTTAACGGATTTATAGAGTCAGGTACTTTCAAATTTCCCGAGTTAGATAGTCCTTTGGAAAAGAACTCGTCGGAACAGCTTGAAAAGGAAGTCAGATACCTTGGACGTGACTTTTTAGGGTACATACAAGCTTTGTATCTTATCAATAGGAAGAATTCATTACATTCATATCTCTATTCGTACCTTGAATTATCCAGCATAATCTCAAAGCTTTTCAGTCAAGATTCAATTTCCAAATACCTGGATTGTGAACTTTATTTGGGACAGTTGATCCAACAAGAAGGTATAGAAAAAGCGTCAAAATTTACATTTCTGCTCATCAATGCACTTATGGAAACAGAACTTACCGAAAAAGATATTATTAAGTCCTGGAAGGTATTCCCGTTATCTTTGGAGATGAACCATGATCTTGTTTTAGGTAGAAATTCAAAGTTTGTTTTACCAGAATTCCCCCAGTCAAATGATAGTTATATTCTTGAAAGCATTCATAGTCACTCTATGCTCAACCGTAACTTATCACGAGTCCCTCCCTTCCACAAGCTTATAACGGCTGACTTATACGCTACTATTTCTGCCTTGAGTTCATTAGGAAAACGGTATTATCGTGCAAGTGTCAGGACATACTTGTTGAAATTGAACAAAGGGCATGGTCTTTCTGATGACATAATACAAGAATTACTTAACATACTTATTGGTGGTAAATTTCTCCTGACCATAGCATTGAATTCCAAGCTACTTTTCGAACCTTTTAAGGATAAACAGTATTCTCAGGTGGTGTTGAACCAGATTCAAAACCAGTATAACTTGTTGATCTTTGGATCTGATGGCTTTTATCAATATACAGGTGGACTTTTCTTTGCTGATAAGAAGTCAATAGATCGGTGGATTCAAATATTGGTAAGTTCCTACATCCATGAAGTATCAAAGCTCAAGTCGATTCAAGAGCAAAAAGATTTTTTAAGTGACATAAACTTTCAAATCTCTCAAGACATGATGAAAGTCACTAGAAAGATCAAATCAGAGACTACGGAATTTGACTTAAAACTTTCCTAATGTATATAGCCTTTTTGTATATAGCCTTTTTGTATATAGTCATATTTATCATAAAAATGAACTGATTCTTTCACGTGAATTGACTTGCTGCTATTCATTATTGTACGTTTTCCATTGCTCTTTTGGGGCACTTTTTCCCGTTGCGACTCTCTGATAAGCACACCGCAGCCTTTTTTTATTTTTCGCAATTGACAGAGCGAAAACTATGTAGAAGGTATAATATCGAATCTTTTCACCAATTTGGGTAAGGACCTTTAGCGATAGTGTCTTTTATGTATAAATACCCCTTTGAAGCCATTTGAATATGAATCTTATTTAACCTTTAACTTTAACAATTTTATCTAGTACCGCATCAATCATTAATAATATCCTTAAAATGATTAATTCCAGTGCTTTAATCTTACTTGGTGGGTTGGCAATATGCCTCTTACTATCTCATAAACAACTTATGGTTTTCTATAAGAAGATCGAATCAAATTATTTAAAGAAGTATCTAAGTTATTCTCCTTCGTCTTCCCCGGCTGGATCGAGAAAGAATTCTGCTTATGGTTCCAAGGAACCATTACCTAAACCAACACCATTGATGATTACTCCTGAACAAGTTAAAAATTATGATGATAGACCATGGAGACCTTTCAGATGGCCATATCACCAAACAATGTCAATTTTCAAACTTGATATGAATCATTGGTTAGACATGGATAAATATTATTGGCATTATATCCAAGAAAAGGAAAGAATCTGGATGAAGTATGGTAAAGAAAATATTGACTGCTTACCCGAAGGTGAAGATGCTAGTTTGGAATTGATGGAAACTGTTGTTGAACATTTACTTGATAGATATCCTTTGTTATTTACAGTAGTAGAGGACAAGGGAACTAATGGTAAAATTGTCAAAAATGAATTAACTAAAGAAGTCTTAGATATGACGTTCCCATTAAAAGAAAGCCCTTTAATTTATGTTAGTAAACTCGCAAAAGAAGATTTTTACGTTGTTAAGAAAAATCCAAAAGATAATATGCATTACTTGGTTGCTGCTGCTGTTCCATTTCCAGGTGGATCTTTTGGTATCAGTGAAAAAATTGGTAGAAACTTAGATGTTATTCATGATGATGTTCCTTACTATCATGAAAAATTGAAAAAATCAATGGAGAGATGGTTTGATAGATTAGAACCAGAAGGTCCTGTTGAAAGAGCTTCTTGGTATATATCTTGGGATCATAAATTAAAAGTTAGTAACGTTTATCAGATTCCAAAATTTGTTCCTAATTTAGAGGCTAATTTGAAAGCAACCGATCCTCGTGAGTTTAATGTTCGTGTTGAAAGACAAACCTTAAGAAGATTACCAAAATCTAGAGCTATTATCTTCACTAATCATCCAGTTTTTTACTCTATCGAAGAAATGAAGGATGAACCTATGATTCCTTCATTGCTTAAAAAGATCATCTATGAAGCTCCAGAAGATATTATTAAATATAAAAATTTCCCTTTCCTTAGGGATCATATTTCAGGTTACTTGGATTCATTAATTAATAGGCAAATTGAAAAGGGTATCATTGAAAAAGATGCACCTCTCAAGACTTTACCAACTTACCCATTTGCACACTGGGCTAAAACTGATTTCGATTATGTTAATGGATGGCTGAACCCAGCTACAACAAAAAAGCAATTTGATTATTCCGCAAAGGCAAAGGACGAAATAGTCTACGAAAACGATTGATTTCTTTAAATATATATATCTATGTATAACTTTTAGTAGCAGGTCTATAGCCAATTTAAGTTATTATTTAAATATGTTTTGTAGAATCAAGTAAACCCCTGAAATAATGATTTTGAAGGTGTTTTGCAAAAATTTCGAGAAAAGTTGAAATTTTGATGTTTTATCATGAAATTTCAAGATAAAGTAATTTATCATTTCAATTTTCAATCCCATTTAAATTAAGTCTAAACAAAATCAAATAAAGCTAATACAATGCACTACAAGAAAGTAAATAAATATCTTTAAGAATCATTCGTTATACAAATCATTTACGCTGTCTAGCCCCACCTTGTGAAGATCTAACCTGTTTATTTGAAATCTTTGGTTTTTCAGTAACATTCTCAACAGGTTTAGAATTACTGGTCTCTTCCTTTATTCTATTGTATTCTTCAGCAAAATCTGGATTTATAAATTGTAATATATATGGTGCAACCATGGTAGCAAGAGCCACCAAAAACATTAAGGTGTAAGTACGATTCTTGAAAATGAATCCAAATGGACTATTCAAAATTATATCACTGACACCACCCAGATGTTGTTCATAGTATTCTTTCAATTCAACCACATCGATATACAATGGATGAATATAGTTAACCAGTTTAACCGATGATTCATTAAAAGATCTCGAAGATAAGTCATCTTCATAAATCTTAATAGTTTCATCATTTTCATCAACGATTACTCTATATCTATTACCTGCCAAACTAAAATCATAAGAATTGACAATTAGTTCATATTCTCCAGTAGTTAAATCATCAAAGACAAACTTATATTGTTTGTTAAGCACGCTTTTCTTAGAATGAAAGTCATCGTCTTTCCCCAAGGAAGTTAAGCTAACATCAAATCTGGATTGATAGTTTAAACCATTCAAAACACGATTGCCTTCGTTGGTGTGTTCATTTTGGTCTTGTATTGCTTCTATTGGTACATTGACAAATTGTCCGACAAACCCAATTGGGGAGGCAATGCACAGTATTGAACAGTAGAAGGCTATTATAAGGATGCTGAATATTTGATTCATGCTTCAATGGATAATTTGTTGTCTATCAGTTGTTTCGTTAGGTTTTCCAATAGGTTTTATACAACAAAATGAAAATCATTAAATGTTACCCGGTCGTGTCAAGCGCACAAAAACACCTAAAGAAAAAAAAAAAATTCGCTCGAAAAATTTTTACTATAAAAGCGGCCGAAATCCCATTAAAATTCTAAAGAATTTTTTATATACTTTTTAAACTTCTATATTGTACTAAGTATAGGTATTATTGTAGGGCGTCAGCTCTAAGACTTTAAGTCTTATTTACCCAGAGTTGCTGCTCTCTACAACCTATACGAGAGAAAACTAGTCACTTCTCTTTGAAGAAGTGGGTAGTCAAGAAGTTTACGGGTACCGTTGGTTAAGGAGTTTGTCTTTTCTTTTATGTTCCTCTTCTCGGGTGATTAGATTCATTCGTTTAGATACATTTAAGAGGGTATCCTTCCTAATTGCAGCAGTACATTCTAGCGCTTCAAACATTTTATCAGATTATTTTATTTTCAGTTTTTTTTTTTTTGTAATAATAATTATACGTGTATATATATGAGCTAAAGAATATATATATATATGATTACAGAAGTAGAAATAGAAACATAGTAATGATTGAAACAGGGAAGAAAAGAAATTAGAGCTCTTAAAGTAGTATACACAATTAATTCAAATATGACCTTTCAAGCTTCTTGAACCCCATCGGTCATATGAATACAATCCAATACCAATCAAGACTAGACCATAAAATTGTTCACTAGTAACTCTTCCGAACCATTTAGTTTCTGGATTTGGAATAGTTGCAGCATCCACCACAATAAAAAGACTAACGGTAATTAATACGATCCTTTTCATCATTGAAGCAATAGAATAAGATAATGTAGGAATTGATCCTAATAAATGAAATGCTAACATGGTTTGGAAAAAGTGAGAAAGGGAATCCAAAATAATAAGGATAATAACTACAAGTACATCTGTAAATGAGTTAACTGATCCTTTAATGGGTTCAGATCCCGTAAGAGAGTTTATAATAGCTGGTAATTCCTTCATAAGAAACCCACAAAGTGAGAATACAAATCCAATCATTGAACAATATAAGATGATAGTTATTTTATCTGGTTTAGCAACTGGTTCATAATCCATGAAATTTGAAAGTGGATTATTAATACTTTGATTTGCAGTATTAACATTTTGATCATATGCTAAATGTTCACTGCTATTATTATTACTATGATATTTATCATCATATTTCAAATCATACGTTGAAAATGGTAATTTAATTGAATTGGTTCTTTGCCTAATAAAATGTTTTGGTTTACTTGAAGATGGTTGCAATCTTGGAAATTCATTAAATTTTTCTGTAGAAGCATTAAAACTTGGAGTTCCAGGTCTACTAATTTCAGTGTTAAGTACCAATGATGCAGGATTAGTTGAAGTACCAGAATCCCATGTTATTAATTGTTTACCATAAATATTTTGCGCTGCAAAGATTAAGGTACTAACAATACAAAATGTCAACCCCTTGGCATGAGTATAATTGAAGTTTTCATTTGCTAAAAGGTTGGTACTTGATGATGAAGGTCTTGCATGAAGTGAATCAGATACAATTATGAAAATAACACCACCAACTAAAGGTGTTAATGATAAATAAGTTACAAGAGGGAACTTAACTTTATACACCAATCTATAACCAAGAACAATCAATAAAGGTGATAAGGCTTTAACACTAGAAACAGTAGCCAATGGAATTAATGATGTGGCACTTAAAGAAAAGAATTTACCAACAAACTGAAATAAACCCAAGGGTAAAATTTTGAAAAGAATCGCTTTTCTAAAGGTTGGAATTGTTACATCGTTGGGAACACTTCCCGGAGGGAATTGGTTCAGGGTCTCTGGAAAAGCTTTAACGATGGTAATCAAACTTAATGCTAATATTGCTCCTATTAGGAACTGGAATAAACTTAGGAATAAAGGATATGAAAATTTCACCAATATAAGCTTGGTTAATTGAGAAGTTATAGACGAAACCAGGTACCAGGCCAAACACGTCACACTGGTTTTCACCGAAATAGGCGGAAGTAGAGACCATATTCTGCCCGACATCTTTCAAAGTTAGACAAGAATGATTGGGAAGATCTAGAGCAAATGGATCGTGAACTCTCTTTCTCTATAACGATTGAGTCAATTTGATTTAGTATTATTTTCGGAGTTGTTTATCGATTTGTTAAAGATAATCATCGTTCGCTTTACGTTTTTTTTTTTTTTTTTTTTTTCTCACTGTTTATTTATTTCTCCTAATTTTTTTACCCAAAAAACAGAATTTGTTTGTTTACTTTGCTTCGTGTCTCGTTTTTTCTTCACTTTTCTACAGAAACCTAACAAAGGTTGCAAAGAGGACACACATCAGCATTCAAATTGCCAACTTGCAATTGCCAACTGGCTACCCTGAACTTACTATAATAAACGCACTCATTTAATTATTCATGGGTGTATATATATGTATATAAGTAAATATAAATAGTCATTTACCAGGTGTAAACTCTACCGGTTGAATCTCCCAAGATCAATCTTAAATGCCCACGACAAAGTTTGTCTTCTGTGTCAACTTCAGTTTCCTTGAATAATTCAAGCGCTGTTATGTTACCCATGATACCATAGTCATTCTTATCGAGGTAAACAGAACTACTGTTTTCCAAAAGCCAGTTTTGGTGTTCATTCTGTTCGCCCAGTTCATTTGCAGCACCGGTGGCAGGAACAATTTCGTTGATTTCAATTGACCGGGATGGTGAGCCGTAGGCTATGGCAATCATATCGTTGGACCAATACGTATGACTATTAGTGATCAGTTTTGTACCCGAATTAACTTGACTATCATTGATACTTCCAAAAGCAATACAAGTAACTAAACCTGGCTTGAGTTTCTTTTTCAAGATAATTTCTCCATTGATAGTATAAATAGTTAATATATTTGAATATTTTGTACTATAGATCGTGGCAAAATTTCCTGTATCATTTGAAATGGAGACTAATACTTTAGGGTGTTCAATAACTGTAGGTGGTTTAATCTCCCTAATGAATTTCAATCTGGTTAAATCCCAAACAATCACAACCCCATCAGTGTCAACACTTATGCAAACTTTAAATGTCTTACTATACTTCAATGTTTTGACGTGAGAAACATGCCCTCTCAAAACACACTGGAACTGTAAACTGAGTACTGGCTTGGTACTACACTTCCAAACTTGGATGATTCCATCACTAGAACCGGTCAAGAATAACTTGTGTCCGGTTTGAAGAATGCAAGTGATATCGGACAGATGAACATTTAAGAAGGATGTGGTGTTGATAATCAAAGAACCACGATCGTTGGACTTCCTTATCAAAAGGTCATCCTCAGATGCGATGCACTCAGGTCTACCAACCCATTTTTTGGTCTTGCTACTCTTTTCGATTTTTTCAATGGGTAACTTTAATTTCGACTCAAATGTCAAGGTTGGTTTCTTATTAGAATCAATCAGACTGAGATAGTAGTTTGGGACATTCAAAATTTCCTTTGCGGGGTGCGATCTATGAAAGACTTTCATGGGTGTTTGTCCAAAGTTGTTAATCATGCCAATAATTGCTCTTTTCTCAACATCATCGTTGATATTATCCAAATTGATAGCACCATTATATGATAAATGATGGAAGACATTCAATGCTTTCACAGCCTCAGGGCCATTTTGTTTGAAACCAAAAATTAAATCTATCCATAAGTGCAAATTAGAAGAGACAAATGGACTTTCTAACGCTTCACGATTTTTTGCAATGAATATTTTCGGATCTCCTTTTGCCCATGGTGGTAGCACAACATTATTTGAGGCTACACCGTTTTGAAGTGTACCAAACTCGAAATTGTTAGAATTTACCAAGAATTCGGGTAAGTAGAAAAATTCAGGAGTCAATTCTCTAACATCGGTGGTATTATCCTTCGAAGCAGAGGACCATGCTCTTTCAATAGAGTTGAATAATCTGTCAGCATGGTCAAACTTACCACCCTGTAACAACAAATAAGACTGGACATATGGTCTCAACCGTATCAAAAATGATGTAACAATCATGGCAGATGAATAATGAGTACCATAGTGAAATGGTGGAGCCTCATGGTCCTGTAGACTGTCCAATGCTTCATATCTCTCCTTGAATTGGCGTGCTCTTTCAGGTGTTTGCCCACCCATTGGTTTGGACAAATCTCTAAATGTATTAGGATCTGAAAAGTCTAATTCTTCACTAGTGTAGTCTGCAATGACCCATGGGAACACGGGGTATTGAGTCAAATCATTGAACGTTCTACCAGCAAATGTATTTATAATCATCAAGTAGTAGAAATTGGAGATTTCTCCCATTCGCCACTTTTTTGTAGCTTCTAAATAAGCAGAAGTTGGGCTGGCAGCAAATGCAGATGCAATCTTAGATGTAAGGAATGACGTTCCACTGTTACTTGAAGGCGTACTTGCTGCTGCGGGCGATGATAATTGTAGGGCTTGTGCCAAATCATAATCAAGCCCTTTACCAGTAGCATATGGTACCAATCTAGCATAAATCGAATCACGTTCTCTCGTAGACAAGCATGTAATTAAAATGCTGGCCCCATCGCTGAAAAACATTTCTATTGCAATGTCTCTAAGCAAGAATTGTCTCTTGGAAATGCAGCTTAATTTCTCGAGGCCCCAGCTCTTATTTCTATGGATTTTGTTATCATTTTTTAAATAATTACTGGATTGTGAATTGATAAGTTGTAAGTATGGGTCCCTTAATTCAGAGGGTGCGTCATGTGCATCAATAACATTTCCATCCGCACAATGAAAGTAATTCTCAATTAAATATATGTAGCCTGATCCTAAAATAATCAAACTCTCTATAGGAACGAGACCATTGATCTGACTAACATTCCAGAGAGCAACGATTTGGTCCCCCATATACAAGCTTCTGATAACCTTTCTATTTTTATCTTCATAAGTCGTACTGGTAGAATCTGACCCGTCATTTACGTCAAGGACTTCATATCCATCATCGTTATCTATGACATCTTCTTCTGTTGATAGGCTCAATGTATTTATACCGCTATTAACAATAACATCTTCGTATGAATCAAATTCAGCTGCAATAGGCTCAACTTTTTTTATAGGAATCTCAATATTATAAGAGAGTTTTTCAGAATCTGATAATTGATCTTCAACGATCAATCTTTTTCTCATACGATCAACATTTTCAATGTAATCTAACATGTATTGGGGTTTCACACGATCGCCAGGGGCAATCAATCTAATAGTGTCAGTTTTCAAAGAATTGTAACTTGAGACGAAAAATTGAATATTTTCTTGTTGATCTTGAACAGCCCTATTGAATTTTATAAGCTCACCACTAACAATCAGCTTCTTCAATTGTTCACAATCCTTTTCAAAACTTTTGATATAGATACTATCCATGAAACCTAGCTTACCGCCATTGTTAAGCATCACCCTTATCATGTCTAGAACGTGAAGAGTTAGGTTCTCTTTATGCTTACCCACATGAATATTAAAATTCTTCACGAAAATGTTTTTGAAGCCAGAAAACTTATAGACAGCTTTCAACGATTCTTCATCATTCTTAGTTATCAAATTTTGATAAAAATCGGATATGATTTCCTGGGAATTAGAATATTCAGAATGACTACTTTGAATATCTATAATTTTGAGGAAGTCGTCTTGGCGCATCATAAAGCAAGTTCTTAGGAAATTGAACACATGCTCACTATTCCTAGTTTGAACGCCAGGAGCTAAACGGAGAAAGTTACCTAATAGAAGATCGATAAGATAGGATAACTTTTTGGTATCAAGAACATATCCATTTTGTAAAATAGTTATCTGCCTGTACAAGAGTTGCTTTGCCGCCTCGTTGATTTTTTTACCAAACTCCCCATTTGCCCTTTCTTCGTCAGCGGGATTAAACTCCACCCAATCACTAACATTGTCCAATGTATACTCTTGAGAAAGTTTCAAAAATTTCAAAAGGATGACATGGCCTAAACCTTTTTTTAATTGTTGTATATTGGCATTGTGTGACTTGCAAAAGGCATGGTTGTTGTCAATTGTTTCAATCATTGATAAGTTACATATCAAAAATGTATCAATGTTTTCTGCGCTGACATAATAACTTTTGTTGATGAATTCTGAATAATAATAGTTCATTAAATCTATCGTCCCCTCAAGAAATTCTCGTTCGTTGAATATAAAGTTGGAAACAGTAACAAATTCATTTATATGCTCAAAAATTCGAGGAAAGATGATGTCTAAAATCAAAGTCTTGGTAAATTCACTCAAGTTTTCAATTGATTTGAAGAGATCCTTAATGTTCAATAACTTTGAAACAAAAATATTCGATATAACATTCACGAGTTTATCATAGCACTTTTGAAAACTTTGTAGGAGATCAGAAGATGCCCATGTCAAGGATAATCTGAGATGACCAACCAATTCAAAAATACCCTCCAACCAATCCTTTCTACTATAGCACGCTTGCAAACATTTTATATTATCGAATCCTAGCTGGATTGACTCAGTGTACTGATTGATTAAGTGCAATGCATTAAGGGCCAACTCTAGGTTTTCATCAGATTCTTGTTGCAGTCGAATTTTAAGAGGAGAGTTCGAAGCGCTTAATATTCTCCCATGTTTCAAACTGAGTGTATACATCGAATTTAAAACCAAGTTATTTAAAAGAACCAAAAAGTCCGGCATAATCACTTGATTTAACAGCGAAGCATACGTTTTGTTTGTAAGTACAGAATTTAGAGTCAATTCTGAACTATCGATATTCAAAGTATCGACACCAAAACTTGATAAGAATATTAAAGTTAAAATTTTATTATCATGCCACCAATCTTTCAAGAAATGGGTTAAAATGTCTAATCCATGGTTAACTTGAAAGAATCGTTTGATAATATGGGACCCGAGTATTTTTAATAGTTTTGCTAATAATGTAAGTCCACAGTGGACAACCTCTTTTGGATTGAGCTTTGGATCATCGCTAGTGTTGACCGAATTGTAATTGAATAATAGTAAAATCCAATGTATGGTAATAGATCTTGAAAACTTCTTCAAAACTTTAATTGAAGAATTAGGGTCACAAAGCACTTCAGTCAATGATTTCAAAGTAATGATCCCAAATTCTGCCGATGAATCACTAGAATTATGATAAAGAGAATAAATTATGAATAAGGAGATCGACCTTATCGTTTCAACTGAAGTGTCAGATCTTATAATGCAATTTAATGTGAAACTCAATTGATCAACCATGTCATCAGCCAATTTATTATCAACTAGAGCGGGAGATTTCAAAAATTGTATAAATTTCTTCAAAACTTTCATTTTATTAAGTTCCAGAGTATTGAAGGCATGAAATCGACTTGCAACAGATAGGACTTGGAAGTGATATAACAAGAATTTGAAATTTTCTGAGCCTAAGTATAATTCAAAGTTTAAAACCAAGAAACGGTATGCAATGGGGTTGACAATAATTGACTCGTACGGGTTAATAAAGTCATAACCGACATGATTGAGACACAATCTAAGCAAATTGTTACATTCAACTAATGCCTCGCTTTTATGTGAGCTTACATCTAAAGACGTAGAAGAGGATCTGTTATCCGGAAGTAACTCTTCAATAAGATTGAATGTAAGTGACTTATTGACATTATCCTTATAATGAATGAATAAGATCAGAAGTAAGCCGTACCCATTGAGGTTCTCGAACTCTTTACTGAGTTGCCAATTATTTTCCAATACTGTAAATAGTAATGTCACTGATAAATAAAGAATTGAATCATTGAGGCCCTTGAATTGAAATTCGTTCTTAGTTGAAGATTCAATTAATTTTAGTAATAAAGCAGAACCACCGATACTGTATAAAGCACCATGGATTGATTTAGATTTATGATGCAAAATCTTTGGAGCCTTGGGAGTTTCTAATATGCTAGTAGTCTCACAATCGTGAATATCAAAAACTATATTAGAGTGCTTTATCTTGCTGCGGGCAAGGTAATTCGTAATGGTTTTCCGATCAACAATATTAATACTGGCACTTTGGAAAGAATTCAGGTCGCTGTGACCACTATTTGCGGCCAGACGAGCTGAAGATTCTGAGAGTATACTCGAGTTAGATGAAATGGCTTGAAGTTTTCTCAAATGTCGCTTACTTTGAGCAGATTGGAAATTGTTTATCGAAACAAATCTTTCAGCAAGTGAAGAATTATCATTATCATCATTGACACCAATCCCACCAGTACTACCAACACCATTACCATTTCTATTCTTTCGATGTAAGTTGTTTCCATTTTTTAATTCGTGTATTTTCAATGCAAGGTTTGTTAAGTTTTTTGGATTCAAATGATTAAGTTGATTTAATAAATTATGGTCATTAAAATCCTTGAAATCCCAATTGTACCCAAGACCTAGGTTAAATAAAAAGTTAACCCATTCATGAGTTAAACTGGTATTTAATACAGTCAAATTTCTTACTAGTAATTCATCGTGGCTCAATAAAGTTGGGTTCTCATTATGTTGACCAATATAAATTTTATTCCAAGTATTTAATACTTTATGAAGTTCTGGAGAGGGGATTGATTCGCTGTATTCACCATCAATGTAAAGATTCAAATTTCTATACGTATCATATGTCAATGCAAAATGAATGTATCCTTGATTTTCTGATGTTAAATGGCTATGTTCGTGAATTATTTGATTAAAAGTATATTGCATACGAGAGCCATTCGATTGATCAATTATTTCAATCATAAACTGGCTATTATTGATGAGTTGAACTCTTAAGATTGACGATGAGCTACTTGATGAATTAGCCAACAGAAATAAAGTAGTAGAAGGTATATCGAAATATTCAGTATTATCAGGTTTGTGATCTTGTAAATAGTCAGAATTATTGGTATTTAATTTAAACCAAGTTTGTAGAGTCAAACATTTCAGGGAGCTGATATCATTTGAAAAAGGAATTGAGATCGATGACAGTTGAAAGTCATTAAAAGTGAAGAAATCAAAGTGACTTGAATAGTTTGAATGGGTTTGATTTAAAAGCTCTAGTATAATTATTTTTAAATTTGGATTTACTTGATGATCATAAATAATTTGGACTAGTTTTCTATAACACTTGATATCACAACCTAATTCCATGAAATCAATTATGAGACGCATATGCTGATTGATTATCAGAGGAGTATGATAGTCGAGCCAATTATTGGAGTCAATTGAATGGGATGCAATTAAAGTCAAGTTATTTATTAAAATGTCCTGAATATTAGTTCTAAACAACTGAATTTTGGTAGTATAGGAGATTGTGATAGAACGTAAAAATAATTCAAACAAAATGAGTTTTAAATCATGATATATTTCGTCATCAAGTTTATTAAATTGGGATAAGAACTGACTTATAACATTTTTATTCAAACTTGACTCGTAAGCAAACGAGTTAATCAAAGGTAGTGCAAGTATAAGTTCATCGATTACAGAAGTCAATTCGGTGGAGTCTTGAACGCTATCTGTAAGTTCTGATTTCCAGTTGATGAGTAAATCTTTATTAATGGTAAAATCAGATAAAAGGACATCACAAATAAAGTTAATGATACTGGTATCATCCATAGCAGATTCATTATTGTTCGCCAAACTTTTTTCATCGGTATCCAACTTTGGGCTCAGGTTATCACCAGTAGCAGTCGGAGATCCCATTATTTACAATTTCTTTGAATCTAGGTATCTCTTATGACCCAATTGAAGATGATCTTGGGAATTTCTAATGATAATCAGTTTATCCGAAACACGGGGTATTCGGTGACAGCGGCTAAGATTCGTGGTTTGCACGTCACTAATTCAGACACTGATTATTGAATCAACTGTTGACGATGGGTCACAATGTAATTATATGATGATGATCAATTGTTAATGAAGCCTATCAAAAGTGAATTTATTGTCAATTTGTAAGCATGTATGATCATGCTGTCCTTTCAACTCGCTTAAGATTTTTCTACATCTTTTTTTTTTTTTTTTTTTTTTTTACTTTTACTTTTTGATAAGAAAACTGAGCGGCACGGGTGTTTCCCGTCACGTGTAGATGCCAGGCATATCAACTAATTTTGGCTCATCATTAATCAGGGCAAGATCCCGAATAACATGACATATATATATATATATATATGTGTGTGTGTGTGTCTATATCATTAATATGATTAAGAATGTTTAGATTTGAGGTTCCGTTGTAGATCAAGTATTACACAACCTTTAGTTCGGTATCAGTTCCAGTCCGATTCATTTTGCAATCGTAATCCAAACTATAAAGTCATAAATGCTAATTTCTGTAAAAGCCCTTAAACGTCAGGGATTTCAAAAAAACAATAATAACAGTACTGATTCTAAAAGAGAATATCTTCGTACTTTCGGCAATGGATAGGGGTATTTTGCAAAATAGCTACTTGATATCCCAGTAATTAGTAATTGCTGCAACGCGTATGGACCCCCCACCTCCACTCTTATCGGTGAAATCCTCGATTAGCATTAAGACAACTGAAAGTCAACTGAAAGTACCGAGAGTATCAGTGCCGAAGGTACTAAAAGTACTAAAAGCACCAATTAGCATTCAAACGTCTAAGCCAGGGTTTTACTACCGATATTCATATGAATCAACTTGACTAAGCGATTATCTTTGTTCTCTCGTAATTCCTGTTTCTCCTTTTTTTGTCTTTTTTTTTTTTTTTTTTTCCGTGGTGTGGGAGGAGGAGCAAAAAAAACGAAAAGCACAGGAAATTTCGACAATTTTCCTTTATTTTTCTCATTCTCACTGATTTCTTAATAGCTTCACTAACATACAAAATCTAGCGCATTTTTTTTTTTTTTTTTCTTAAACTTTCTCAAGTGACATTCACACAGTTATACATTTCAGGTTAAACTAATCAATAATATTAACTATCCAAGTAGTGGTGAAAAGAACTTGGTTAGCGTATTAGTTTCTAGTCTCAATTCTCTGAAGTGCCATTTTATTATTTCTCTTAGTGAATGGTCTACACGCCGATCCAATTTCACGTAAAATAACTTTAGGAGTCGATTTAATCGAATCCATCTCGTCCTTCTTGATTCTGATTCAACATACATTAATAAAGATATGACTGAGAAAAAGAATATGAAAGCATCCATGCCCGGATCATTCAATGACTTATCTGATTCCAGTAATGATTCGAATGATACTCCTGATAAACAAGTCGATTTGATTCAATCAAGAAATATAACCGATCCTAACAATCACCCGCTCCAAGATTCTAGCGATGAAGAAGAAAGTGAGAACAATCTTAATAAGACCGGATCGACTTCTCCCGATGATACCGCTTTCATTAGAAATCATTCAAGGAATTCGTCTCGTGAATTAGCAGCCACCGATGAAAAAGATCTTGCTAAAAAACGTCAAACAATTCGAAGTTTACTTGAAGTTCCTGCTAATGAAGGTGATTCGTGGCTTCTTGTTTCTAGTGAATATCTTAATCAAATCTTTAATGCCCCGGTCTCATCTTTTGAAGAATTGAAAACTACATTGGGCCCCGTTGATTGTTCATCAATTGTTGATCAGTACGGTAATTTATATCCAGAAGATGATGAACCTATAGGTACTTATAATATACCGCCACAATGTTTCCATAGATTAACTGAATGGTTTGGGATTAAGGGACAACCAGTATCAAGATCTCTCATAATAAACCCAGAAACTGGTGCTAAAGAAGTTGAAAGATATCCACCGTACTTTGTAATTCATACTTTAACAAAGACTAATTCGACTAGAAATTATCAATTCCAATCATCACCTCATAATAATATCCCGTCCGGATTTTCTCTATCTCAAACTAGAACATTTGGTGGTTTGATTGACTCCGTCAGAATACATTTATCTAAAAATTTATCAAAATCATCTAAATTCCGCATTTGGTTTATTGAAGCTACAAATATTGAAGACTTTCCAACGAATATTAGCATTAATTCTCTTGTTCATGATATACCTAAAAAATCTTTGGTATGCCAAAATATTTTTGATTTTACAATGAAAAGTCAAGGCATTGGTACTGCAAGAATTCATATATTAGTTGAATCCTTAGATAAAGCATCTCATAAATTCCCAATTGATACCTATGTCAGTAATTTTAATTTTGAAAAACTTGACTTAGATAGCACCCTCGCTTTAGGTGGTAATTTAGGTTTGGCTAACTTGGGTAATACTTGTTATATGAATTCCGCTTTACAATGCCTTCTTCATGTACCTGAAATTAATTACTATTTTTTCTTCAACCTCTTTGAAAGAGAATTAAATGAAAGTAATCCTTTAGGTAATAAAGGTGATGTTGCGGTTACTTTTGGTTCCTTGTTACATAAACTTTTTGATAATTCAAATGCATCTCAATCTTATGTTTCACCTCGTGATTTCAAACATACCATTGGTCGTTACTCCTCACTTTTTCAAGGCTACCAACAACAAGATTCTCAAGAGTTTTTAAGCTGGTTATTGGATGCTCTTCATGAAGATTTAAACCGTATATATAATAAACCTTACTGTGAAAAACCGGAATTAAAAGACGAAGATATTGATAATCCAAATGCTATCATCGATTTATCAAAGACTTGCTGGGACCAACATAAAAAAAGAAACGATTCTGTAATCGTTGATTTGTTCACTGGGATGTACCAATCGACCCTTGTATGTCCAGAATGTTCAAAGACTTCAATCACTTTTGATCCTTTCAATGACTTGACTTTACCCTTACCGATTAATAAAAAATGGTACCGTACTTTTACCATTGTTAATTTAAGTAAGGATGTGCCCAATCCAATAATGAAACTAGAAGTTGAATTAAATAAGACTTCAAATTATGATGAGTTAATGAAATATTTATCAAATTTCTTACAAATTTCTCAAGATTATTTATTCCTTTTCGAAATTTTCAGAGGTGCTTTTTACAAGGACTTCCAAGAGAGCTATGATCGTTTGAAATTTTTTCCAATGAGTGAGATTATCGGGCAGGAAGACGATATTTTGATTTATGTTATTCCCCATGATCCTCAAACTGATATCATTGTTCCAGTATTTAATACTGTACCAGATAACTCTACTTATAACATGACTGAGCCTTTTGGCTTACCCTTATTTATTGTCTTGGATAAAAAATTTGAGACTAACAGTTTTGGTAAAATCAGATCTAAACTTGAACAAGTCGTAAAAATTCTATCCAAATCCAACATCGAAGAACAGTATAATGAGTTGAAATTAGCACCAACTGAAAATAACAGATATTTTAGTAGTAAAGATTTCCCGTTGTTAACCACTAAAAAGGATCTGGAGGATGATATAGTGATGGTTGGCTCAGAAGCTGGTAAAAGTCCAACAAAAGAATTAGCCCAAGACCATGTTGCAAATGAACAGCAAGAAGCAAATAATGATATTGATTATGATGATGGTTATGATTCAGATATCTCTCTTGCAAATCCAAATATTGGTGGTAATTTTGGATTCGAAATCAAGTATCACTATGAAGACAGCAAGCAAGCTTATACTCGTGGACATGGTAGATTCAATTCTCACTTGACGTCAGAACCGTCAAATAGTAGTTCTCGTCCCTTGAAAATTCCGCATAGAAGGCCACTGTTTAAGTCCCTACCATCCTTATCAATTCAGCTACCAGAGTTGAAACGCAATTATTATCACTATCCTGACTACTCTTCTCAGTTAGATGAAGAAATTCAAAATATTACTGACCAAGTCAATGAAAATTTAACTAATGAAAATAGTGCTGAGCAAGATGAAGAAGGAACCAAAGGTACTGAATCAGACGATAAGAAAAATGATGAAGACTTCATTCTAGTAGATAAAAACGACAATTTGCTGAACAACATTGATTCACCACCAGTTAAAATTCCTTCAACGATTTCGCAGCAGCTGCTGGATGAGGACACAGAAAGTGAAAGTAATCTCGGTACCTTATTTGACTCAGTTCATGCTTTAGGTCCTCCACCAGCGTACCCTGATTCTGGTAGGCAATCAATTCAAGATTCACCAGGTGATACTAGTCCAAAAGCTGATAATCATCCTGTATTGGTTGATAAGAATGTGTCCCTTGTTTGTGAATGGGACCCTCAAGTTTACGCTAGGTTTTTCAAGGATCCCGAAGTTCAAAATTGGACACATTTGGAATTCATTCCACACCCTGAATTAGAAGCTAATAAAGCTAAGCTAGCTAGACAACAAAAATCTACAATCTCATTATATGATTGTTTAAGTAGTTTCAGCACACCTGAGGTTTTAGGTGACCAAGATTTATGGTATTGTCCTCGCTGCAAAGATCATAAACAGGCTACCAAAACAATTCAAATTTGGTCAACTGGTGACTTGTTAACAATTCATTTGAAGAGGTTTCAAAGTGCAAGGTCATTTAGTGATAAACTAGACATCACTGTTGATTTTCCAATTGAAGGTTTGGATATCTCCCCTTATGTTGCTTCAAGAAAACTGGAACAAGAATTAAACTCAGTAGATGGAGAAGCACCTTTCGAAATCAAACAAAATGATTTGATTTATGATTTAATTGCCGTTGATAACCACTACGGTGGTTTAGGTGGGGGACATTACACTGCTTCTGTGAAGAACTTCCGAGATGGAAAATGGTACTACTTCAACGATGGAAGAGTGACACCAATCAGTAATGAAAGCGACTGCATCAGTGGTGCTGCGTATTTGTTGTTTTACAGAAAGAGAACTACTTCCAACTTGGTTGGAGGAGAAAGTGTCCAGGCTTTAATTAATGAAGGAAGACTTAAATACGAGCAAGAATTGAAAGATACCAAAAATAGGTTGGCTTCCGTTAAGACCCAAGTGGAAACTTATTCCGATTTTGAACAGCAAGAATTGAAGAAGCTCGCTGATCAAGAAGCTGCTGCAAAAGAATTGGAGACAAAAGAATTGGAGACAAAAGAATTAGATGGTCTGGACTCATCGACCAACTTTAACCAATCAACTTCTTCTACATCATCCACGTCATCTCCTTCGAGTAAGTTAACTACAGCGTCTTCTAAGAAGTCAAGGTCTCCGGCCAATGACGATGATTTGAATAACAATGGGGACGAAGAATCAGGTAATTTTAATAAACGTAAACAACGTTTGATATCAAAAGATGAAGACCGGAATAAATCCATTCATATTAATAACCCGCCTCTGTCATCTCTTAACCTACAATCATCATCCAATATTGCCTCTCCAGATACCAGCAGCTCGGATGAAGTAATTTTGAATTAAGGTAACTTAATTGTAATTACATAAATATTTCTAGATAATTCATTGTATTTCTATATATACAGCATATACATTTTACACCCGTAATCAACGATGCAGGCTTCGTAATTTTGCAAGACGGATACTTTCTTTCAAAACATCAATTGATACATTGGCCCCACCCCCATTTATACTAACATGCTTCAAGTGCTCACCAGATTTGCTGGTAATGATGTTTATTTTGGACGTTATACAAGTTTCTTCTGCATCACCTTCCAAATCTGCTAACAATATTGTTTTAGGAATTTTTTCATCAACTTCCATTTTGTCTTCGTCTTCCTCTTTATCTGAACTAGCAGGCTTTTCTAAATTGACAACCCCAAAACTCGATGAGGTACCTACTTCGGTATCGTTCAATTTCAATGCATATAATAATGAGTCGTTTGAGTCTATGTATAAATTATCACCACCACTCAAGTGACCAAAGTTACCTCTCGACCTTACTGGAACTTTGATCTTATCACTAGTGTCTCCAACGTATATATGAGGGAGTTTAACATTAGATAATGCACTAAGAATTGTGTTATAACATAAATCAAAAAGGGGTCCTGAACGCGAGAATACTTTCAAGTGGGCATAAAGAACAAATGAGTATGATTTCTTATTACCACTGTAAGAAGGGATATCTTCTAAGATGGAAATATTTTCAGGTGAGTCTGGGTATATTATACTTGATGATTTTGTTTCTTCGTTATTAATTTCATACCCTGGAGTTATTTTTAATGATTGAGATGGGATTATATTAGCGTGCAAAATAGTTTCATATAACTTTTGGGATGTTATCATTTCTTCGTCAGTTGGGGCACCAGATCTACCTCTGAGAATTTCAACCACTGGGTATATCGATGTATAATCGGAAGCAGCACTTGAATCTTCAACAATACCTAAGGTGATACCGCAAAATAATGACGTGTCACCGTTTTTAGCAATAGCAGATCCAATAACTGAATTTTCACCTAAACTGTTAAGGTTCCCTTGGCTTATTTCTAAAGATTTGAACTCATTGAAATTTCTCAATGACGGCCTGAGACCGATAGAAAGATGACGTTGCAAAGAGACATCAGGAGCGATTCTGGCAAGCACCGCCGGTGGGAAGGCCATTTGTTGTAATTTTTGGCTCTCAGACATAACTTATTACTAATGTTTATAGAATATAATGATGGCTTCTGTTACCTAATTTCTTAAATTATGTTTTGTATCTCATTGAATTCGTGATGGAGCAAAAAAAAAATCGCTGCGAAGAGTCTCACTACTATGAGAATTTCCACTATAGGTGTGCAAGACTCAATAAGTTTTGCATCATAAGAAGGGTATAAGAGTTGATTAGAGTTGTCTACAAAAAGATTCAAAATATCTACTTATAAGGCTGTATTTATTTAAAGACTGTATTAGTATGTTTATTCTAATTTACCCACTTTTTGGATCCAGACCTTTTCTGCTTCAACGATAGTATTATTATTGGCTTTCATCTTATTCATGGTTTCTATATATTCGTCATATTCGTCACTATCAAAAACGATACCACCACCAGCTTGCAAGTATGCAATACCGTCTTTGTAAACCATAGTTCTCAAGGCAATACATGTGTCCATAGTTTTCCCATCATAACCCCAGTGACCAACAGCACCAGCGTAAATACCTCTCTTTTCCTTTTCTAATTCTCCAATTAATTCCATAGCTTTAACTTTTGGAGCACCACTAACGGTACCAGCAGGGAAAATTGATCTGAAAGCATCAAACCTTGTCTTGTCTTCTCTCAAAGTACCACTCACTTCTGATACTAAATGCATAACATGAGAAAATCTTTCTATGGTCAATAATCTATCAACGCTATTACTAGTTGGAGTACATACTCTGTTAACATCATTACGAGCTAAGTCGACCAACATAATATGTTCAGCTCTGTCCTTTAAGCTTGCTCTTAAAATATTAGCATTTTCTTCATCTTCTTCATTGGTCTTACCTCTCTTTATAGTACCAGCGATTGGATGGGTCACAATTCTGTCTTTACTATCAGACTTAACCAATAACTCTGGGGAAGCACCTATTATCTGAAAGTCAATTAGGTCAATATAGAACAAGTATGGAGATGGATTGACAGTTCTTAAATGACGGTAAATGTTAAATGGGTGTAAAGACGTTGGACGAGCCACTCTTTGTGATGGAACTGCTTGAATAATATCACCTTTTAAAATATTTTCTTTCAAAGTGGAAACGTGATTTTCATATCCATCTTGTCCTATATTGGAAGTAAAAGTTTGATTGGCTTTTATAGGTGGTTGTTTTGGGTTGATTTCTTCTGAAGTTTGGTGAGTTTTCAATAGTTTTTCAATATGAGCAATCTCTTTTTCAGCTTTCTCGAATTTGAATTTCAAACTGGCTTCATCGAATTTATCATCAGAAAGGTCAATGTTGTGAATAATTTGAAACCTTTGGTAAACATTATCAAAGGCAAGTATTAAATCACATAACATTAAAACAGCTTCTGGGACTTTTAAAACATCCTTTAAAGGTTTACGAGTCTTCGGTTCGAAGTACTTAATACAGTCGTAAGAAATATAACCAATTGCACCACCACACAACTTAGGTAAACCAGGTAAGTTTGCTTGGTTAAATTTAGCCAATTCCTTTTCCAAAACTGTAATTGGATCGACATTCAAATACTCACCAGAGTATATACTTTCGTCATCACCAGTCTTGATGATCTTTTTAGGATTGATACCGATAAAGGAATATCTGTCTACACTGTCCCCATGAACGGCAGATTCAAATATAAAAGATGGAGAACGTTTCTCGTTGTTCAAGTCAGCAAGCTTCAAATATGCTTGGTGAACAGTTAAATCCTCACTGGCAACATACTTATATATAGGATAGATATTGGGTTTTGGAGATGTAGAAGCTTGGTCATTTTCAATGATCGATTTCAAAGCATCGAAAGATGGCTGAATGTCAGACTAAGGATATAAATTCAGTTAGTATATTATGAGCAGGACTTTCTGGTATTAAATAGCACATACAAACATAGTAGAGAATTCTTGAAATAGTATGGAAACACTAGTTATCTCGTTGGGCAGATCTCTCTTTCTTTCTTTCCAGGACTTACACTCTTGTAATTGAAAAATTTGTCGCTTTTCTGACTCAACTTTTTTTTTTTTTTTTTTTTCGGTTTACTATGGTACTATATACAGTCTCACCAATATATCTTCATTAAAAATGTCTATAAATATGAATTTATGATTTATGTACAAGTCTATAATCTTACTGCTTCTTGTAATATACATTGTCCTACGACCAGGTCAAGAAGCAAAACCTTGTCACAGTCTATGGTGGTTCCAATGTTGGAATTGGACTCGATGTCAACCAAAATATCAACTTCCATATTGAGGTCTATGCAAAATCCACGACTAATTCTCTTTTTGAGATGAGGTAATTCGTAGCCGCAATTGGTGATGATACATTCGTACTTTATCCCACTGTTACCTTCTAGAGTGTTTGTATTCAACTGTTGTTGTTGTATTAATCGTTGCTCGAGCATTTTAAGAGTCCAGTAATTCTTATGACGGGTTCCCAAGTACTGAACCAACTTTTCTGAATTGGTAAATTTTTGCAACTGCTGGAGTAGGCTGTAGTCGACAAACTCACCTTGAGTACCATAACCAAGCAGATTCAAATGACTGAATTCCTTAATGCTGTCATGATAGAATGTCTGCTTCTGTTCTTTAGAAGCGGCTCTACCTTTGGCGTTGACGTACGCTAATTGAAGATGTAGCACAATTTGTAATTGATTGAAGTACACTTCCATATCATTGAAGATATCTAAAAGCTTCACGTGCCCTTTCTCCAACCCATATGATATATGTTGTTTGGTATTGTTCCAGCCTTCGTTCATTAAACGAAACTCAGCAGATGGTGACCCACATAGAACTTGTATTCTGGATTTGGATAAATAATTTCTACCAATAATGAAGGCTGCAAATGATAAAAACCCGCTTACATCCTTCCCAATCAAAGTATGGTAAAACGAGCTTGCATGGTATGATGGTAACAAAGAGTTATTGTGAGAGACTAGAACTTCATCTTTCAACTCAGACGTGTCAACTCCATCGTTAGCATGCGAATCAGTTGCGACCGTATCATTATTTTTCTCTGTGTTATCTAATAAGTCTTGAACATGACTAAAAACTGGAATGTTTCTTTCATAGCAATAAGCAGAAATGATATTACTTACAAACATGTCAATTTCTTTTACTAAAAAGTGTGCTTTGGTAAAATGACTTTGATCCTTAAGAGAAAATGTCTCAAGTTTGGTGATTAATTTTTCATTTGATTTCCCTTCATTGAGGTAGCTCAATTTTCTGAATATATTGCTTGAGTCGTAAGAATCAACATTGATAGCTGGATTAAAATTGGACCCTTCTAAATTCCTGAGTTTGAAATGACTGTTCATAATATTATAAATAAAATTAATGTTATGATTATCACTATCATCAAATGTCGGCTCGTGTTCACTCTGATTTTGCCTTGACTTGGAAAATAATTTAAAGGGAAGCCTGCTCCGATTTTTGCCTTGTAATATATCCTCCAAGTCAGACCAGTTCACATTCTTTATTCTAACATCACCTATGTTATCCAATGAAAGTGAAACATTATTACTTGTATCTGTAAAGTGGTTTGAGTTGAACGTATTGATTGTATAACTTATCGTAAGACAAGTAGTTCTGTCCGGTGAATTATTAAAAGGAGGGGCGTTATTGCTCGCCGCTCTGTACATGTCACCGACACTATAATAATCTGGTTTTCTACCAGGATTCTGTTCTTTAAAAGCAAATTTATTGGCAATATCCTTGTCAAAGATGTTTATGGACTCATTATTTGAAAGCCTTTGTAAACTTTTCAATTTATGTGATTTTGACATTAAATGATCAAATAGATCAGAACTAGGGGTTAGCTTTGTCGCAAGGTCTGGAATGTGAACGTTCACTAAATATTTTCTTGCATTGATCTTCTCCAAAGATATCCCAATGAAAGAATTCTTTAGTTCCTTGGAGTTAAGTCCTTGGTTCAAGGGAAGTCCATATATAACATGATCTTGATAATACTTTTTGGTATTTCTTAGGTGTTTGAATTTATCCCTCGAGCCATTGGGTCTTAATAAGCTGTTAGATTCTATATCAGAGTCACTTGGTCCCAAATCATTTGGCGAAGATAATGCTAGCTGACCAACACGATTCTGACCCGTGATACTTGCGGAAAGGAAAATATCAGTCAACTGATTTTTGGGATTATCATATAGTTTTAAATCTTTTAAAAGCTTAAATATATCAGAAGGGGTAACTTTTTGGCCCTCAAAAATGTGTAATTGATCAACAATCTCGACAAGTTTTGGATGAGGGTATATGACAAGGAATCTAAGGACATCAATCAAAGGTCTATATTTTTCACCTTGCCAGAACATGAAATGATAATTCAATCTTTCGAAGCTCTTTCCTGTATTGGATTTTTGTTGAAGGTGTAGGTCTGAGATAAACTCATTGTAATCCAGCAATTTTGGATCATTCTTGTATGCATCGAGAACTTTTTTGGCTGCTTCTGCGTTGTATACTGAGTTTGTTAAATATAGAGCACCTTGAGCTAATCCATTTGAGCAATTATTCTGTATTATATTTGTGAAATTTGCTGGTCTATAGCACGAAGAGACAATCCACTTATTAGGGTTATCACACATGTAAAAATGGCAACTCAAGAGTAGTTGAGTTTGATTATAATATGAACAGTTGAATTGTTCTTTGAGGGCATATGAAATTTGGAATGAATCAATTAGTTCAGGTAAAGAAACAGCAGATATATTCGATATATCCGCAAAATGTGAATACGCCACATCAAAATTCTGCCTTAGTGTTGAACTTAGCTCGATACTCCCTTGAAGAAATCCATCAATTATGGATACCACTTCTAATCTGGGAACATAATCAGTATCGTAACGGTTTTCCAAGACTTTCAAATCGGAAACCCAAGTCTTATCGAGAACTCTATAAGCATGAAAAGTAATATTAACAGGGTCTATTTTAACAATTTCATTATCAATAGTTAGTACTATAACTTTATTGTAGTTCTCATTGAACTTGGATTCCGCTTGTTGAATAACAAGTCCAAACGACCCCTTATTAGTTAATGGGTTGATAAACTCAACTAGAGACCCAATATCTGGAGGGGATGCTTCGTTCTGTTGACAAATTTGCTCAACATTATCGAACCCTGAATAAGTTATCTTCATAATTTCATCAATGGGTTTGGGTTTGTTCCTCTTGGTGATATTGTATCGGCTTCGGAAATCATCAGATGGATTACAGAATAATGGTCTGTTACTGAAAAACTCTTTTAGCTGAACTTGTAATGTATCTCTATAAATGGAATCATCGATATCGGGATATTCATCGTTTGGCCCAAACTGTTCCCAAAGATTTTCTGAAAGTTTATTATTTATATTGAAAAATCTTGATTTGGCAGTATAATTTTGTAATTTGACAGAATTGTCACTGAATAGCCGTGACCCTATTGTTCTTGTCGGTATACTTATGGGGAATCTCTGATTCATCAGAGTGTTAAGCCATAACCTTAGACGCTGCATCGGGCTTTTGAATCAATCGAGTTTGACTAAGGATGGTTTATTATGAGAGCATGCAAGCAATTTATTATTTTCTTAATGGGTGAATTATTTTCTTAAAGGGTAAAGTGTTTATAGGTTATTCTTGAAGATTTGCAGTAGTTCATTCCATAAAATAATCAATTGTAATGAATGAGAACAGGAGTCAAATGCAATAACTTCATTAGGTTTTCACTTTGGCGATGGGATTAAAAATCTCGGTGCAGAAGAAAAGGAAAAAAAAAATTTGCGGGACCTAAAAATGCTTACAATTTAATTCTGAATTATTGGAGAAATGAGGTTCATTGACTAAACTTTATATAAATATATATATATATATTACCATACGTGCAGTTATATAGCTTACTTCCATCTTTGAACTATGACGGCATTTCTCAATTTAGCACCAGCTACAGAGACTTCTTGAGATTCTTCAATTGGTTTCACAGGGAAAGAATGGGATAATATAAATGCCCTGCCCAGGTCACCACCGTCTGGGTGGCTTCTAACGAAATCATAAACAGTTACAATAGAATCTGTTGAGTTGAATCTGTGAGATGTTTTCTTACCATTAGCAAATCTAATTTGTACTAATGAATCACCCTCACCATTGTCTTGTGGTTTATTTTCAGTTTTTGCTTCTGGAGCTGGTGGTGGAGGTGTAGAAACTTGGGCAACTGGGATTTCACCTGGAACAGGAGATCCTAATCTCTGTCCTTGGCCATGGAATCCACCAACCTTTCGTTTAGGAGGGGTCCAATCTTCATCGGTTTTTTTAACAACTGATACATCGACATCTTGACCAAATTCCACATTTAATAAAGCTACCGGAACTCTACCACGATTTAATTCTTGTAAAACACTTGCATTTTCTGGATCATCATATCTGTGTAATGGACCGTCCCCAACAGTAAAACCTTGTCTCCAAAAAGTGATTTCCCTAGAAACTTTAGCGGGTCTTTGAGGTATATTAGTGTTTGGATCTATAATTTCTTCACTTGGAGCATCTTCACCACCAAGTTTAAACCCAGTACCAGTAAAAGTTCTGCGTGGAATGTCTTCTGGTTGCTGTTGAGCAGAAGGACGATCGTCTGGTTGTTCTGCTTGTTCTTTGGCTCTTTGAAAAATTTGATCAATTACTCCACGGCCAGAATTCTTCTTGTCCTTGTTTGGGTCTTCTACTTGTAAACCAGACTTTTCACCACCAGTGAAAAAGTTGGTGTTAGTTTTGTCATCTTCTGAATCATCATCCTGACCATTCAAATCTCTAAATGTTCTAATACCACCACTAGATTTTTTTTTACTAGAACCACCACTAGCGGCGCCGAGGCCACCAGTTGATGGGCCAGTTGAAGGTGCTTCCGATGCAGTAGCATCATTATTAGCATAAAAATCTTCAATTGCATCCATGACATCATTTTCATTCCTACTTAAATACTGCTCAGCAAGTGATCTGGAAGCGGTAGTCACATTGACAAATTGGTCAATTAATTGTTCTTGTTCTGGATCAGACATCTTTGATATATGTGATTATTAAATGGGTAATCCTGGTTACGGTGTGATTAAAATGGATAAGTAAAGGAAAGGTGATGAAATAGAGTAGGTACTTTAATATTCAATTACTAAATTCGATTCTCCCCCATTAACCTTTTCTAGGTTTTTCTTTTCTTTTTTTTTGATGGCGAATCTTTTTATCATCGAGATGTCCGGGTTGATTCTCTTTTTTTTCATTGTGGTTCCTGGAAAATGTTCCTCCAAAAACATCTTACTAAATCTACGAATAAAGTGAACAAGAATAAAGTATAAAAACTTAATAATTAAATATGTAAATAACCGATGTTGAAATCCCAAATAAAAAAATTTATATGTAAGAATATGAAATTTTTTAAACCCCGAAAAGTTGGTGAAAGAAACGGGTGAAAAAAAAAAATACTATGAACTAAAATAATAACAAGATTAATTCCACCAACTCTTCAAATTAAAATAAAGACATGAATGAAAGAAAAGCAAAAGAAACAAAAAAAAGCATCACAACAAAATTTCTTCATAACAAAATAAAAAAAAAAAGTAAAGTAAAATTATAATAATAATTACATTAATGTTGAATAAATGTAATCGAGAGGATACAGCATCAACAATAGCAAAAGAGAATTGAATAATGCAACAACCATTTTCAAATGGGGCTTAAAATAAAAAAAGAATAAAAGAAAGATAAATAGCAGAATAAATATAACTAGAAAACATTAATTTCTAGTTAATGAAAACTTCTGCAATTTACTTAATATTTACCACGGAAGTGTTTAGCAGCTTCAACCATATTGGTTAAAGATTCTCTAACTTCAGTCCAACCTCTAGTTTTCAAACCACAATCTGGGTTAACCCAGAATTTGTTGGCTGGGTAAACTTTTAAGATTTCTTCAATTCTGGTAATGAATTCTTCTTTAGATGGAATTCTTGGAGAGTGGATATCGAATAAACCTAAACCAATATGATTTGGATAGTTAGAGAATTCTTGGATATAGTTTGGATCATCTTTCTTGGAGAATTCAATAGAAACAACATCAGCATCTAAAGCTTTGATATGGTTTGGATCTAAATCAGAGTAACAGAAATGAGAGTGAATTTGAGTAGAGTTTTCAACACCAGAAGTAGCAACTCTGAAAGATTGAGCAGCCCAGTCCAAGTAAGCAGATCTTTCTTTACCAGCTCTCAATGGTAAACCTTCTCTGATAGCTGGTTCATCGACTTGAATGACGGTAATACCGGCTTTTTCTAAATCTTGAACTTCATCTCTTAAAGCTAAACCTAATTGTAAAGCTTGAACTTTTTGAGAAACATCATCTCTTGGGAAAGACCATCTTAAACAAGTAACTGGACCAGTTAACATACCCTTCATTGGTTTTTCAGTGATAGATTGAGCGTAAACTGATTCTTTAACAGTCATAGCTTTTGGTCTAGAAACATCACCAACAACAATTGGAGGTCTAACATATCTTGAACCATAAGATTGAACCCAACCACCGGTGGTGAAAGCGTAACCTTCTAATTGTTCACCGAAATATTGAACCATATCATTTCTTTCTGGTTCACCATGAACTAAAACGTCCAAACCAATTTCTTCTTGGAATCTAACAACGGTTTCAATTTCTTTTTCAATGAATTTTTCATAATCTTCAGCGGATAATTCACCTTTGGCGAATTTATTTCTGTTAATTCTGATATCTTTAGTTTGAGGGAAAGAACCGATAGTAGTGGTTGGGAATAAAGGTAAGTTATATTTATCCTTTTGAGCAGCTAATCTATCATCGAATGGAACTTTTCTGGTAGATAAAGATTCACTGATGGTAGCTAATCTTTCTTGAACTTTAGGGTTAGTAGTAATAGAAGATTCTTGTCTAGATTTGATAGAAGCAGCGTTAGCAGATAATAATTCAGAGACATCTTCACCACTAACATTTTTAGCAATGGCAACAACTTCATCTAATTTTTGAGTAGCAAAAGAAAACCAATCTTTGATGGTGGCATCTAATTTCTTTTCATTAGATAAATCAACTGGAGTATGTAATAAAGAAGAAGAAGTAGAAACAATAACTCTTTCATTACCTAATTTTTCAATAGCTTTGTTAACAAATTGAGAAGCTTTAGAGAAATCAGTTTTCCAAATATTTCTACCATCAACAATACCAACGGATAAAGTTTGTTTATCGTTTAAGATAGAAGCAACTTCTTCGAATTGTTCTGGAACTCTAACGAAATCAAAGTGGAAACCAGTAACGGATAAATCTTTAATGGCAGACAAGTTTGGTCTAACATCACCAAAGTAGGTGGTTAAAACAATTTCTGGTAAAGATTCATCACCAACCAAAGCATCAAAGGTAGCTTTATATTGAGATTGAACAGATTCTGGTAAATCCAAGACTAAAATTGGTTCATCAATTTGAACTTGATTGGCACCAGCTTTTTTCAATTCAGCTAATAAAGATTTATAAACTGGTAAAAATTTTTCTAATAAAGAAATTGGTTCTAAATCTAAAGAATCTTTATCAGCTTTACCCAAGAATAAATAAGAAATTGGACCTAAAACAACTGGTCTAGTAGAAATACCTAATTCTTTAGCTTCTAAAAATTCATTAACTGGTTTTAAACCAGCTTCTTGATTTAATTTAAATTCAGTAGAATGAGAAAAAGTTGGTCTAACATAATGATAATTAGAATCAAACCATTTAACCATTTCTAAAGCAGTAACATCAACAGCAGCAGTAGTTTCAGTAGCTTTTCTTTGTAAACCTCTACCCATAGCGAATAAAACATCAATTGGAGCTAAATCAAATTTGGTATATCTATCTGGAATAACATTAAATAATAATGATAAATCCAAAACTTGATCATAATAAGAGAAATCATTTGATGGAATAATATCAACACCAGCAGCTTGTTGTAATTTCCAGTTGTGAGCTCTTAATTCTTTACCCTTGGCTAATAAGTCATCAACAGTGACTTTACCTTGCCAATAAGATTCGGTAACTTTTTTCAATTCTCTTTGACCACCGATACGTGGGAAACCTAAGATTGATGATTGAACCATGATTGAATGATAATGAGAGGGGGATTAATTGAGTATTGGGATACAACAACGATAATTAAATGAAAAAAGAAAGAGAAAAGGAAAAAAGAAAAGAAGAAAAAGAAAAAAAAAATTGAAATTTATAAATTAGAGAAAATTGATTTAATTTATATTGTCAAAAAAGTCGACACTTAGTAAGAAATGAAAATTTGAAAATTTTTTTGGTTGAGTCTTTATGAGAAACGTTCACTAAGGCATACTCCTCCCTCACTAAGTGAAAAATTAACTATGGCTCTTAGTGTGTCTATTTTCCCTTCAGCGCGCGCATCCATCTCTTTTTTTTGGTGAGAGTCCCCGTTTTAGGAGCACATGTGTGCAGGTCTGATAGTAACAGAGTCATAATTTATATTATCTTAGATGTTTTTTTTTTTTTTTTTTATCGTTCTTTCTGACATATGGGATCATTTTCAATTAGGAAGTAGTCGATGAGACTAAGCTTAACAAACTTCACAACAAGTACACACACCTTACTCTACAATTGAAGATGTAGAGTCACATGCATTGGCCCCAGCATTGAAACCAAACTACAACAAATCAAAACACAACAAAACAGGAATTTAACAATTGACTGGGTGGTACGATCGTATACTGTCAGATTCTTTGCGTGCGACACTACCTCTTCTCGTTTAGAACGGAAACGGAAAACAAAGCAGAAAAACGTGTGTACACGTGACTTGTACATTGGCCAGTGCACTACCACATACATCTTTTTTTTGCATGTGATAAATGACCGTGCGCCCATGGGTCGTAGGTCGTGCACGGGTATTGATTGGTGCACGTACAGTTTTTTTAATAGATGCACGGGTGTATGGGTGTACTGCATATCACTTCTACAAAATTGCAATTGCAATTGCAATTGCAATTACTAATGTTGCAATTACTAATGTTAAAAGTACGATATTAATTAAATATACATATATATATGTATGTATGTACAAATATGAAGAGTTAAAACAGATTATTGAATGACTAATAGGATTAGAGGTTTCAAGATTAGTATGAATCTAGACACTCGAATCACCACGACTTTTTCTAATTTTAACAATTTTTTCAATAGTATCACTACTATGTAAAATACCATATCTTCTAAATTGTTTAATAGCTTCAATCAAATTACTTTCGTGTTTATTGGTATAATTTTGGAAAAATTCACCTAATTGAGCGAAATATTGATAATTCAAAGTTAATTTTTCATTATCTTCCTTTAATAAATCTTTCAAAGTAGTTTTATTATCTAAAGGAGTATTAAATCCTTCACCAACACCTAAGAAAACTCCTAAATTTTTCAAACGATCGAAAACTCCCGCTTGATGAGCAGGAATCATACCACCGTGTTCTTTAATTTTATAATCACGATAAAAATCTTTATATTCATCGGGACAAGCTCTTCTAGTACCAGTCCAACCAATTTCCAATAATTGTTCTTTTGTAATTGCAGTTTGAACAGAATCTCTACGGAATTTAAATAATTTAATAGGATTAAAAGCACCAGTATGAATGAATAAAAATACAACCCCAATCTTAACAGTATGAAATAAGAAAAATAAACATTGAGCTAAAATTGAACTCTCTCCAATATCATCAAATAAAGCTTGTTTTAAACGATATTGACCAAAATAACCAGCAAGAAATCCAGCTAATTTGGTTAATTGATTAGTTAAACAAATTCCTGGAGTTGGACTAATAGCATCAGGTAAATCAGTATATAACCAAACGAGTAAAAAACTTATAAATGAATAAAATCCAAAGGAATTGAATTCCCAAATTGGTATTAATAATTGACCAGGCCAAATCTTATCACTAATTTTATCATCATTACTAACTTTTTTTTGAAATCTTTTTTGACTGGTTTCATAACTAAATAAAAGTGCCCCATCTTCTGTAAGATATCCAGGAGCAGTCGAAACTAAAAATCCTAATGGTAACGAATTATAAAATAAATTTGGTCTCAAAGAAATTGGTAACGTCTTAAAAATCTTGAATAAATCTTTGAAAGTATCACTTGTCTTAACTTGAAAACAATAATCTTTTTCTAAATCATCATTAAAACGAATATAAGTTTCAACAAATCCAGTGTCTTCAACTTCAATTACGTCTTCAATGATTTTCTCCTCTTCAGCCATCTTTGTTTTTTGTATCTGTTGTGGTATCTTATGATATAAAACAAGATATAAAATATGAAGTAGGTAAAGAGGATGTTGATGAATATTTATGGGGCAAGGCGATTTTAATGAGGGGGGGGACCCGGTTTTTCGATCGTCGAGATGATGGTGCAACGCACGCCTTTCTTAGTTTTCTTGTTTTGGCGCATCAAAAATAATTTTGGACTCTTTTTTTGGTGTTTTTTAAGTGGGGTTAATTCTTTGTTGAGTTTGGTGTTTGGGTCTTGTTTTTGCAACTCCAATGTGATGTATAACATCCAAGAAAGAAATTACTTAAAAGGCCAGGAAAACACTCCCTTTTCTTCTCTGGTTTCGAAGATATAGTCTACAATAGTCATGGAATCAATGGGCGGCTCACTTCAATCTCTTGAAGAAATCAAAGAACTCGTCATTCTTTGTCTTTCTTCAATTACTTACATTAGAGATATATTCAAGGATGAGTGCTATCAAAAGCATACTTATCAAGCAGATCCACATTCAAAAGCAGACAGTTTGGCCTTACCAGTTATGAAACTAGTATATGGAAGATCATCCAAGTCTGATGAGTTTCTAAATTGGATCCATAGAGGTATTATTCCAATTATTGACCATGGATACCTTGAAGCCATTCAATTATGTATTCATTCGGATCATGTTTCAAATGAAATAGTGGAGACGTACTTAATTGGTATCGATTATAAATGGAATCGTGTCGATATAGATCCTATGGATTCTAGGGTTTTTAATACATCACACGAAATCATCTCCAATTCAGAAAGTCACATAAGAAATAAAATTAAATCATTATTGAGAGCATGGTTCTTACAAGCTCAGCGGTATGAACCTATAGTGGGTAAGAAAGCTGTTAGTTTCAAGCTAAAATTAAACTCCAGTTGTCCCAAGGATTATGAAGTATCTTCAGATTTTAAAGAAGAAAACTTTCAAAATAATTGGATCTTGTTGAGTTCTCTGGTAATCAAGAGCCCAATAGATTTTATTGGTAGTATCGAAAACAACTATAATGAAATCATTATGAATTCAATCAGTCAATATTCTTCAAACCATCATCCCAGTAAGGTCAAGCCGAGTGGTGGAGAGCTGAAAAAGTTTGTTCACGTAATCAATCCATTGAGATTATCGAGTTTTGATAACATTCCTCATTTCACCTCCCAAGTTCAGTTTCCACCATCCTTAGATTTTGAATTATTGAACAATTCTTATGCTCCTCTAGAGCAATCGACTCAAGCTAAGCAAAACTTTGATAATAGTGGGAAAGCTTTAAATCCTCGTGGAATTGAAAAATCTATGCAACCACCTCATAAGAAGAAAAAAGTAAGGGGAAAGAAACTAGGCCTTTAAATTATCTCAGTCCGTCATAAGCTCATAGAGTACTCAATGGAATTAATTTTAGAAACTTGTAAAAAACAATACTTAAATATATCTTTTCCATTGGTCATTTTTTTTTTTCAACTGGTCGAGTAAATGTATCTTTAGATGGCAGCTAAATATACTTCATGGCTTTGGAAAATATATATCTGGTACACGTTTTATTGCATGCTTTAATCTACAATTCTAGTGTTGCTGGTTCAATTGTATCGTTTCATTTTACTTTGTTCTTTTGGCGTTATTTCAATATGGCGTCTAGGTAAAGGCTTTAGCTTAAGCCAGTATTGACGCGAATTCGAGAAAATCAAAGATGGTGTGTTTGAAAAAACGACGAGTCGCAGAATCAACCATCAAAATACTTCATACAAATTTAACAAAAGATCTAACCCTTCGATAATGATACCTAAAATCATTAGCCCTACTCCTTAAATTGTTAAACACAACAAGGGGCATAAAATTAAAGTGGTGCAAAAATAAGTGATGAGAAAATACGACGACGACTTAAAGAAGAAATGAAGAAAAAAAAAGACACGATAGACAAGAATACCAAATGTGGTATCGATCCGACTTAGTATCCATTAGTCAATATACCCCAAGCATCGGGAATACAATTACAGGAGTTCATTTTTAAGTTTGGTACGGAAGAAAAAGAAAAGTGAAAGGTGTGAATTCGTAGCTTCAATATTGGAAGCCTACTTATCAAACGACCTTAACCATTAGACACCAACACGACTCCTATCCCAATTGGTCAAAGCCATAGACATGGCTTGGGTAGTCAATAAAGTAGCCCAGGTAGATATGAATATCAATATGAACAAAGCTAAGAATAACTTCAGTATAGAACAATCCAATAGGTCTAACGGCTGGATACTAATTATCCCGTTCACAACGCTGTTGAAGCGCTCCATATATTGCAAGCATCAATATTTTTTTGACACATGAATAGAATACGATCGGTTTAAGTCTTCTGTCGACTATATGTGGTATGCAACACGATTTTTCGCTATAAGTGTTGTTAAACTGATAAAAAAAAAAAAAACAGCTACTTTATTGCATACCTAATCACTTCTTCACCGGTAACCCAAACTTAAAGATTCGATTCCCAGTTCACGAATTTTAACGTGAGTACAATGCAGACCGTGTCTCCTAACAAGGCGTAAATTAATTTTTACAATGTCTTTTGTGCTGGTTATGGGCGTTCACCCTCATTTCTAATAATAGAAAATATGACAACAAATCAACCACTAAATCAAAAAAGAAAGCAAGTTTGTTAGTGAGAATTATCGGGTTTCTGCATTATTTCTTTATTTGGTTTCTAGCTGGTATTATTGGGTATGATTTGTTTATGTTTTTGGAAGTCCATACCAAAAGCCACCATGAAAGCCCAAAAATACACCTTGCAATCCACGAAAGACAATCCACGAAAGATGACGAAGCTACATGGGTAGGCTTAATCGTACTGCATTAAATTGGTGTTTTACTGATTTGTTTATTTTTTTTCTAAATGGTGTTACTGGAAACTTTTTAAATTTTTCAAAATTTTTTTTTTTTATTAATAAAATCAAACCCTAAACCTTTTAATTTTTGCCTTGTCTAATCACCGTTTTTTAGTCTTGGTTAGTGTCCATCATTCATCGTACCGTCCGTATTATAATTGGTGTTCATAACAAACCTATTTTACCCGACTCAATACTCTAAACCAGCTGCTATTGTCAGAGTGTTGTTTCAGTCGTGTAATTCATCGCTCATATGCAGGATGGTTTCCTTTTGATTTTGATCCTTTTTTCATTCATGTACAAAATTTGTTTACTATTTTGTCATAATTTTCACTTTCTTTCTTTTTAGTTTGTTTTTAACAGCCGGCCCGCCCAATTAGTGAAAACTATGAGTGCTTTTTTTTTTTTTTTTATTTGGTTTAGGCAAAGTTTTCTAAAAAGCCCACTTTAATACTGGAATTTCTTTTTTTATTCAACGAAATCATCACCCATCCGCCATTGCCCCCTTTACCTTTTTAGTATTTATATTTATTCCGTATTCGACTAAAGTACTGAATCTTCGATAAGTTGGTAATCTTCCAATTGATATATTATATATTAATTTCCCATTTCATTTGAATTTTGATCCTTCAATTTTTCTTTTTTTTTTTTCTTCTTTCTTTCTTTTCTTTTCTTGTTTTCTTGTTTTTTTCTTCTTCTTCTTCATTCTTGTTCTTCATCCGTTCGTTGACTATTCATTCTGACAACTTTCTCTCGTTTATAAGTTTCAATTTGTCCCGTGTGAATAATAGCAAAGTTTAAGAAAAAAAAATGTTGTTTAAGAATTTGTTCGGTGCTGCCTTAATGGCAACCTCGTACTTTATGTCTGCTGTCAAAGCTGACGACTTACCAGAAATTGAAATTGTCGGTAATAAATTCTTTTATAAAGATAATGGTTCTCAATTTTATATTAAAGGTGTTGCTTATCAACAAAATACTGAAAATACCACTGGTTCTAGTTTCACTGATCCTTTGGCTGATGTTGATGCCTGTAAGCGTGATGTTCCTTACTTGCAAGAATTAAGCACTAACGTTATTCGTGTATATGCTTTAAATGTTACTTTAGATCATACTGAATGTATGGAGTTATTACAAGATGCTGGTATTTATGTTATTGCTGATTTATCCGAACCAAAGGAATCTATTGATAGATCTGATCCTGAATGGAATATTGAATTATATAATAGATACACTGGTGTCGTTGATTTATTCCAAAATTATACTAACATCTTGGGTTTCTTTGCTGGTAATGAAGTTACTAATGATGAAACCAATACCGATGCCTCTGCCTATGTTAAAGCTGCCATTAGAGATACTAAGGCTTATATCAAAGCTCAAAATTATAGATCTATTCCAGTTGGTTACTCTGCCAATGATGATTCTGCCATTCGTGTTGCCTTAGCTGATTACTTTGCTTGTGGTGATGAAGATGAACGTGCTGATTTCTTCGGTATCAATATGTATGAATGGTGTGGTAGTTCCTCTTTTAAGACTTCTGGTTATGAAACCGCCACCGAACAATACGAACACTTGGGTATCCCTATCTTCTTCTCTGAATATGGTTGTAATGAAGTTACTCCAAGAAAGTTCCAAGAAGTTGGTACTTTATATGGTGATGATATGACTGGTGTTTGGTCTGGTGGTATTGTTTACATGTACTTCCAAGAAGAAAATAATTACGGTTTGGTTTCCATCAAAGATGATAAAGTTTCTACCTTAGATGATTTCAACAACTTGAAATCTCAATTAGCTAAAATTTCTCCATCTTCCGCCGAAGCTTCTGCTGAATCCGCTTCTTCTGTTTCTGTTACCTCTTGTCCTACTTCAACATCTGTTTGGCACGCTTCTACTGATTTACCTCCAACTCCAGATGATGAAATTTGTGACTGTATGAACGATTCTTTAGGTTGTGTCGTTGATGATGATGTTTCAAGTGACGATTACTCTGATCTTTTCAGTTATGTCTGTGCTAAGATTGAATGTGGTGGTATTAATGGTAATGGTACTACTGGTGAATATGGTGCTTACTCCCCATGTGAAAGTAAACAAAAATTAAGTTATGTTCTTAACTTGTACTACTTACAACATGACAGTGCTAGCTCTGCTTGTTCATTTGATGGTAGTGCTACTGTGAAATCTGCTTCTACTGCTTCTTCTTGTTCTGCTTACTTAAAAAGTGCTGGTTCTTCAGGTTTAGGTACTGTGTCTGGTTCTATTCACACTACCAAACACACTGATATTACTCAATCTTCTAGTGCTACTGGTTCTTCCGGTTCTGGTTCTTCATCTGGTTCTTCCAGTTCCAGTTCCTCTTCCTCTAAATCTGGTGCTGGTAAAGTTTCTGCTGTTGATTTCATCACTAAATCTTTAATGGTCAGTGCCGGTGTCATCTTTGGTGCTGGTTTAATGCTCGCCTAAGTTCCTTGACTTACGTTGAAAATTATTTAATGATATTTACTCGATTTGTCTTTTTATTTCTTTAAGTTTCTTTAACTTCTTTTGCTTCTTCTTACCTCAACAATATAGTTTGAGGGTTAATGGGCTCATATATACATATATATATATTTATAAAAAGGTCAAAATTTTCTTTAAAATTCATCCCATTTTCTTTTACATTTATTTATCCCATTTTCTATTAGCAAGGTACTTGCTATTCCCTTTTTTTTTTTTTTTTCCTTCTTCCATTGGTGGCTAACGAGCGCACAAATTCTTAATCTGTACAGATAAGACCTAAATGTGTCGTTGTTGGTATTGCTGAATCGAGTGTATTTAAAATAAATATATTTGCTTTTTTTATATTTTTTTATTGTAATGTAGTTACATTCCTTAAACAATTGCGGGCTAAATGAGGAAGGATATTTGGTGACTACAAAAAATTAAGCTAAATCATTTGATCATAAATGCGTTTATATGGTATACTATAGTATAATGTAATCCTGTAATACTTTCTTAATCTGAGTCTTCGTCATCATCAATGACCATTTTACGAATCTCCCAAAAATAATCAGGAGAGAAGTCTTTCCCACTATTCAAGTTATAAATGGCGTTGTTGTGAAACCAATTTTTAGTTTTCTTGATAATTTTTTGTTCTTCTTTGACAAAAATTTCGATTGTTTTGTCTGGAATATCGAATACATCAAACTCATCATCATCGGCTTCGGGACCTAATTCTCTATAAAAGTCATCAATTTCGTTTCTGGGTGCATCTATACTGGCAAATGAACTAGTCGAATTTGTTCTTTGGGTAAATTGACTGAGTCCTCTTCTTGTTGACCCGGACCTCTTAAAACTAAGACTTCTATGGTTAGCTTCCGACTCTTGTTTGGGATTTAAATTCAGAATATCATTGAATACGTCTTCTCCGTCGTTTCCATCAAGGTTTACCCATTTGAGGTTCTCTGAGTCGAAGATCATATTTCCGTGAATCTTTCGTTTGTTCTGGTCGTAGTGTTGATTTGTGATTAATCTATTGGATTGTGATTTGTGTAAGCTATTAGTAGATGGATTGATATTTTCAAACCTCATCAAGTCGATGTCATTACCCTCCCATTTGGAATTCACCGGGTTGAACTTCATTTTGGAGTTCTGAACTGTAGATGAAGGTATAGAATCATCGTTACAATACCTAACAAGACCTATCCTTTTCCTGGGACCGATTTTTCCTTTATACGAGCCAGCTGTTGCTTGTTTATGGCCACTTCTTGGACTTTCGTTCCTTTTGGGACTTTTTTGTTGTTGTTTTTGTTGTTGCTGTTGCTGCTGTTGTTGCCCATTCAAACGCTTTTGCTTTTCTGATATTTCCATAAATTTATCTAATAACTGCTGTTTTTGTACCTCTATGTCTTGGTTTATTCGGGCATCTGTGTTATTATTTTTATTGTAGAAGGATGGGATTCTATCCAATTTTCGAATAATTCTATTATTATTGTTGAATACTGGATGTTCATTCTCTAATTCTTTAACTAAATCAACTGTGGATCTATATTTTTTCATCAGGTTGATATTGGTAGACGCCTTGATATTTGGCATTGACATTTTGGGTATAAGGGGTACTGGAGACTTACCTTCACCCATGTTTCCTGATTTAAATTGTTTCAATTTGTCAAATTTTATAGGAGAACTTAAATCAAAATCATCTTCAAATTCGTTTAAGTCATCATTGATGTCATATTTCAACGTTCTATCATTTTCGTAATCATCATCTTTGTTATTCTTTGAATCTCTTGACTTTAAAGTATTAGCTTCGTTATGCTCGTGTAGCTTTTTATACTTTTTATATAGTTCAATTTCCTCGATTTCGGCATCATTTTTTAGCTTCTGTTGCATTTCCAAGAGGTGCTGGTTCGCTCTAGCATGCGTTGTATTTTCTTGAGCATCAGTAGCGCTCAAGCTATATATTCCGCTTTCACCTTCTCCGAAAATGTTGTCAACATCCTCAAAGTCATCATCATTGAACTGTGAGGTAAGTTCGGTGTCATTGGTATCTTCACTGTACTCACTCAAAGACTTTCTCCGTTTCGGTGAAGTTGTAGATAGCGTAGTAGGAGAGGGTGATAATCGCACTTCTCGAGGCAGAATGATAGGCGGCCTGAAATACAAATTATTAGAAGTGTTTATATCATCACCGACATCCACTTCATTCAAATCTAGGAAGTCTTCGTCAAAAGAATCTATGTGTTCAGGGGTTTCCACATACTTTAAAAGATCTTGGTTTGGTGATAAAGATGCCTTTGACTTCGATGCATGAAGCTTTAAAGTTTCAACGTTATTGTTTTGGGCATAATCGCTGACTTGATGATATCCATGATTACTTCGCTCATTTCGAGTTGGCGAAATCTTAAGGGTCTGTAATTCATTTTCTATGAAATATGGATCATCTAAGTTTTCCTTGGATAGTATATCATCATTAAAGTCATCAAAATCATCATAATTGTTTCCGTCGTTGAAGCCTTTGTGATTTCGATTTGATTGTGGTGTACTGAATATGCCATCTTCTTCTTGGTCTTGAAAGCGAGATAAAATATCTTGCTTGCTTGGTAGCCGTGATGAGGATAACGATGAAGATGGTTTGTGGTTTTCATTAGAATTGGGATTAGAATTGGTCACACTCCTTCTTCCAAGAGTACGAGGTGGTGGTGTCATCATCATGGGTGGGGCCTTAATGGAACTTGTTGATCTTTTGGTATTTATTCTGGGCCCTTGTTGTTGGGTATGTTGGCCCTTCTTACTATTACCAGAGGAAAACATTTCAAATTCAGCTTCAGCTTGCTTATTTTTACTTTGATTGTTTATCTAAAATTTCAGTCGAACAACTGGATGAATAGTTGGCTAAACCTCTGTATCTGATTCTGTTCCCACTTGAACTTGAATTTGTGTTTTGTTGTCCGTTTGTTCAATTGTTCAACGCGTAATCTGGTCTTTGGGCAGCCAAATAGTTCGAGCTGTTCTTTGTAATCCCTTATTGTTGTCTTTCCAAAAGCACCCTGTTGATAGTTCAAATCACTAATGGTTGATAAGTCGAAAGATCAAAATAATAAAGAAAGACAAAATGAGTGGATCAAAAGAACAGTCAAACCCAACCAAAATGTAAACAAAATGTAAACAAAAATAAAAAGACAATTAAAAAAGGTCTTCTGTTTTTGGACCAGAATGTAAATATTGGACCTGTATATTGCGACCTGCACTGCTTTTTTTTTTTTTTCAGTTTTTTTTTTTTTTTTTTTTTTTGTGGCAGATTTGGTACAGTTTTGTTCGTTTTGCAACCTGCGTCAATGTTCAGCAATTGACATTAAGCTATGCTTGATAAAACGACAGCTTCTGCTTTAGCAGCCCTTATATACGAAGGAGCATTTATCCCAGTATCATTGTTATTCTGATGGGATGGTTGAATAAATTCTTGAAACGGTGTTGGAACGAGGGACCTGATGTCAGGGTCAATAAACTTCATGATTAGTACAGGCATTAAGAAGGGAATGGAGAGAAAAATCTGTACTAGCATGAACATAAGGCAGTATCGAACTATAGCCCATCTTCTCTTTTTTTTCACTCTATCAGAAAGTATCTGACCACGAAACTGTTTTGAAGGTTTAAGCCAGAAAATCATTGATGAATGCCATTTATCAATAAATGGAATGAATACGAAAGGAGTCATAACAATAAATAGGAAATGACCTAGAATAAAATCATAAGCAAACAAACTCATTTCACAAACCTTAACGATCAATTCTCTAAAAGGTTGAGTAAGTGCTAGCCATCCTAGCTTTTTTGACATCCATTTTCCAGACCACCATGCTCTATTAGAGAAATCATCTTTCATTTCCTTCGATAAGCAAGTCAATAAAACTAGCTGAAGGATAGCTTGTTGAAAACTCAACACGAAGATAAATCCACATAAACTTCTGGAAAATTCAAAACTATGAGTGATAAGTAAAATTTCTAACGTTATCAAATGAACGAAAACAGAGAAAATGTGGGCAAACCCCGCTATCACTGATGGTGTCTTCTTGTACATACATGATAACAAAGGACCAACCACACAGGATATTGGATAGATTATTATTAATAGAAGGAAATTTGAAACAATCGGAAAAGAAGCGATTAAAACAATTCTCACTAATGGATTGACCACTTGTTGATTTTTTATTCCAGTTTGAGAGTTTATGAACATGTATGGAATGAAATAGCATGTACTTGTTATCAAAGGAGTAACTACTTGTCCGAAGAAGCTATTGAGTCGTGATGGAGGCTTGGTAAAATCCACGATCATTTTCCCACCATTGCTTGAAGGAATTTTTTTCTTGTACCCAGTATATCGTGACCTTTGTACTTTCATAAATCCAACCCAGGAATGTCTATGCCATTTACTGTTTCCCCTTAGTAGCCAATGGATAAAATCCCTGTAATCCAAGAAAAATCTTCCAAAAGAGAATTGATGTGGGTTAAAAATAAACGGTGCTAGACACATTGATATGAAAGCTATCCAAAACCAAAGAAGTGCTGGTTGCCACATTGTCAATGTTGCAAAGATTATTATTAAGAACATCTTTGCTCCTGAATAAATAGATTGTGATGCATACCGTGAATACAAGTCAGTGAAAGAGTTCCTCGATGTTGCAATGCCTCTTCCTGTTGCAACATATTTAGCACCTCCAAAAGATATATTATCCGTTAAGGATTTGGCATATATTTGGCATACAAATACCTCAAAAAATGGCGCCATCGAAATGAAATGATAGAATATCCTCAAAATTGCCTTCGTAAATCCTTTCTCAAGAAGCTCCTCGATAATCAAGGGACTAAAAGAAATGAAGAAGCATATAAACACTGAAAGTACAAACCGTGTAACCCAATTGAGTACCGGCTGAATGTTATAGCAACCGATAGGTTCACGTAGGTCGGTAAAAGGAACATTTGGGTTGTAGTTGCATTTGATGGTCTCGTGGTTCAAAGATCCTAAGTTTACTAAAACAAGCATGAATAACTGTACTGAGAGAATTATGAATAGATTATTAACATGAAACCCTGCGTGTGCATAATAAAAGGACAAAAAGCGGTCAATTGGAAGGTTACACCCCAAATAGTAATGCTCTCTGGATAGAAGCTGCTCACCCATTCCAGCGCCAATTTTGGTAGTGAAATTCAAAATTGTTCCAAACCCTAAATCACGGCCTTTCCCACATTGATAGAAGTCACAATGCTTTATTCTGCCTCCACGACAGATGGCATTCATACCAGCGTATATATCCTCATTCAAATGCAAACCCTTCTGGGCCTTCGAGATTCCTCCTCTTGTTGTCATGAAAATTCCATTTATGAAGTCGGGATGCCCATAATGAAGCTTTCCTCCAATTTCAGCCAAGGTACGAGCAAATAAAGTGCCAAATGTCTGTTCTTTACCTGCAGCTATATCACCTAAAATACCAATGTTTTCTGAAAAAATGTACTCTCTAGCGCCAATGAAAGCAACAGGGTTTTTATTTTTACTTTCTAAAGCCCCAGGAATATAATCAGCAGTTGGGTTCAACTCCATTTCTTCGAATTCAGACAATACTGATCTTATTTTGAGACACTCTTCTATATAATTGTCCTGGTTGGCGTCAATAACTTGTAAATATTCTCCTCTGGTGAATATAAGAGCATGGTTTTGGTTGTCAGATTTCCCATCACCCAAAATTGGGTTTCCTGATAGTCTTATCCTATACTTCTTCACAAACTCACCGGACTCATCCGTTTTTGAAACATCAAGTAGTGTTGAATAATAAGTTATTTCTTTTGTAGTTTTGTCTAACTCTTCTTCTAAGTAAACTATCTGAATATTGGGGTATATCTTAAATATGATTTTCGCATCTTCTTTCTCTTGTTCCGACATTTTTTGAAACTTTTGCATGGCAATAACTAACCTAAATTTTCTGGAAACAAAGGCATCTAAATAACCTTCAATATCATCGGGAATGTACGGATAGCTTGGCCCTACTTCATTGTCTTCTAGTTCGTAAAAGAGCCTAAGGACACGATCATAATTCATAAAACCCGAAACTGTTCTGTATAATGCTTGGTATCTCAATGAAGCCCAGATTCTAGTTCTCATGGTATATTCCGGTTGAGAATCTTTGAATCCAATGCAATAGTAAGGTAGGTCATCAATCTGGCTTCTCTTGAATTGATCAGAATCAATAACCCCAGACTTATCGTCTGTTAGCGGCATGCCATCAAAAGCTAAGTTACAGTCCGGCCCTTGAGTGGATGACACTAACGTTAAGACCTTTGTATCCTTGACAAATGCTTCCCATTCCGTTGGATGAAGCTTTTTCAAATATTCTAATAAGGACACTTTTGATGCGTCATTCTCCTTCAATATTTCAGTTAAACTCAACAATATCTTTTCAGAATAATGGGGAATCAAAACTGAAAATGAAGGAAGGGCTTGAATTGGGGTTGGTTCTGGAATAGGACTCGAAAGAGATTGGGCGAAAAATAAAATTCGTCTCTCTGCCTCTTCGTTTGGGGTAAAGAATTCGTTCATTTGATAAAGGTTATTATCATCTTGAAAGACGAAAAACAAAGGTGGTCTAATTTTAGTTGTTCCATTCCCATTATATTCATCATTGGACAACCGTTGATATATCAACTTGCTAACTTGCTCTGTAGAAAGAAGATGTTCACGGTACATTGATATGATAATACTATTCCATATTTGAAATGTTAGCATGATTGGCTCACAATCAGATTCCTTAGAATTGATAATTTTTGTATAAATTCTTTCTGGTAATCTTGCAAAAATATTTCTCCATGGACTGAAAACAGAAATACCCAGAGAAAACGATAGACCAATAGAGAAAAAACAATTGCATATAATGTACCAAAGATAGGTATCCAAGAAGAATAAAACTAAATCGGTTACAAAAAGTAAAGCTAAAGTGAAAATTGCCTGGTTTTCACATAATAGCTTTCCAAGTATCACATCGCCATTACATCTAGACATATTCATGGTGTATAGCTCCCTAATCGGGTCTCTTAAGGATAAAGTAAGAAAGAAGTATGACTCAAAGAACTTTGCCAGGAAGACACTTGTCCACAATAAGTAAGAGAAGAATCTACCTTTGCTTGACATTTTGGGGAAGGAACAATTGAATAGTTTTGACTTCATGAAGGAAGCATTTGGCCTTAGAATTAGACCAAATAGATTACTTGGTGGAGTAATGGAAAGACATAACGTGGTAATCAAAGACACAACAAATTGGACTATTCCAATTATGTGAGCATGCCTCGAATACACACTCCAGCCAATGAATGCAAAAATATAAACAGAAGGGCTAATGTTAATTATAAACAAAATCAAAATGAAGATAAATCTGCCAAACAAGGGCTGAGAACCTGGTGACTTTCTTGGAACAAATGCCCATTCAAAAATAGTTGCTAGAAGGCTAATTAAGCTGGCAATTGAACCACCCAATGCCACCACGCTCCATTGGATTTGAGGAGCTGCACCGTTATCCAAATTCAGATCATAATTCTTTGTATAAAGGCTTGGGGAATTAAATGAAGTATAATACCAGAACATAGTAATGTGGATAATCCAAATTCTACTGAAATTAGTTAAAAGATGTATCCATGTTCTCATTTCTCGGTAGCTTTTATAAAAATATTTGTCCCAATTAATTGACCCCAATTTAGAAAACCTTTCCTCTGGTGGGATATCAATTAGCTTTGGTCCGTCACGTAATCTAATTTTCATCAAATTTTCAGGGTACCAAAAGAACAGATTGACATCATCATATCCAATAATGTCAGAATGATCTTTGTTTGTTTGTTTCACCCATGATCCATGTTCCAATTTGTATTGTTGGGACCTAATAAAATTATAAAGAGGATTAACAACACTTTCAAGGTAAGACTTGACTACCTTTTCTTCTTGAGTAGTTTTAGAAATTGAATCGGAAAGGAAATCTAAAGCACATTTAAATATAAAGCATATACACTCTGGCATAAATCTAATGTTTCCTGCTTCACCCCATATCAACAAATAAAGGCCAATATGATATACATAGTCAGTCTGGTTGTAAGATTGTAGTCTTTGTCTCCATCTATATTCCAAAGCACTTAATGAATCTGATCCATGGAGATCAGACAAAGAATATGGAACCGATCCCTTTTGTTTAAGAGAATTTTCTTTTTCTAAATATCTCCATCTTCTGTGGTATTTTTTCCCTTTAGTCTTAATTCCTTCGTCTAATTCGTAATGGGCGGCAAAGTACCATTTTTTGTAATTAGATTGATTACCACCTATATAATCAGCATGAAGGGATAACAAAGCTATTGGGCAAGAACTTCTACTAGAACGTGAGTCAAGAAGGACCATAAAGTACTCAAACATGTTCTTGACATTATCTTCCTGGAAACCAATTAATCCACCAAGGTGCTGGAAAATTTCTTTAATTTTGTCCTCACCAAATGGGGCACCATTATCTTCACACCAAGAGGGATACTGGAGTTGAATCGAACCGGTGCTACATGAGTCTAATGCAGATGAATTGAATTTGCTTTCATTTAATGGTGGCTGTATGGGAGTATCCTGAACCTGTTCATAGCTATGATATATTTTATAGTCATCTATATCCTCAGTATACCCTTGCTGGTCCTGCTCTGCTACACATTCGTCTTTTCCTTCAGCATTTTCAGCCTTTTCAGCTTCATCTTCATCCTCGAGTTTCTCTTTTCCACCAGAACTCAAAATACTTGGACTCTGTTCACCTTCAGATCTATATGTGCTCGATATTGACAGCATGACCAATTCTTTTTGGGAAGAAAGTTAAGATATTAAGGATAAAGAAGAGAATTAAAAACAGAAAAATAGCCGCTGATAGCTTTAGCTGCAAGGGTTGATCCTCAAAAAGGAATAGAAAAAACTGGATATAAAAATTTATAATGCAAAAAAAAAGAACCGGTGTGCATATAAAAATATTGAAAAAAAAAACTTAGTTTAAATCAAAGCTTTCAATATGGCCATAGTCTTGAATTCCCAGTCTCTTCAACGTCAGACTGTGGAAAGGGGGAACACATAAACTGGCTGATAAACAAAAAAAAATTAAAAAAGAATGCCTTCAGCCAGATTCGAACTGACGATCTCCTCATTACTAGTGAGGTGCCTTACCAACTTGGCCATAAAGGCGAATTCGTGTTCACTGAGAAATGGTGGGTAGTTCAGTTTTGTGTTGTTTTACAAAAACATAGATTAAAAAAAATTTATTCAACTAGGAGGTTTTCAGTGAGACTAAACTCTCATTGCTTCCCCCTACATTATCAAAAGTATATATTTTATAGTCTTTATTGTTATTAAATATATATTCTAAGATTTCGTGAAAAAAAAATTGGTATCCTGCTATCTTTCAATTTCACCTGTCTAATCAATAAGGTAGATCCACAAATGATACTCTTATATCACATACATGCTTTCTCTAGCTGGAGGTCTTCAGTGAAAACGTTATTATTGCTTTCCCCTGCACTTCCACAGGTATATACTTTGTGGTTTCTCTAACTGCTAAGTATATATTTTACACTAGCCGATAGAACAGCTTGATGTAAAGAGTAAACTTACAAGGAGATTCTCATAAGTATATTAGCAAGGCTCCATATTACAATGAAAATTCAAGATGAAGAATTGCAAAAAAGTACAAAAATGTTTCTTTTTTACCAAAAATTTCATTGAGGACTTTATGAGTTGGCCCGTTAATAGTTCGTTCGTAATTCTAAAATCTTTCTATGTTGAGTTGAATGTAAGCCAATGAACAAATATAAGTAATGCAAAAGAGAAAATTGTAAAAAAATTGTTATTAAAACATATGGGGATGAATAAAAATGTAAATTTGACAATTTTGACCGGTTTTTGGTAAAAAAAGATCAAATATCAAAAAAATGTCAAAAAAAAAAGAGGAAAGTCAATGCTCTAGTTTTCAGGCAAGACTAACAAGTAAGCTCGATGGATCCAGAAGAAATGTCTCTTACAAGAATCAGAAGTTCAAATTAATTGGTTGTTGCAAATAGTGTTAAGAACTTAAATTTATTTCTTTTTTCTATTCTTGATAAGAGGCACGGGCTAGGCAGGAGGAGGTTGAGAAATTTTTTTTTTTTTTTTTTTTTTTTTTTTCAATAGAAAAATTGATACCGATGAGCTTAGATTGATCTTCTACTTCTTTTATTGATTAACCCTTCTTCCACTATAGAAATTCTACAAACAAATCAAAAATGCCTTCTAGAAACAGTATAAATAAACCAAAGGACAAGTTGAACCGTGCCAGTCATAACAACTCTATTGGTAAAAAGAGAGTTGCTCGTGCTAGAAAAGCAGTTCCAACTAGATCATCAACTTCTCGTTATAATACTAGTAGTGCTCCTACTCCAACTGAATCCAGAACTGTTGCATTATACAATGGTGGTAAACCAGGAACAGTATTGAGTAGTAACACTTTATCCAATAAAAGAGCCAAAAAACTTTCTAGAAATCAAAAATATATCAATCAAAGAAATGAACAATTAAGGATTGATGTTTTAGCTAAACAAGAAGAAGGAATGGATATTGATGAGTCCAATAAAACCAAAGAAGCCAAGATTCAAAAAGAGCAAAGTCAATTAGACAAAGTTAGAGAAGCTTTATGGGCTGTTGTTGAAGATGCTGCCAGTGCATCTTTCAAAGTTAACACTGAAGGTGAAGGTACCACCTTGGGTGTTCAAGCTTTTTAAATTGATCAAAAAATAGTTGTTTGAGTACTAACATTCCAATGTTGACTCAGTGTATATTAGCCAATGTGATCTAATAAGGATTACAGAATCATATTTTCAGTTTCTTTACAAAGAATTTTTATATTCTTAAAACTTTTTTACAATAAATATCATCATTTTTTTGAACTTAAACTATGTAACCATCTATCTACACTTTAAAAAAAACCCTCATCAAAACCAAACTTAAGAACGCAAAAAAATTTTACGAGAAAATTCATAATTTATCTAAAACACCTCTAGCAGACAAATTATCTTCAACTTTGGATCTTAACAAAGAGATAAGTTTAGTTGGATCAGGTGCAGTAAAACAAGAAGTACCGGCCACAATAACATTAGCACCAGCGTTAGCTGCATCATCAATAGTTGCTTCACCCAAACCACCATCGACTTGAATATTTAATTGAGGATATTTAGTTCTTAAATCTTCAACTTTTGGCATCATATCCTTCATGAATTTTTGACCCCCGAAACCTGGTTCGACAGTCATGACTAAAGCCATATCCAAACTTTCAGCCAATGGATATAAAACACCAACATCGGTACCCGGTTTAATGGCACAAGCAGCTTTTAAGCCATGTGATTTGATCAACTTAACCAAGGCAACTGGATCTTTAGTAGCTTCATAATGGAAAGTATATTGATCACCACCGGCTTTGGCAATTTCCGGAACCCATTTTTCAGGTTCAGAAACCATCATGTGGCAATCGAAAAAAGTTGGTTTACCTTCTTCACGAGGAATATCTTTTCTCAAACTACTAATAATTGGAGGTCCCAAAGAAATATTTGGAACAAAATGACCATCCATAACGTCAATATGCAACCAATCGGCACCAGAATCGTACATTTTATGACAATTGCAACCCAAATGGGCGAAATCTGATGCAAGAATGGATGGGGCAATAATTGGTTTAACCATGTTGTACTATGTTGTGTTATATTGTAGTTTTAATTGAAATGAAAGAAGATAAAAGGACTATTAATCTAATATAATCTTCGGCAGGTATTGCTATCTGAACGAGTTCGAGCAAAAAGCAAAAAAAATGGCTAAAAAAGTAGTAATATGCAGGACACCATACATTAAAACAATTAAAACAATTAAGAAACACTCCGTAGGCTTTTTTTTCACAGCTGTGATGTACTTTTATCCCAATGGCGATGACAGCTACGATACTTATAATTGAATTGATGAGTATCGAGTGTTATCACTGAAAGAGAGTAACATTTTATCCACTCTCTTGGAAGGTGTGTGGAGAAAGGTCACCCATAAGCCCGTACAGCCCACCATACATTTTTACGGATTCTTCGCAAGAAAAGGTGGCAGTTCCAAAAACACAGGCTAAGATCAAGTTTGGAAGTTTTTCGATCTAAATAGGTTCCTTGACGATTTGACCAAGTGTGATTTAAAAGTTGACCAAGGATCATCTAAGGGCTAAAGTTGAATTTGTTTGATATATCAAAATGACTGAAGAAAATCATGTTGATGGGGCTTCATATTCAGAACAACTCTTGGAAGCCGCCAGAAGAAATAATACTGAACTCTTACTACAAATCAAATCTGAATTAAATAATGATCAAGAAACGTTATCTACTTTGATAAATACTACTACAGAAGTAATCACTCTGAATTATGCGTTGCATTTGGCTACCCAATTAGGAAACTGGGAATTCATAGATATAGTATTAGATATTGAAGGAGTTGAAATAGATCCACTTAATAGAGAAGGTGATACTCCTTTACATTTGGCAGTTAAATATACTATCGAAGAACCAGATCATGGTTACTTTGTCGTTGATAATTTACTTGATGCTGGATCTGATCCGAGAATAAGAGATAAACATAATTTAAAACCGGTTGACTACGTAAATAAGGATAACCAAAAATTAAGAGACTTATTAGAAAGTGCCGAATATGCCATTTCAATGGAGGTTCCTAATGATGAACAATTGGCAGCTCAACAAGAAGGAAGTGATGATGAGGGATCTGCTTCTGAATCTGATTAGAATTATTCTTTGGAGGGGTGAAAAAAATGATTTCATATATACTTAGATTAAGACCAAACCCCTCGACTAATCCGTATAAGTAATTGATTATATCTTTCAAAACTTTCAATTCTCAATTCTCTATTCCCTATTCATATTTCTAATTTATTATATACATATATATATACATTTTTTATTTAGATTGTCTTTTGTAATTCCAAAAATTCAAAATTATCAATAGAAGTTTTGGGCCAATCAAGAAGTAAAGACCTTCCTTGCGATTTCAAGAGTTCTCGTGGGGTGTTTTGGAGCTTCCAGTCATGGTAATTAGAGTTTCCCAATTCACAAATTCCCTTGACCGTATTGTAGAATTGCCGATTACATATAAAGCTTTGTCCATTTAGCTTGGGTGGTTTCCCCTTGCTGTAAGTACCATTTTTAACCCCATTATTCAATACTTGGGTCATTTTAGCATGAATAACGTGTAAGAGAGATAATTGGGAAGGAACTATATCGTTCAGTGATTCATCAGGTTTATGGAATTTGAAATTATCCATATTATACCTTATGCATTTCATATACCTGATTGAACAATTTTCCGATTGAAACCTACTATGGAAACACCTTTTCAAATCTATTTCTTCTACTTTTCCTTGTGGTAAAACTAAATAATCAAGAAATATCGGTTCTTGGAAAAAATGACTAGTAAATGAGTTATTGATTCCCACTAACTGCTTCAAACATAACTTATCAGAACATGATTTACTTAAAGACACTAGACTATCAGCTCGTCCAGGTTTGGTTCTAACAGTACCTAAACGATCAAAATTGGCTCTTCCTCGAAGTACTCTATTTCCTTCCTCATCAAGTTTGCGTTTCTTACTCGGTTCCTGCCAGGCCACTCTACCATCAGCGATATAGTTCATTGAAGCATCACCACATGGACATTCGGATATATAGAGAGCTAAACTGATGCCTGACTTCAATTTGAAGTAATCCTTTTCATTTCCTTTTTCTATTATTTGAGACTCATAATTTTCGTCTTTCTTCATTTGACTAATTTCATCTAAAATATACCAGTTGAATAATCTTATTGCCAAAATTTCTGCATGCATATCATGAACCATCATTCCATTAGAGTATTCTCTCACCTTATCTGGCAAAGCTTTGACGCCAGTTGCTAAACAAATGGGGGTTACCGAATGTTTTCCACATTCTTTTGATTGAATAGCAGCGATGCCCGCCAATACAGTCCATTCTCTCACTCCATTACTCCGTACTGCGGGCTTGCCTGATTTGAGCAGAAGGTTATTGAATTCAGATATAATCAGACAACTTATATCGTTGGCAAGGGTCGAATAACTGTCGGGGTCCCCATTTTCCATGGTAATCTTCTTGTCTATCAAGTAGAAGTAAGAGATGAAGTGAAAGCAGAAAAAAAAAAAAAAAAAAAAAAAGAGATTTACAGAGGACGGACTACGCACAGAGTTAATTAGAATAGTTTTATATATTGAGTAAAAATATTGTCAAGGAATTATTCAAAGTATGTTATATTGAGAAGTGAATGGTGATGAGTAAGAAAGTAGACATATCTTGGTGTTAATAATCAAAAGAATAGAAGAGGTTGCCTAGGACCCTTAAAACAATTAGGAACACTAACGCTTTCTTCTGGCCAATGCCCCGATCAACCCAACACCAAGGGCAAGTACACCACCAGCTACACCAATACCGATGACACCATCTTGAGTAATTTTGTCTTCAATAGCCAGTGCCAAAGCTTTAAATTGGGTATTATCGGGTTCTTTGCTCAAAAGTTTATTAGTGTAACTTCTGGCATTGGCATATTCACCAATCTTAAATGATCCCAATGCTAAATAGTACAATGCTTCTCTTTCCATAGATGGAACACTATGATATAAGCGAGCTAATATTTTAACCCCTGATTCTTGATCGTGACGCAGTGATGATTTAAGTAACCCCCAGGCGTAGTTGAATTGTGATTGTGGAGTAGCATTAGGCTTTTCTGAATCGAGTTGATTCTTCAAGACAGCTAGTTGTTCGGCTGCAATAGGTTGATTGACCTCCTCTAAAGCAGGATAGCTCTTGTTGAAAAATGAAAACATGTTATAACTGTTGTATTTTGATGGACTTGCCACTGCAGTTATATGATAAGGAAGCCTTTTTTCTTTTTTTTGTTTGGTGATTTGGTTGACGCGTGTAATTTGGGATCACAATAATATTTTACACTGTTTTTTTCTTTTTTGTTTTTCTCTTCCCATCTAGACAAATTATACACGAATTTTTCAATCGAAACACATCCACCAAGTCTTGACAGAAACTATTGGCTCTTCACATTCTAAAACCATAACTGAACTCTGGCAGTATGAACGAGGAGTTCGAAACTTTTTTGAAATTGGTTGTGGACCAAAATAGCAGTGATAACAATCTTAGAACCAAAGCTGAGCTTGATTTTGCTCATATTTCTCGTCAAAATCCTACTCAATCCTCTTATGTATTGATTGAACTGGCATGTAATGACCAATTACCTATTGATGTTAGGCAGTCGTGTCTTTTGCATTTGAAAAGAATGGTTCCTAAATATTGGAGTCTTGGATTTGAATCCTTCGTGGGTCCTCCTATTAGTCAAGACTTGAAACAAACAATTAGAAATAGATTAATCCAAGTATCTACATCTTCACCAGAATCAAAAATTAGAGCAGGAAGTGCTTACGTTATTACCCAAATTGCAGCTGCAGATTATCCAGATGAGTGGCCGGACTTACTCAAAGATTTATATGAACTGACCACAAGATATAATGATGAATGGTCAATGATTGGTGGGTTATCAGTATTGAATGAATTATTTGATGATTTGATCACAGAAGAACAATTCTGGGATGGAGGTGTTGGTACTCAATTGATTAACCATATTGTTCAGATATTAGGTCAAGAATCATTGAGCTCTGATATTAAATCAAGTACCCTTAAATTCTATAAAAGTGTTTTTAATACTTTACAAAGTCCCGAAGCTTTCAATGTACCAGAAAGGCTTAATGCTGTTTATGATCATATTAGTACGAGTATACCATTATTCCTCGGATTACTAGACAAGTCAATTAATACTACTCAAGACCCCACATCTACTAAGATTTTAGAACAAGAGGTTAATTTCCGTACTTATCTTTATGACGTTTTAGGTATTTACTTCAACAATTTTAATAAAAAAATTAGTCATCAACAAAAGGAATCTATACTCTATTTGTTATTAAAAGACTTTGAATTTTTATCAAATGTGTACCATGAAGTTTACTATAATGATAATCCTAATGTTGCATTATCAAATGATACCATATTATCAAGAGTTCTTGAATCATTATTCCCAACAATAAGTACTATTTTACACTCCATTAAACTAACTGGAATATTACCAGAGAGTTCTTTGCTTCAATTTATTCAAAACTTGACTAAAGTGTCTATCTTACCTATACCAGTTATTGATGAATACGAAGCTGATTTTAATTCTTATGTTACCGATGTTAGTGGAATTTCAATCGGCAGTATTAGTGTTCGTGAATGTGTGAATGAGTTTTTGACTGAATTGAATGATCAAGATGCTAGTTTCATCTTCAAGGTTATCTTAAAACAGTACTATGACATGAATAATAATTCAACCCCATGGCAATTAAGGGAAGCAAATTTGTACTTATTAGAATCATTGTTTATGAATGAAGAAGGCGAAAATGTTGGCCAGGATATCCAACTTGTGGATCTTTTCAAAAAACTCACAACAATCGAGATTGAAAATAATCATCCGCTAGTTATCGGGAGATCATTTTTGGTATTACCTAGATTCTTAGAAAAATTTGAATCCAGAGTTTCAATGTCAGATTTTGGGCTCAAAGCATTCATTGAGATGATTCAATTTTCATCATCTTTAATCAACAGTAGTGATGAATTATCTAATTTAGCCAAAGTCAGTGCTTTAATTAGTATTACTTATTACAATAACTTGACTGATTTAGATACCTTTATCTCAGCTAATGATAAAAACGGTGCTCAAGTTTCGATTTTCAACATTATTTTGTCATTAATTGAAGATGGTGAAGATGACAGTTTGCCCGTATTATTAGAAGCGATCATAGCTGGTATTAAGATTGATGATAAGTTTGCTTCACACTTGAGCTTGAATAATGATATTAGTGTGATTGATATCATTTTCAAGGTTTCATTTAAAGATCCATCAAACGTTCAATTGACAGTTGATGCAAATGAATGTTTAACAGCTCTACTTGAAGGTATTAACCAATCAAACTATCTATTAGTTTGTGAAAAATCATTACCCTTTATTTTTAAAATTATTGAAAGTTCAATTCATAAAGATTCTTCAGATTATGTACCAGAATTAGATTTATCATTGGATTTACTTAGTGTTATCATTGGTTCATCACCAGGTGATGATTTCCCTAGTGAAGTATTCTCATATACCTTCCCAATGCTTAAGAATTTGATATTGTTGACTACTGATGATCAAATTTTGCAAAGTAGTGGTGAGGTGTTCAACAGTTTGTTACAAAAAGCGCTGAATCATTTTATTGAATATAATGATCCTGAAACTAAGTCACTGGGTATTGACTTATTATTGATGATTACCTCAAAGTTTTTATCACCAGAGTTAAGCGACAGTGCAGCATTGAATTGTGGATCAATTGTTTTGTCAATAATCGAGAAATTTCAACAACATTTAAGTGAAACATTTCAATCTCAATTATTAGAAGCCACTGTAAAGAGATTAATAATTGCAAAAGAGGTCATTACAATTGAGAATCTTGTGTTAGTTTTTTGTAAACTTGTTTTGAATTCCCTGACTCCGCAAGATTTAGTCAATTTTTTGTATAACAACGTTAGTACAACTCAAGATAACATCAATAAAAATGGGTTACAATTACTTTTGCCAATTTGGTTCAATTCATTTGAGATTACCAGGGGCTACGAGTTAATCAAAGCTAATACATTGGCATTAGGTAAATTATTTACATTAGGTGACGAACGTATCGAATCAATGATTGTAAATGGTGATATAATACCATATCAAGGTGATTTAATTAGAACCAGGTCAATGGCTCGTTCAATGCCCGACGAGTACACCAAGATCCCAGCTTCATTAAAGATTTTAAAATTGTTTATTAGTGAATTAAATTTCCAATGTCAACAACCAGACGTCGAGGACTTTTTACCGGAAAGAGCCGATGGAGATGATGACGGAGATGACGAAGGCTGGGAAGATATGGACGATATCGGAGTTCCCAATTACGAGAAATTAAGATCATACGTTGAGGATGACGAAGAGGAAGAAGGTGGATTAAATGCCGATGAAGACTTAAAAAATATACTAATCCTGTTTTTCAAAGAATGTTTATCAAAGAACTTAGGTCATTTCCAAAACTTTTATGAGATGTTGGACGATGATGAGAAAAAGGTAATAACCGAGAATGTTGTTTTTTAATCAATGCTTAGCTATAGATTTGTTTTCTAATTTAAATATAGATTAGCATTTAATCGTATTGTAGTTTTCACTTACTGCGAAAAATAAATATCAAGTTAGTAGCACATTACCCAAAGACTTATGTTATACTGAAAATATGTCAGACAGCGAGGTAGCTCATAGTTGCAACTTTCGTTAGGTACAAGTGAGCAGCCTTACAAGTTTTCGCAATCTATATTGTAATCTAGAGCGTAATCTATATTTTAATTGCAGTATCTAGAGAATCTATGATTTTTTTTTTTCTTTTTTTCAGGATTGCCCAAGATGAGCATCAAAAAAAAAAAAAAAAAAAAAAAAAAAAAAAAAAAAAAAAAAAAAAAAAAAAAAAAAAAAAAAAAAAAAAAAAAAAAAAAAAAAAAAAAAAAAAAAAA
>JAJMOB010000037.1:0-15341 GCA_030444945.1 Hyphopichia fennica | reverse complement strand
AGACCAGCATTATTCAGAAAGACCAACACGATAAGATATTTAACCAACATGACGGAAGCCAAGTTTAAAACTGAAATACTTCCAGTTAAACTTGAGTCCATTATATTCTCGAAAGATGAGACCCTACCGGTTATTAATGATGAAATCACGAAAAAAAACTTAGAGTTAGCAGCAAAGGAACTTACCACCACCACAAATGTAGTTGGGTTTCCAACTGAGACAGTGTATGGGTTAGGAGGATCAGCGCTTAATGATGAATCGGTTAAATCGATTTATGCCGCCAAAAATAGACCAGCTGATAATCCATTAATCATTCATATATCATCAATTGATCAATTGAAGCGTAAATTATTAGGACCCAATCAAACAATTCCCGAAATCTATGAAAAATTAATATCAAAATACTGGCCTGGTCCCTTAACTTTATTATTACCGGTTGAAAATGATTCGATTTCAAAGTATGTTACCGCTGGTCAAGAAACATTTGCAGTACGTATGCCGAGCCACCCTGTTGCCCGAGCCCTTATTGCGATCAGTGATACTCCATTAGCAGCACCATCAGCCAATGCATCTACCAGACCAAGTCCAACGTTGGCCAGTCATGTATATCATGATTTGCAAGGCAAAATCCCTTATATTTTAGATGGAGGCAGTTGTGATGTAGGGGTTGAGAGTACTGTTGTTGATGGGTTAGTAGATCCACCGATGTTATTGAGACCCGGAGGAGTCAGTTTGGAAGAAATTAAGAGTTGTGATCCTGAAAATTGGGGTCAAATAATACTAGCCAAAAAGACCGCGGGCAAACTGGAACCGGTGAAAACACCGGGGATGAAGTATAGACACTATAGTCCTAGTGCCAAGGTTGTATTATTCAGTGGCTGTGGAGATGGAACCGAACTGATTAAAGAGTACTTGAGTACTTATGAAGGAGGAGGAGAAATTGCATTATTAAGACTGAAGAATTTCATTGATCCTCTGAAAGCAGACGACGTGGAGCTCGCCCCCATCAAAATCGTCCGAGAACTAGGAACCAGGGGAATAGACATATCAAGAAACCTATTTGCAATGTTGAGAGAAGTCGACGAAATGGGAGTCTCGCTCATACTAGTCGAAGGCATAGAGGAAACCGAACAAGGGTTGGCGGTCATGAACAGATTGAGCAAAGCTGCATTTGTAACCATCACTAAGTAGACAATAATATATAATACAATCATATAATACAATCATATAATAAGTAATATAATGAATCGTTCATAATTGCAAATGGCAACCTGCAAACAGTAAAACGGATTAAACTGCAAAATAATCCCCAATGCTCAACCTGCAAAATAAAAATAATGATCACCCACACGACCTTGTAGGCACACACGCACAAAAAGAAAAAGATAACACATTTTTTTTTTTAAAAACCGAAAAAAAATCAAATGAACGGCACCAAAACAAAAAAAAGTGATTATAAAACAAAAACCAAAAATTTGTGAAAAAAAAAAAAGAGAGAGAGAACGAAAGTAAAAACTAACCGCTCATCTCTATTGATTATCAATTACATTACTTTTACACCGTACGATAAACACCACAACCCTGACTAGCTGGACCCTTGATTCTACTTTCCACCTCCATCTGCATTCAATCACAGTGTTCGTCGCTTTCCTTTTCTGTTGAAAAAAAGACTAGGTGTTAGCATATCACTATCTTTTCTTTGAATCAAAAAAACACGTCTTGATCCTTTCAGACTTTTTTTTTTTTTTTTTTTTTTTTTTTCTCTCTTTCTCTTCGTTTTTTGAAGGCTTTTTGATTACTTCAGATATTCAATTGATCGAGATACCTGTTAAGCATTGTCTTGTCTGGCTGAATCAACTGTGCCAAAAAAAAAAAACTTTTCTTCCTTAATCCTTTAATGTCCATTACGTTTTGAAGCTTGTGTATTACGCTGTTTGTTATCTTTTTCTTGGTTATTACAAAATTATATCCCTCCTTATTTATTTCAATCTTTAATCGAACCCCTGAGTTTGTCTGTCATTAATATCTTACCCATAGACTTTTTCTTCCTTCTTTCAATTTTCAAATTCAACTTTTTTTTTTTGTTTTTTCTTTCGCCTTTGGTCAGTTCCTCAATCCCATTTTCCTTTTACTCACGCTGTCATTATTATTTTTAATTAAGTGAAATCACTATACATCCCCTGCATTTCAAATAACACCATGAGTGAAAATCCGTTTGAATTATCAAATATTGCTCCTGGTAGATCAAATACTGCAGCTGTGGCCGCAGCCGCCGCAGCAGTAACGGGCTCAAATAATTCTACCTCCAGTAATAGCAATTCCCCTTCCTTACGTTATTCTCAATACTCTACTCTTGATACTGCTCAAGACTTTCAAACCGACATAAGGCTCGGGTTATCCAATAATCAAGACGTTCTTACTAGAAGATCAATTCATGGTATAAATGAATTAACCGGTGATGAAGATGAAAATATCATTTTAAAGTTTTTATCTTCCTTTTATCAAGACCCTTTGATTCTTTTACTTATCGCTTCTGCTATCATAAGTTTTTGGATGGGTAATGTCGATGACGCCGTTTCAATCACTTTAGCCATTACAATTGTTGTGACCGTAGGGTTTGTTCAAGAATATCGTTCAGAAAAATCATTAGCCGCTTTAAATAAATTGGTCCCCGCTGAAGCTAAATTAACTAGAAATGGTAATACTTCAACCGTCCTTGCCTCAACTTTGGTTCCTGGTGATTTGGTTCATTTTAATCAAGGTGATCGTATTCCTGCAGATGTTCGTTTAACCGAAGCAGTTCACTTAACTATCGATGAATCAAATTTAACCGGTGAAAACAGACCAGTTAAAAAATTCACTAATCCAGTTGGTACTTCACCCACTAACAATTTCAAAAAGGAAGGTACCCCTTCTTCAGGTTCTGGTTCTTCCACCATTAGTGGGGAATTTAACTCGGAATTACCAATTACTTCCAGAAATTCTATCGCTTTCATGGGTACTTTAGTTCGTGATGGTCATGGTTCAGGTATCGTGGTTGCAACTGGTCATAAAACCGAATTTGGTGTTGTCTTTGAAATGATGTCAAGTATTGAAAAACCAAAAACTCCATTACAATATGCTATGGATAAATTAGGTAAAGAATTATCAACCTTTAGTTTTATCGTTATCGGTGTCATTTGCTTATTAGGTATTTTCCAAGGTCGTCCATGGTTAGAAATGTTTCAAATCTCAGTTTCTTTGGCCGTGGCCGCTATCCCTGAAGGTTTACCAATTATTGTTACTGTTACTTTGGCTTTGGGTGTATTAAGAATGGCAAAACATAAGGCTATTGTTAAAAGATTACCAAGTGTTGAAACTTTAGGTAGTGTTAATGTTATTTGTTCTGATAAAACTGGTACACTTACCCAAAATCATATGACTGTTACCAAGTTATGGTCTTTTGACTTTAAGGGTCTGTTCAATACTCCATTTTTAGTTGTTGATAAATTGAATGATAACTCTTTACACGATCAATTAACATCAAATATGAAACGTATCTTTGAAACTGGTAATATTTGTAATAACTCAAAGTATTCTCATGATAATGAAAAATTCGTTGGTAACCCTTCAGATATTGCATTAGTTGAAGTCTTGGAACATTTTAGTTTAGAGGATATCAGAGGTACTAAAGAACGTGTTTATGAATTACCATTTTCTTCAGTTCGTAAATATATGGCAGTTTGTGTTCATTCTGGTGATATCGATAAGTCTGAAACTTTTGTTAAAGGTGCAACTGAAAAAATTGTTAATATGTGTACTGATTATTTTGATGAAAATGGTAATGTCAGACCTTTGAATGAAGAAATCCGTAAAGAAATTCATTTGAAATCTAATGAATTAGCCCAAGAAGGTTTAAGAGTCTTAAGTTTTGCTAGAAATACTCAAATGTATAACCATTCTGAAAAACATAGTGATGACGACATCATTCCCGAACCAAGTAATTTAGTATTTTGTGGTTTGATTGGTATGAAAGACCCTCCAAGACCTAATGTCAGTAAATCAATTTCTCTATTAATGAAAGGTGGTGTTCATGTTATTATGATCACGGGTGACTCTCCAACAACTGCTATGAATATTGCTAAACAAATTGGTATGCCTGTATTAAATAATGATTCAATTATGACTGGTGATCAACTTGATTCTCTAAGCGAAGAAAATTTAAGTGCTGCAATTCATAACGTTTCTGTTTTTGCTAGAACTACTCCAGAACATAAAGTTACTATTGTGAAAGCTTTACAAAGAAGAGGTGATATTGTTGCTATGACTGGTGATGGTGTTAATGATGCCCCTGCTTTGAAATTAGCTGACATTGGTATTGCAATGGGTAAAAATGGTACTGATGTTGCAAAGGAAGCTGCTGATATGGTGTTAACTGATGATGATTTTTCAACAATTTTAAGTGCTATTGAAGAAGGTAAGGGTATCTTTTTTAATATCCAAAACTTTATTACTTTCCAATTATCAACCTCAATTGCTGCATTATCCTTGATCGCTTTAGCTACTTTCTTTGGTTTACCTAATCCTTTGAATGCCATGCAAATCTTATGGATTAATATCTTAATGGATGGTCCTCCTGCTCAATCTTTAGGTGTTGAACCAGTTGACCATGAAGTTATGAATAAACCTCCAAGAAAAAGAAATGATAAAATTTTGACCCAACAATTAATCAAACGTGTTTTGCAAAGTGCTTTTACTATTATTATGGGTACTTTATATATTTTTATTAAGGAAATGAAAGATAATGAAATTACTGCAAGAGATACTACTATGACTTTTACATGCTTTGTCCTTTTCGATATGTTTAACGCTCTCAGTTGTCGTCATTATTCTAAATCAATTTTCAAAATTGGTTTGAAAAATCAAATGTTTAACTTTGCAGTTGTTGGTTCCTTAGTTGGTCAATTATGTGCTATCTACGTTCCATTTTTCCAAGATATTTTCCAAACTGAAGCTCTCTATTTGAGTGATTTGGCTCACTTAATCCTTTTAACAAGTTTAGTGTTTATTGGGGATGAGATTAGAAAATATCTTTTCAGACGTAGCCAGCAGTTTCTAAATGGTTTCGATTATAATGTTTAATTGTTTGTCATCGTCATCATCATCATCATCATCATGCATTGTTCTATTCAGAAGAAAATGAAAGATACTAGAATCTTACTAGAAGTTTTCAACCTGAAATACTTTAAAAAAAATCAAAAGATACAAAAAAAAGCCATAAAACAAATCAAAAAACATAAAAAAAACACACAAAACTTCAAAAACAAAAAAAAAAAAAGAATTTAAGTAATATATCTAACATCATGAAAGTTCTCCTGTTGTCTATATTTATTGGTGTACCTTGTTCATAAAAGTGTTTTTTATTATAGATTATTCAAATCTGTTTCTCTTTTCTTATCTTTAAATTTTTTTTCTTTTGTCTCTTTGTTTAGTTTTTTATATTTTATTTTTATTTCCTATACTTAATTTGAACTCACGATTATACTTATTCCATATTAGCTTCTTGTGTAGGTGCCTCTAAGACTGTTTTTCTGAAATCACTTCCTCTATTCATTGCTATTAGTAAACATTTTTCTGCCGAGTTAGTCAAGATTAGTCATCCATGCCATCCGTTGGAGTATCAGTATCGATATCAGCATAGATAATCGGTACCAGAATCCTCGTAGACTCCGCTTGACTCTGGGAACAGCATATGACTTGGATAGCCTTAGGCCGTTTAAAGTTGATCGAGTATATCGGAGACGGGGTTTGAATCCGAGTCACTCTATTTGGCCGCGTCCTTTTTGTTTTGTTTTTCGGAACTAAAAGTCGCAAATATGTAATTTGACATGAATATAAATAAGTTATTTTCACCATTGAAGACATTGATTGTGATGAGCTACCACACTATTTTCAGAGTTTAAGATGGTATTCAAGTTCACAATAGACAAACTACTCAATCGGTATGTCCCAGCTAATCAAACTGACAAACTCCCAAGTATTATATCTCGATTTTTAGGGAATCATAAGGCTACCCCGAAGCACGACTACTTAATTTGGCTTGAAATTCTAATTGCATCATTTGCTGGTATAGCATTACTAGAAGGTATCGGAATACATCATACGGTCTTTACTGACCACCACTCTCCAATAATCATTGCAAGTTATGGTGCAACAGCTATTCTATGCTTTAATAGCAGTGCTGCACCTTTAGCTCAACCCCGCAACATTTTCTTTGGCCATTTTATTTCATCATTAATTGGAATTTGCATCCAGAAACTATTCTCTTTGAGCCAGGGGGGAAGAGATAACTACTGGGCCAGTGGAGCGTTAAGTGTTGGTGTTTCATCGGTATTAATGTCAATATTCAATTGTGTTCACCCCCCTGCTGGGGCTTCTGCTTTGTTACCTAGTATCGATGATGATATTCGAGGAATGAGTTGGTGGTACTTACCTTTACAATTGGTATCTTCTGTATTGATAATAGCTGTCGCTTGTATAACGGGTAACATCTTTCGTACTTATCCAATGTATTGGTGGACTCCATCTGACGTGGGTAAAAGTAATGCAGTTGAATCAAAACCAACAGACACACCAGTACCAACTCCCAAACCAGCTACCGCAAACAAGGGAAATTCAAGTGATGCAAGCTCAGAGAATAAAGTTGCCGCTCCATCTGATGATAATTTGGTATTTCTGGAAGAGGCTACTTCAATCATGCTTTCTCGTCACGAAATCGTTGTTCCCAAAGGCTTGAATCTTAATGACGAAGATCTTAGTTGGTTAGAAGAATTGAGAAACAGGCTTGGAAAGATTGAAAACCTGAATCAACTTTCTGTCTAATGAAGAAGGGGGACCTATTTTCATTTTCAATTTTAATTTCATTTTCATTTTCATATTCATATTCATTTTCATATTCATTTTCATTTCCACTTTCATTTCATTTAATGATACTACAATATATAGAACTATTCCTTTAATTCATGACATAAATTTTATATACAATACTTTTAATTCATATTATAACTTTTATATACGATAGTCTTTCTTTATGCATTTATTCGTAAAACTTTTAGAAATATACAAAAACCAGTTATTTTCTAATTTCCTCTAACGTGACAACCCCCTTTGCCGCACTATCTTCTATCTTAGCAAAAATCGTTGTAGCAACTTGCTCTGTTGAACAAGGTGGTCTAACTAGTTGATTGATATAAGAAATATTATTACCCAAAACTGTATTTTTAATATCATAACCTAAACCAACTAAATGAGTCAAAATTTTACGATTGTTTAGTGGAGGATCAGATTCGTTAAATAAAATACCAGGTCTCATTAAAATCGATCTCAAATTTTTCTTACAAGTTAATTCGAATTCAGCTTCTCTCTTAGTAGTTATGTAACCTTCTGGGATTAATGGAATTTGTTGATCTGCTGATACATAGACAAAAGTTGGATCTTCCTTTTGTTCCTTTAAGTATGTATCAGCTAATATTACTGCAGAATCACGTTGAATAGCCTCATATGTATTAAATCTATTCTTTTTCATTGGGTTAGGACCTTTAAATGAACTTGCTAAATTTTGCAAATCATTCAAAAAGTTAAAATTTGAATTCATGGATCTTTTATAACCTTGATTTTCTAAAAGAAGACCAATTGAATGAACAACAGCATTTTTACCCTTTAATTTATCCTTATAAGTTTCTGGTTTGAATATATCACCATGCACCCATTCAACTTTATCTACCCATGCTTCATTAATACTTGGTGGTCTTCCAGATCTGGAAAACGACGTTACGTGGTACCCGAGACCAATACCAGTCTCACAAATCTTTCGTCCAAGAAACCCACTACCTCCAAATATAGCAATTGACTTAGACATTACTTAATACTTCTCAAAAATGGAAAAAAACCAGGGGAAGAAAAAGTTGTAAGACCATTTTCCGGATATCGAAAAATCTGGAGATGTTTTTCTGCTAGGAGTTGAGGTTGCTCAATAATTCTTTTCACTACTTGTATGGTGTACGGATGTGTATATACTACAAAAATATTGTTATTTTTAATGAATATAAAACCATATATTAAAGATCATTAAGTCATAGAATTAAGTCAAGTGATACAGCCATGAAGTCCGTATAATAAAATAAATAAAAAAGGAGAAAAAATCAAAAAAAATCAAAAAAAATTGAATAAGAAATAAAGTTTTTGCAATTTTAACAGTTTATTGACCAAATTTTTTTCTAAACATGACAAATTCTTCGTCTTCAACTTCTTCGATTGAAGGATGTTTATGCAATGGGGAGAGGATTGAGTCATTGTTAGTGGGCTCGACGGATTTCAAGACCTTAACTTTTTCCTTGGTTCCCACTTTTGGAGTATTAAATTTCTTTGGAGAGGCAGAAGGTGTAGTAGTATCAGTTTCAAACTCGGAGCTGATTGATTCCTCATCAGATTCGTAACTAGTTGGCTTTATAGTCTCCTCATTACTAAGAGCTTCAGCTTCGGTAACAGTTGGCTTTGATTCTTGTTTTGGCTTAGGAACTTCTTGTTTTTGTTCAGCTTGTTGTTGATTTTCTGGTTGACCAAAGTAAGGACTGAATTGCTGGAAAAGTGGATGAGACCCAAATAATTGATTCAAGAATTCTTGCTGTTGTTGGAAGAGTTTAGCATTTTCATTCTCTTTTTGCTTTCTTGCATTCAATTCAGCTTCTCTTCTAGCCTTTAATTCAGCTTCTCTTCTTGCTCTTAATTCAAGTTCTTTCTTAGCTCTTGATTCGGCTTCCTTTCTTGCTTTAATTTCAGCTTCTCTTCTAGCTCTTTCTTCAGAGACTCTTCTGGCCCTCTCTTCAACTTCTTTCTTTGCGATTGCTTCAGCTTCTTTTCTAGCGTATGTTTCAGCCTCTTTTCTAGCCCTTTCTGCAGCCTCAATTCTTGCGTGTTCTGAAGGTTGATATTCTTGTCTATTGCAAGAGTTGCTTGGATTGTAACCAAACAATATTGAACTCAAGGCATCAGTTAAATCATCAGTACAGTGTTTGATTTTCTTTGGAACATTTAAAACCAAAACATTTTCATTTTCATAGTATTCCCAATCGATTTTACCGATTTCAATATCATTAACATTGAATTGGAAAACTTTTCTAAATTGATCAGCATTGGATTCAATAACTAAATTAGTCAAGTTATTATAATTGAAAGAATTATTCTTCAATACTCTAACTTCATATGAGTCAAAGTTACCATATTTCTTGAAGATTTGAATTTGATATTTATCTTCAGTCTCAACTTTTTTAATGATTTTTGGTCTTGATTGGGCTAATTTTTGTTGTTCTTGTTGATATTGCTGTTCTTGTTGATATCTTTGCAATTCGTTAAAGTAATTGGCGAAAGCATTGAAATCGTACAATGGAGTAGCGTTAGTGTTAATCGAAAACATTTTAATTAGTGAGTGAGTGTTGTATTAGTAAATTGATATTTGGATATTGGTTATTGATAATTAGAAAGAAGATTAATCAAACAGTTTATGGAAGTTCATATTGCCTTTATACACAATGTTTCGAAGTCCTGAATCACGTAACTGAAGGCAAATGCTGCTTACCAATTACTTTAAAAGAAGCATGGAGAAGGTTCCTAAATTTTCTGGCTTTTCGCAGCTTTTCCGCTTCTCGAAATTTCCACCATACAAAAGTTTTTTTTTTCTAGAATATTCTGGACTATATACAGGAAAATGATGATTTATGACTATTTTAGTTTTAACAGCCAATTTCTTTAGAAGTTTCTAGAAATAGAACTACGAACTACATAAACGGTTGATGCATGTGGATTATTCTATTAGACTTATCAATATTATAAAGACCAATCAGTATTATAGACCAATCAGGATTATAGACCAATCAGTATTATAGTAGGCTTATCAAGATTATAGGCCAACCCAGCTTTGGATGAGTTGGCGAATGGCACCAATACTGGCCATGATCACCATAACAGTACCGAATACACTAAAACTCAATGAGCTCATAGATGCAGCACGAGGATCAACGTTAAGAAGATGAGCAGTTGCAATGGCACCACAGTTGATCCCAAGACTAACCCCACGAGTAACGTAATCATTACTTGGGACCCTTAATAGATTGAAGATCGAATCACCAATAAGAACCCCACAAATACCACTTAAAATCGTGCAGACCGCCATCAATGATGCCGAACCACCCAAGGCATTAATCAAAGGAGTACCTAGAGCCAAAGTAACCAGGCGTCCAATAAATCCTATTGATCTAAGTGATTCAATTCCAATAGTATAACAGAAAATTGGATAACAAAAGAACGTGAGTGCAATTGATACTGCAATTGGTGGGATTAACACCCAGAAATTATTGATAAAATCTTTTCTATGTGTAAACATTGGTAAAGATAACGAAACAATGGAAATGTCCATCAAAGAACTGAGGAAATCTCCACACCCTGGCCATTGTGGAGTAGCTGTATGGTCAATTATATTATGATTTGTTTGATCACCATTATCAAGTAATGCTTCACCACTAAATAAGTTAAGGTACGTTTTACCAGTTTTGTAGTATCGCAAATCATCAAGAAATCCTTTTGGTTTCCCATTATGATAGATCAATGATCCGATAAAACAAACAAATAAAATTTCAGCTGTCAGAATTAAAATTGGATGGGCAAACTTCTTGGTTTGAGGCCATTTTATAGGAATCAATAATGCGGAATAGTATGCGATAATGGTAATACTTAAATGATAAGGTAAGAAAGTATGGATTGATCTAATATAATATAATGGCAATGAAACAATGAATAATGTAATAAATAATATCCAATCAATATATTGAGAGACGAAAATAGTGATTCTTTTGGTACTTTCACTTAAATGTTCAAAAGGTGAAGGATCATCATTTTGGTTAATTGTATTTGATGAAACAGACGCAGAAGATGATGATGCAGAAGCCGAGACTGGAGTTGGGGTTATTGGAATTGACATTGGAATTGGTGATGAAGTTTTCGTTGGAGGTGGAGGACTTGTATTTGCCTTGAATAATGCATTTGTATGATCATTAGATCCACCACCTTCACGCATGTGTAACTGTTCAGGTTCTTGAATATTTATTGAATTTTCTTTTGTGTTGAATGGATTATCAGATATTGACAAGCTTCTAATTTTGGAGCTTGAAGTTTCTTGAATTGGTTCAGTCTTTGTAGACCTTAAGCTTTGAAGATCAATCGTAGTTATATCATCTCTCATAGATGTGAAAACACTTGTTTTATGGCGTATTTGATCAATATCATAATTTGTTGGATCTGGCTTATTCATACGTCTTAATTCAATTTCTTCCTGTTCATCATTTGGATTTTCATCATTATCATCATCATTTTTTTTCACTTGATCGGTATTATCTTTATAAACATTGAAATAATTCAAAACCCACTTTAAACCAAGAATCATATAAACATCAATGCATAATAAAAGAAGTCCACCAACCACAAAAACACCGGCAATTTTCAAACATTCGATGAAAGTTATTGCATCACTAAGAGGTAACATAATGAATGATGGGATGAAAAAAACATTAATCCATTTCAAAGTAAAATTCATCGATGGTTTAGTTATCATAAGATAATTTGTTAAAGAGAACGATGACCATTTACTAATTCTACTTTTCATTGTAGGTTCTGAATGATTCGATGACATTGTACTTAATATATTTAAAACACATAACACTACTAAATTAATCAACATACCCAAAACTGAAGCTGGGAATTTGATTTTAAAAACATCTGCCAATAGTATATTGAGCCCGTATAATATAGTGAATAATATGATTAAACCAATTGGTATAATTAAATACGAATGAATCAAATGATGTTTCGAATACCAAAGACCATATCCTATTCCTTGAACCACTTCAATGAACCTGACTGACTTTAAGGAGTCAACCCATTCCTGAAACTTATTTCGGTTATTCGTGTGTGAAAATTGGTAATATATTTCATGAGATTGTTGATCAGATGGAGTATCAATCTGATTTTGATTATCATTAGCCGAAGTAGTCACCATGGTAGTCATTATAAAAACTGAAAGTACTGAAAGTACAGTTTATATAATTCAGGAAGAACGGAAATCAAATAGTTTAAAAACGTGAATGCAAATATATTCGTTATCTCAAGTTTTTGCTCTTAAGCCGTTTTCGCTGACTCGTTCGATGACTCCGAAGCTCACACCGGTTTGTTTTTTCCTCCCCTGGCCCGAGGCCAATCAAAGAACAGAAATTACCCGTGCATCCGGGGTTAGTTTACCTTATTTTGCAGTATCTGAAATACTTCTATTCTATTTTAGTAACTGTCAGAATATGACTATTGATGACATCTAATTCTAACTCTGGTTATGCAATTAGGGATTATGATCAGCCATACTAAAGGGAGTGGTGGGGGAAGTCCGAAAAATAGTGCGAGTCGCAGGCCGAAAAATCTACAGAATACAACATCGACTAACATCGACTAACGTCTACTAACATCGACTAACGTCTACTAACATCGACTAAAATCTACATAGACTTTTATGTAATTTAGTGAACGAAAATGCATTATGAATAAATAAAAGATGATAAGAATTTTAGGTAATGGTTTTTTTTATCATTACTATTTTTTTTTTTTTTTATATTGAAATAAAGAAAAGGAATACCATAAAAAGTTTATAATGGAACTATTAGTACAGAATGGGAGTTTAGAAAGAATGTGAAATGGTAGAAAGAAAACACCAAAAATTGCAACCACACGAGTCTTATAATGAATACGAGTAATCAGATAGAATGAGTTTTTGATGAGAGGTTATAGTACTTTCACCAATGCTATATTCTGATTTATTGCAATTTCTTTAGTAATTTTCTTCTTAATGATGGTTGGTTTGATATAAATGGGTAAAACAATAATATTAGTGATGATGACCATTTTCAATAAGATCTTTATGTTCTTCTTTAGCATATCTTAAACCACAGTAACCACAAGTAGAAGCCTTTGGTTGATCCAAATTGATGAAAACTTTTGGATGACCTTGTAAAGTATCACCTCTATTACCATCACAAACAGCTACATTACCTTCTTCATGAGTTAAATATCTGACTGGTTCTTGAGCAATTAAATCAATGGCAGCATAAGGTCTTGGTTGAACATCCAATTCTTTTTGAATAAATCTTTGAGGATGACGGGAAATAACCTCGGCTCTTGATTCTTGAGATTGAGACCATGGTTCTGCTCTATTTGGAGCTTGTTCAGCAATTGGATTTTGTTTTAATTCTGATTTAGTTAATCCAGTAACTGATTCTGACTTATTTCTAGTAATGTTAAGTAAAGATGATGTGACACCGGTACGTTTGAGTCCATATTGGTTACTTATTCTGATGCATCTAGTCAACATGATTTCTGTATATGATTTAATGTCTATGTGTATGTATATATATTAATATCCTGATTAAACAGTTATCTCTTTTTGAAGATGGGTATGTTTTTTTTGTTAACCCACAAAAAAAAAAAAAAAATTAAAAAAAAAAATACAAATCAAAATTTCAGTCTCTTTTATTGGCCATTTTCTTTTTAACGAGACAGTCACGTGGACACGGTGAAAAAAAAGATCCTTACATCCTTGATTAATCAAAAATTTCAACTACTAAAGTTACATAATGGTCAATATAATCAAATTCTCTTTCTTTTCTTAAATAAATTTATATATCTTTTGCTTCTTTTCTCCAATTGATAACTAGAGAGAGCGGAGTTGAAAGAGAAAAAAGGGAATTTATAACTCACTCTACCTTTGATAAACAAAAAAAAAAGTATTTATAATGATAAGTTATATAAAAGACACAGTAATGGGCTCAAGAAGAAGCCATGTAAAGAGGATGTATTGAAGTTTAGAGAAACAAGAAAAGAAGTAAACCAAAATGAATATATTATCAAAGCAGCATAAGTAAAGAGAAGGAATATAAGAGAAGAAAAGAGATAAGAAGAATGAAAAGTAGTAACAAGGTACAAATTAAAAATGTAGCAAAATAATCTAATCAAATCAACGTATGATAATAAACAATAGAGAAGAACAAGAAATAATGAAAAGGGAATAAAAAAAAAAAAAAATTATTAAAGAATAAAACTAATAAAGATGAAGCTAAAATATAATATACCTACTCAACGTAAAAGTTGCTTATAAAACAACACACTTCTTTTTCTTTTCTTTCTTTTCTTTAGTTTTTAAAGAAGCTCTAGTAGCAGCTTCAAAAACTTCTTTAACACCTTCACCAGTTCTAGCAGAACATTCCAAATAATATTGAGTACCAATTTTGGTAGCAACGGCTTGACCTTCAGAAGAAGAAACTGGTTGTTGTTGTTGTTGTCTTAATTGTTCAATGGTATCTGAATCATTTCTTAAATCAGATTTACAACCAACCAAGATAATTGGAACACCTTGACAGAAATGTAAAACTTCAGAAATCCATTTTTCTAAAACATTATCCAAAGAATCTGGAGAATCAATAGAGAAACAAATTAAAATAACATTAGAATCTGGATAAGATAAAGGTCTTAATCTATCATAATCTTCTTGACCAGCAGTATCCCATAAAGCTAATTCAACTTTTCTACCATCAACTTCAACATCAGCAACGTAATTTTCAAAAACGGTTGGAACATAAACTTCTGGGAAAGTACCTTTAGAGAAAACAATCAATAAACAAGTCTTACCACAAGCACCATCACCGACTATAACTAATTTTCTTCTGATTTCAGCTGGAGGAGGAACCATTTTTTTGTATGAGTTATAACTATATAATTAAGATAAAATTTGGAAATGAAAGGGAAATAAAAAAGTATTAAAATGGTTAAAAAAGTATTAACAAGGACGAATTAAATCGATAAATTGAAAAAAAAACAAATAAAGAAAAAAATTAATTAAGGATTAAAAAAAATGACTAAATGCAACTAAGTGATGAAACAAATTGTTAGTAAAGGGAAAAATAAACAGTTTAAATGATTGATTTGTAAGATTGATCAAATATTAAACAGTATCCGATGATTGATGAATTGAACACGAGATGAATATGTGTGAAGCTATTAAAAGAAGCAAAGCGAAAAAAAAAGACAAAAAGACAAAAAAACAAAAAAAAAAAAAAAAAAAAAAAAAAAAAAAAAAAAAAAAAAAAAAAAAAAAAAAAAAAAAAAAAAAAAAAAAAAAAAAAAAAAAAAAAAAAAAAAAAAAAAAAAAAAAAAAAAAAAAAAAAAAAAAAAAAAAAAAAAAAAAAAAAAAAAAAAAAAAAAAAAAAAAAACAAAA
>JAJMOB010000036.1:0-119114 GCA_030444945.1 Hyphopichia fennica | reverse complement strand
AAAAAAAAAAAAAAAAAATATATATTTAATAACTATAAAGACTAAAAAAAATATACTTTTGATAATGTAGGGGGAAGCAATGAGAGTTTAGTCTCACTGAAAACCTCCTAGTTGAATAAGAGAATGAATGTAGAGGCCTTTTTTTTTTTTTCACGAAAAGGCCACTAGGCTTAATTTTAAAGAGTCTAGTCCCACTCAGTACATCACCCTAGAAAATGAAGTAGATGTCTACGGCCATATCTAGCCTAAAGCATGATTACCCGTCCGATCAATAATTATTAAGCTGCTAAGAGCGATGCTGAGTACGGTAGTGGGTGACCATACCGGAAACCATCGTGCTGTAGACTCCCTTTCTTTTTGCATTTTTTTGGCCTTACTAAACATTTTAATTCTCTGCCCTTTATTGATGATTTTATTCATTTTTTATATATCTTTGTAACACTGAGAAGGGTTGACTTCTATTATTCATTTCATCTATCGAGTAGTTGAATATTGAGCGAGATCATCACTTTGTGACATCTGTCAAAAATGATCATTTTTTCAAAAATTGCCTATGGTTTAGGATATCAAAATTGTCACTAATCAGCCTATATTCCACACACAACTATAAAAAAAGACCGTGAGAGCAGTCTGTTCACTTTCTTTAGGCTCAAAATATTGCTATTAACCCTCTTTAGACACTTTATAATTGATTATTGGCCTTTTTATTGCAAGAAATATGCTTTGAAAAAGGGAAAAATCAGCTTAAAAATGTATAAAGATGGTGTACGGGTCAGTAAAATCCATAAAACTAATTTTTAAAATTCAAAACAAGTATCAATTCGACGTTTTTTGATTTTCAAAAATCATCGAATTGATATAGTTTCGATTGACTTTTTCAAAAAAATCCAGAGAAATTGGAAATTGACAAAAATTGGAAAAATCCCTATGGTTTTTACCGTCAATTTTGAGACTAATTCGACTACAGTTTCATGACTCTTTGAATTATACTTAGTAAAGATACGATAACGTAAACTTGGGTTCGGCAGCTTTCCTTGCGTGTAATCGAAAGATACCAATTCAATAGTAATTATGACTGTAAATGCTTTCTGAAGATTGATTTTTCGCTTTGATTTTCATCAAAAAACACACTTTTCATCAAAAAACACACTTTTCATCAAAACTTGTAGTTTTTATCGTATTTGTGGTCTTTAAGTAATCAGCCCCAGTCAGATGAAAATCAAGAAGAAATCACACAATTGTTACACGACTATAAACTTGACCCTCCCTTTTCAGTTTACACAAACGTGCTCAAATAAGTTCTTGTTTGACACTACGTAGATATTTGAACTTTATGGCTGCAAATGCGAGAATGACCATGAAGATTCATTCTTAAACCAAGGAATAACGCAGATGCAATGATCCCTCTATAAGTACACTAAAACGTAGAAGGCCTATAAAAAGCAACTAGTTTTGGTAAGTAAAATGAAAACTTGTTGTTTTCGATTATATCTAAAGCTCATCACATGCACAAAAAGTTAATACCATATGTCTTTAGATGTAGTTACTAGATTCTTTTTTTTTCACGAAATCTTAGAATATATATTTAATAACAATAAAGACTATAAAATATATACTTTTGATAATGTAGGGGGAAGCAATGAGAGTTTAGTCTCACTGAAAACCTCCTAGTTGAATAAGAGAATGAATGTAGAGATGAAGCGACTAGGCTTAATTTTAAAGAGTCTAGTCCCACTCAGTACATTACCCTAGAAAATGAAGTAGATGTCTACGGCCATATCTAGCATAAAGCATGATTACCCGTCCGATCAATAATTATTAAGCTGCTAAGAGCGATGCTGAGTACGGTAGTGGGTGACCATACCGGAAACCATCGTGCTGTAGACTCCCTTTCTTTTTGCAATTTTTTTCTTTCACATCTATTTGATATTATTGACAAAATCAACAGTTTTTGTTTGTAAACTTAAAAAGAAAGGGTATATAAAGAGTTCATGAAATTTTGTTTCTGTTTCATTCTGTTCCTCTTCTTCAGGTCCCCTAGGGGTTGGAAAACGACTCAAGCCAAACTTAAACTAGTTGTTTTTTATGAATGTCTCTTAAATCAAACAAAAACTAGTTGTTTTTTATAGGTCCTTAAGAAAACGATCTAAATCTTTTATAAAAAACAACTAGTTTTGGTTTGGCTAAAGATGCCCCACGATTTAGGCTAGTTGTAAAATCCAAATTTTATTGCCTATGTATTCTCAAAACTTTAGGTGAGAAAAAAAAAAAAACTTAAGAGCCAAAAAAAAAAAAAAAAAAAGTTTAAAAAGCTCATCTCGATGTGCAGCATATCAGCATATTCTATCTTTATTCTTCCTACAGCTAGAACAAGTCATTAGAACATCGAATAAACATAATGGGAAAAAAGAAGTCAAAATCTCAAAGCTCTTCTGAATTAGAGTCATCGATCTCTCCTATAGTTGAAATCAATTATCAGGATCCATTATTTTCACTTGCAGCACATCCAACTAAACCAATTTTCTTATCTGGGTTAGCAACTGGTCATCTCTATTGTAACACGTACGATGCAGAAAAGTTGGAAGAATCCCAAAATGCTAAAAGAGAGGATTGTGAACTTTTAGAAAAGGAAGCATTCAAAAAGGGTAAATTAAACACCATTAACAGATCAGTCTCTCAACTGAATAAGAAGTGGTGGGAAATCATTCAAAATAATACCGAAATTCCAGAAGACTCGAATGTAGTTACTAATTGGAAAACTAAGAGACATAAAGGATCTTGTCGCTCAGTTATCTTTGACTGTCTTGCTGGATCTGTTGGTGAAAACTTGTACTCGGTAGGAACTGATCATATTATTAAGAAGGCCAATACCGAAACTGGTAAAGTATTATCCAAAACAAACACTTTAGGACATTATCCTAATCCCAAAGATGCTATATCAAAATTAACTCATTCCGCAACACATCCATTCTTGTTGACTGGTACTGAAAATGGTCATGTTTTGGTATACGATAGTAAAAATCTTTCATCAAACGAACTTAAATTCAAAGTTCTGCAAGCTCACGAGGATTCAATTAATGATATATTACCAATGCCAGCCGTTTCAGCTTACCATTATTTGACATTAGGTTCTACCACATTATCACATTTGGATATTCGTAAAGGTATAATCACTCAGTCTGATGATCAAGAGGATGAGCTTCTTTCCATGTGTTATGCCACTGATCAAATAAATCAAAATCAAAACGATACTGTTTTAGTTTCACACGGGGAAGGGATAATTACCATCTGGAAGAACTCGAAAAACAGTTTCCGTGATCAATTATCTCGTATCAAGGTTAATAAAAATGCATCTATTGATGCCATCGTACCAACCATGAATTGTGATGAAGATGATTTGATTAATTCCGTGTGGTGTGGTGATAGTGAAGGGTTATTACATAGAGTTAATTACAAGAAGGGGAAAGTTGTTGAAACTAGAGTCCATTCGTCTACTTCTGGTAAGTACGGTGCCAATGATGAAGTCGGTATTTTAGATATTGATTATGACTATAGATTGATAAGTGCGGGAATGGACGGCTTAAAGATTTGGTCTGGTCAGGATTATGAAGATCTCAACGGAGACAGTTTTGATGAAGATAGTGACGATGACAGTGATGATGACAGCGATGATGACAGCGATGATGAAGTCATTGGTGGAAATAAACAGGATGATGCGTCCGACTCAAAGAATGGTGCGTCCGACTCAAAGGATGAATGGGAAGATATTAGTTCCAATGAGAGTTCCCATAGTGGAAGTGGCAGTGAATCTGACAGTTTAGGTCCTTCTGATTTTTCTGATTCGGAAGATGAAAATGAAGACAGGGATGCTAAAGAAACCGATGAAGTTGACGTGCAAGAGGTCGAGGAAGACGAAGATGAAGAAGAAGAGACAAAAAGCGAACCTTTAAATATTGTTAGAAAGAAACGATTCGACTCGTCTAAGATTAAACCGAAGAAGAAGGTGATCGATATCAACAAATTGACCACAGACAGTAAACTCGAAGAGGATGCAAAAGCAGAAGAAGTAGAGCCTAAGCAGAAAAAGCAAAAAGTCAAGCAATTATCAGCCAAACAGCTTAAAAATTCTCAACAACATCAACCAGGAATCCGTAGATTCGACGGTTTATAAACAGATATAGATAGATATGTGAATGTACATTAGATTTGGTAGACGTTCTGTAGTGTTTTGCTGTGAAATAATCCTTAAGTGTGCAGTGACAAAAAAAAGACTCCAAAAAAAAAAAAAAGTAGTCAGTTGAGGCTCGAATCAAGCAAACGCTTACAATCCAAAACAATATTGATAAGGAAAGTCAACGAAATTACCCCCAGCACTTGATCCACCAATAATTCTAGCATTTACTTTGAGAAAGAGATGGATGTTCCAAACGTGACGACGGTGGATAATGTCACGCTAGCCCGTCGAGGGTATTGTATCACAGGGACTCTTGTTCTATCCCGTAATCACCTTGTTTTCAGTTTTAATCCAAATCCAAATCAAACAGAAAAACAAGCCGCATCTAGAGAAATATGGGTATGTTATCCTATGATAGACAAAATAAGCAAGTCCAGAGGATCCTCGTGGATCAATAATCATAATTCTAGTAGTAATTCCAATAATAATAACAATCTCCCCACACCCCAGTATCCAAATAATAACTACGACCATTATTCTGCATCTCATATAAAGCTTCAATGTAAAGATTTTACATATTACTCATTCGACTTTGTTAATGATTTAATTTGTACAGAAGTATTCCGTAAATTAAGTTCATTGATTACAACCCCCAAGACCAAGAATACCATTCGAGAGTTTTATGCCTTTGATTATAAACCCAATATGATAGAGCAGCAATTACCCATAAAAGGTTGGGACTTATATGATCCATTGAAAGAATATAAAAGACAGAAATTAATTGATGATGAAACTGATAGCTCAGAGGGTTATTGGCGTGTTAGTAACGTTAACGAAGAATATAAATTTTGTCCGTCATATCCAAATACTTTAATTGTACCTGCTTCCATATCTGATAATGTATTGAAACACGCTAGCAAATTTAGATCAAAGCAAAGGATACCCGCAATAGTATATAAGCATAGGTCGGGTACTAATGGTAATATTATCGCTCGTTGTTCGCAACCTTTAGTTGGACTAAACATTCAAAACAGGTCAATACAAGATGAAAGATTAATTGCTGAAATTTTTGAAAGTCAAAAGAGGGAAAGATTGGATGAATTACATGTAAATGATGCTTTAATGGATCAACCTCAAAAAAATTTAATCGTCGATTTACGGCCAATTACTAATGCTATGGCACAACATGCATTAGGAGCAGGTACCGAAAATATTGATAATTATAGGGGTAAAACTAAACATGATGACAAGAGAACTAATAATAATGGACACAATAACAAAGAAGATCCCCATTCAGATGAGGTTACTAATACTAAAGAGACAAAGGGATTATATCATGTAGATAAGATCTTCTGCAACATTGATAATATCCATGTGATGAGAGATTCATTGAATAAGCTTATCAATATATTGAGTGAACTAGATAAGTACCCAGTGTCTACCAATGCTAACAAGACGCCAATTCCTTTACTTCAACAGTCATTAAATAAAACACAGTGGCTTCATCGTATATCTATTGTATTACAATCTGTTGATCGAATTACCAAATCAATTCATCTTAACAATACCAATGTCGTTATTCACTGCTCTGATGGATGGGATCGTACTTCGCAAGTTTCAGCTCTACTGCAGCTCTGTTTAGATCCATTTTATAGGACGATTGAAGGATTTATGATATTGATCGAAAAAGAATGGGTCAGTTTTGGTTTTAAATTTTCTACGAGAGGTGATCATGGGGGTTGTATTGGTGCATTGGTACAAAAGCAATCAAATTCCCAACCGCAAGGAGATTCGTATTCGAGTAAGTTTGCCCAAACATTCGAGTCTACTATCTCTGATGATTCTCTCAAACCAAATGGGGCTACTGGGAATGGAGGAGGTAGTGGTATGAGCCTGTTTTTACAAAAAGCTGCGAGAGCAGCACATCATATAAAAAACACTGCTCAAAATGCAGCTGCATCAACTGGATCTGATGGAGATGGAGAAGGTAAATCATCACCATTTTCCACGTCTACTTACCATGGAAGTAATGAAAAATCTCCAATTTTCCATCAATTTTTAGATTGTGTTTATCAAATATATCGTCAACATCCATCTGAATTTGAGTTCAACAGCCGCTTTTTGAAAAGACTCTTTTATCATTATTATTCATGTCAATATGGTAGTTTTCTATGTGATTCTGAGCGAGAACTCAAAGAAGTACATCGTGTACAGGAATCAACCGTTTCGGTATGGGATTATTTCAATTCAAGACCAGCTGAATTCTGTAATAAACTATATAAAACTGACCTTAAATCAGGATCTCCTTCACTTTCTCCAGTACCAGCTAATTCAGTTCCCGTGTTGAATACAGAATCAGATTCATCCAATCCAATTTCAAGTAATGAAAAAGCCAAAGATGGTGATGACGACCTGGTATTATTTTTCAATTTCACTGATGTGAAATGGTGGTATGAATTATATGGTCGTTCTGATGAAGAAATGAATGGATTATCGAATTCATTAGACCGGAAATTTGCACAAATGAAATTAAACCACAGCAATCACAGCTCTAGTCAAACCTCATCCCCTTCACCTTCAACAAACTGAATATCATTACTCGTGTATACGGCTCTTTGCCAATGTTTAGTTCACTCTCTCCATCTTTTTCTTGTTTAATTTTTTACAAGTAAATATCGAATTTTATAATGGAACCACAAAATATATAGACCACGCATCAAGTATCTCATCTGATCAAATGGAAAACAAAATCAAAACATCATCCCATCAGCATTATTTGCATTCATTTCTTTTCTTATGCCACCGAGGAATTTGCAATAAATTAACTGGTTTGGAGTATGCGCTTAAAAATCCCCATCTGATAAAAGCCTGTCCCGGACAACTTCACGCGAATCTGAGAAAAACTGATCGGATAAGATAAAAAAGAGAGAGAGAGAAAAAGAAAAAAAGCAACAGGGGACAACCTGAGAAAAGAAACGACTATACCGACAAGAATAATTTTAATTTTGAACTTTGTTGGTTTTTCTCCTTTTTCTTTTGATCTCCTGACTCCTTTTTCTTTGGCATAACACTCTACCATTTCACGATTACAGTGTCGTAGTATAAGAAGAATAGAATATCGCATTTAGTACCGAGTCTCCAAAACTTATTCACATGGTAAGACTCAAGATGATCTCCAGGACTATATCCAAAACAGTGTCCAAGCAGTTATACTGTCAGCTACGCAATCACCAGCTTCATAATGTTAGACACTCCTCAGCAATGACCATGGGATCCGGTCCTAACGGGGTGGACGGTAGGTTACCCTATTATTCATTTGCATCAGATCCTGAAGACCACTATCAAGGTGGAGATGATGACCGCAATGTCGACCTTTCAAAGACTGCCCACCACGACCAACAACAACAGAAACAACATGTGACTAACAATAACACTAGCATATCAATAACCGATCCCTTTATACTCTATCAAAACTACATAAACCAAGGACTCTTAGAAAAAGATGAATTACAACTTCGGGTAATGAAAGAATTTCAAAAATTATATCATAGGGTTGTTGATTATTCACCACCGGAAGAACTTTCGATTAAAATCAGTTTATTACTAAGAGAAATCGAGTTAAAGAATGCAGAAAGTGCTGCAATAAAACTGGGAGCTCGTGGTAGATTTTCCCCCTTACGATTTGATGCCATTCATAATTTATTTCGTAAAGACCCTGAAGCTGAAAAGAAACAATTGGTAAAATTCATAACTGATGAGGAAGAATTACAAAATTTTGCATCACCTCAAGGTATTTTAATTCATGGTGAAGTGGGATGTGGGAAATCAATGTTAATGGATATATTTGCTGCATCACTACCTCATAAACTGAAAATGAGATGGCATTATAATAATTTTATTCTTTGGGTTTATGGTGAAATGCATAAAATTCAAAAGCAAAGATTATTTATGGCAACTGTTACAAATGGTCAAGGTAAACAAAGAATGACCATGGAAAATGAATTCATTTTATTCGAAGTTGCTCAAAAAATGATCAATAAAAATACAGTTCTTATGTTAGATGAATTCATGTTACCTGATATCGCGTCTGCTAATATTATTAAGATATTATTTACGTATTACTTTAAATTGGGTGGTGTTTTAGTGGCAACTTCAAATAAATTACCAGAAGAGCTTTATTCTAATGAATTTCATAAAACAAAATTCAAAAGCTTTGTGGCTATTTTGAATGCTAGGTGTCAAACGGTGGATATGCGCTCTGATAAAGATTATCGCTCAATTTTTGCATCTACGGCTTCGAAAGAGCCTTACCTTATTGTTAAACAAGACCAGTCTCATGACCATGAAACCAAATGGCTAAAACTTGTCAAGACTAAAGCTCTTGGAATCCCAGAAACCTCCAACCTTGTTAATGATGATAATGTAAAATTTGACCATCCAGAATTGAAAGGTAAATCATCCTCATTCACCGTATATAATAGGACTACTCATTTACCACTTACTTTCAATAATGATAATGTGTGTTATCTTAATTTTGACCATATTTGCCAAGGGTTGTTTTCCTCATCTGATTATATTACTTTAGCGTCAAATTATAAAACAGTAATTTTAGATAAGGTTCCAGTATTAACCACGAAGATGAAAAATGAAGCAAGAAGATTCATTACATTGTTAGATGCAATTTATGAAGCCAAATGTCAATTTTTTATGAGAAGTGATGTACCAATTGATAATTTATTTTTCCCCGATGCTGTTGCAGTGAAGGAAAATACTGCCAATGATGAAGGAATTAATAGATTACAAGTTCAAGATGAAGAAATGTTTGCTAAAACTGCAATTGCAATGACCAATCCGTACAGACCAAACATTTCATCTTATGACCAGGAACATACCGAGTCTTATGATGATTTCACCAGCACTATAAAAGAAGCCTTCAACGGGAAGAATAAAAGTAAAGAAGAATATGAGAGTGGGTTAGAAGAGGATGGACGTAAGATAGATTTTAAAAATATTAAGGCATTTACCGGTGAAGATGAAAAATTTGCTTACAAAAGAGCAGTCCTGAGAATAAGAGAAATGGTTGGATCGGAAGTTTGGAGAAGTGCCAATAGATGGGTACCAATTGACGAAAGTATGAGACCCTGGGAATCAATTGGAGGTGGTAATGAGTTATATTGGGGGAACGACTTGCATAAAGGACATCGTAACGATGACGAATTGAAAAGAACAAATAATAAGATAGACGAACTCTTAAAACAAAACAAATCAGTTAAAGAAATTACCAAGACCATGTTGAAAGATGACTTACCACGAAATGTAAGTGCTAGTCATGATATTCCATTTAGACAATTTAATGCTAGAATTGCCCCAGTTTTCAAAGGTTTACAGCATTTTTGGGCAATGGGAGGATGGACTACTCAACAGGGGAAAAGGTTAAAGGATGGTCTTGTCAAATCATGGATTCGCTCAGGTATTCGTGATGATCGATAGGGATATTGAAACCCTTTTTTACTCTTAGTCTTTAGTTCTTTCTTTTGCCTATTTCTTTTTTTCTTTTTCCTTTTTCTTTTTTTTTCTTTTTTTTTTTTAGTTTTCTTGATTAATAAATAAACTTCATTTAACCAATTCTACAATACGGCACGTATAACGGTCAACAGCAGACTGTCAACAGTAGAATACGAAAAGTTTTCAAAATGAATATGAAAAAAAAAGTTCCTCGGTGTTTTTTCTTTTTTTCTTTTTGCATAATGGCACACGCACCCTTTGTATTTGATTTTCCCTGGAAAAACGAAAATGAGAAAAACTAGAGCAAAAAGGTTATGTGGGGGATTAAATCAGTTATAAGCAACTAGTAATTCTTATTAATTCTACTTAAAAAACATCTTATATATTCCAACTAGTTAATAATGACAATTTTAACAGCAGAGAGATTGGTTCGATTAGCCTATAAGTATCCACTTCTTCATAATAGCTGGTTTTTAATAGCCTCAGCTTGTTTAAGCGTAGTTAATCATCCAAATGAAATTGCTCAAGTATTCCATTTTGCTTTAAGACAACAATTACTTGAATATAGTAATGATAAATCACTTCTTACTGATAAATCACTTGTTCAATTAGCACAAGATTCGATTACATCATCTGAAAAATATAAAGATTTTACATCAGTGGGAGTTAATCTACCAGATATATTAATACCATATTCGTTATATGATAAATTACCACTTGGATTTAAATATTCTAAATCTGATGATATTCATGCTACACAAGCAATTATTGCTAGTAAGGTTAGAGAAGTTTTATTAAAGAGTACTGCTTTGGCTGGTTTACCAAAATCAATCAATGCTTTAGTGATGTTAAAGAATGTTACCCCAACTAATATTAGACCATCCCATAATTATGAAAGACAACCAATAGTACACCCAGGACATGTTCGTCTGTCAAACATCGTTCAAGAAGATGTAGCAGGAACTCATTTTGAAGATTCAGGAAATCCAAATAACTCTACATTTGATACCATTGATGGACCAATTTCAACCGATTCGATTAATTCAAAAGAAGTTGTACTGAATTTGAAAAGAGGTTCTGAATTTTGGAATACCGTTTATTCTACAAAAGTAAATACTAGAATCAAAAGACAAATGTTTAATGCTTATCCTGATCTTTGGCAATTTGCTTATCACCATGTTTATTCCTCTCTTTTGAGTTATACAGATATTTTATCAGCCAAGGAAACTTCAATGTGTATTGTATCAAGTTTAATCCCTCAAGATGTCAATCCTCAATTGAAAGGACATTTACGTGGTGCTTTGAATGTTGGATGTCTGAAAGAGGAACTCGAACAATTAAAGAGTTTGGTTCTTGATTTATGTGATTGGTGTGGTAATGTATCATGGCAAGGTGGTAAAGAAAGTATTGCAAAATTGTAATTTCCTTTCTTTTGCCTTTTTACCTTTTCCCCCTTTTGTCGATTGTATTTATGTATTTCAATAAATTTATTCTAAAAAGCAAATTGTAAGATCTACATAGTTTGGTAAATTACGTAAAAATCATTTATTTATGTATGAGTTTTTTTTTTTTTTTTTTGTATATATACTTTCAAAAAAGAGAAAAAAGCTTTGTTTCAAACTCCTTAATGAAAAGAAAAAATTGTATTTAAGAAGATGTAGACTGAATTGAAAGAATTTACTGGTAGAAATGAACTGAAATTAATTTTTAATCAACTGGACATGCAAAGTTCTGGTAATAGAAAGCTCACAATTGAATCCTGCTCTCTCTTCTAATCAACAAAACTTGAATACCGCAAAATACCAAGAATGCCAAATAAACAAAAACAGCACTGAATATAGTATGAGCAACAGCTGATCCATCTTCAGGGTCATTGATAGATCCCATCATTGATTCATGGCCAGTTTTAAATAAGTACCCAATAAATGACAATATCACAACAGCAAACGTCGATAAGATAGTACAGAAGTACGCCTTACTCGTGGAAACAACCGCCTTCATGCTTAAATCGTGGATGTATTTGGTTTATCAAGATTGATTGTACACTTCTTCTACTCAACACTATCGTCTGGTTTATCGGTTATGTCCTGTTTTTCCTGATAAAAAAAAAAAAAATCCCAGAGGAAAAAAAATTGAAAATGAATATAAAAAAATGCTTGTATGCAGGTTTATACTGCAGATAATCAAATTGCAAAAAGACGCTCCGTACACCTTAACAAAAATTATGTTTCATAACTACCATATACTATATAATGTATATAAAGTATATAAAGTATATAAAGTATATAAAGTATATATAAAGTATATATAAAGTATATATATATATAGAGTATGTGTAAACGTATTAAAGTCATATAGTGATCAAGACAGAAACTGTACTCTGCGTCTTGACACTCGTTTACCTAGAGAAGTGTCTTCTTCATTTTGGGTGTTTGCTTGGGATCTTCTTCTACTGTTGATAGACGTAGAGTTATCGGTATCACTACTACTGTACCGATCCTCTTCAACAGGCTGAGCCGTGTTCTGGTTCTGTATCAGTTCATCCTCCAGGGCCGCAGGAGTGGCCACATTGCTCGAATGAAGGTCTGATGACGAATCATTTTTGGAAGATATCAAACTGTTAATAGGTTTTCTTTTCTTTAATGTTTGAACAGTCTTATAAACCTCTCTCAAATAATGCAATCTTTGAGAAATATTTTGTAAATCGTAGTACCATAGATTTTCAACTTCATATGAAAACCTTCCTTCTTTTGTTATTGACTCATGATAATTTCTCATGTACTTAAGAGAGTCCCGGTACGTTCTCCCCTCTAAATGATTCCGACTTTGATCTGTTACTTGTTCTGGTTGTTTTTCCTGTTTTACTTTGGTATTATTATGCCTTTCAGTAAAAATGCTATTATGATTGGTAATGCGATTAACACCAGGGGTACTTTGTAGTTCTTGTGTTTCTTCTTCATTTTCTGATTTCCCAGAACTTTCACCGATCCCTTCAAGTTCAACTTCGGAAGCCGGTGATGGTGGAGTTGGGGTTCGACTACGGTGTCTTTGATTTGACCTTGATACACTAGTACCATTACTATTGCCGGTATCGTTCGAGCTAATTGTTTCGGTTTCTGGTAACCCTGATGATCCACTGCTACTTAATGCAGATGTGTTATAGTGAAAGCTAACGATTTTTGATGGTGAAACATCAGCATAATAACTATCTTCATATTCTTTGATATTGCTGCTATTGCCAACACTTCCTCCACTGCTGTTTCTTGATCGTCTTGTGGGGGTAACTGCCAACGAATTTCCACCAGAACTAACTCCAGGACTCGAGAGTTTTACTGGGTCGTATTTGAATGAGACCATGTAACTATCCATATTGTTTTTCACGTTGTGGTTGTTGAATGAAAAGCTGAAACTAACAAGAGGGCCTCAAATCGTTTCTGTAAAAAAAAAAAAAAAAAAAAAACCTAAAAACCAATTGGAACAATTTTATCAGTCAAAAATTTCCTGCCTTTTTTCTATTTTTTTTGTCCCTCAATTCTCACTTTTTTCATGGTTTTTTTTTTTCTTTTTTTTTTTTTTTAATTCAAAAACACCAACTAAATCTAAAGATCTTAGGGTTATCCAGGAGTAGATATTAATAGTTGTTACTCTTGAATCATTCTTCTATATACTTCGAATTGGAAACCGAGCTTTTGTTTAATTTTTTGTTAACAGACTATATCGCAAGAGCAAAATGACTACATCAGGATTTAATAATGCTTCTGAAAACGAGCCATTGGAAGCTACAGCAGATCAACTTCTGGCCCTCATTGAATCATTTATTGAGTTAGGGGTGCTTGTTCACGATAATCAGGGTACTCCTCAGTCTCATACTGCACTAACTCATAAAACAAACCAACTTATCAGTCAATTATCGGGACTTACCGCCAGTCCATTCACCCACCAGTATCCAATCCCCGCTGATGTTATTAGCTACATTGAAGGGGGTAGAAATCCTGATATTTATACGAGAGAATTCGTTGAGGTTACTGCAAAGAGTAATTCCAGATTAAAAGGGAAAATGCAAGGATTTCAGAAATTGAAAGAGGTATTAAGTGATAAACTAAAAGAAGAATTTCCTCGTTTAAAAGATGGAATTGAAGACGTAAATAAAAGAACAAGTCCTCTGGTAACCGAATCAAACGGTAATTGAATATAGTTTATTCTTTCCCTAATCTAATTTGTTGAATTTCAACTTCAAATATACTTTCTACCCAACTTTATGAAATGGGACTTGATGAATTGCAATTTTTTTCATTCAAAAAATATTCGAAAGCACTGCTTTCGAACGCCAGCTTCCTGATGCGAACATGACCAATAATAGTCGAACTGTTCGTATAAAACTGATCCCAACGGCATCAATGCTGGGTAAACCCATTCTAGTAATTGATCTTTACAAGAACTCGGCAATATTGACGTGTTTCCGCTTATTTATGATGCAACACCCGTACACCTCATACTAATTTTGTTTGCAAAAAAAAAAAAAAGAAAGTGCTGGCTGGCGAATGCTGCGAAGCTTTTTGATAATCAATGAGCTGGTGATACTTTTTTGCTCCCATTAGCAAAATATTGCTATTTGATTTGGATATTGGATGTTGAATCTTAGCTGCTTACTGCACCCTGGGTATATGTTGTGCCATGCATACCACAATAGGATTGGGTGCCAGCTGTTTCAATGCATGTCTTATTCTGCTAGTTGCATCCATGCAACCTTTCGTTTCTTGATTTGATCCATAGTTAGCGTCGTAATTTAATTGAACCAAGGCCTTTCTTGCTTGCTTTGTAATTGAATTGTTTTTCTTTTTGATTTCTTTTGTTTCATTACGGTTTTATTCATTGAAATGTTCGATGTCCTATTGTTGCAAACTAAGGGATCATCTATATCGGCAGCTGGCTCTGCATACTTTCGATGTCGCCTTACTCGTGTTCTACCCATGCCTTAGATATTCCGGAAGCATTTTGGATTTTTTGCGGTGCTTTATAAAGAGATGATATTCTCTTTCCAGTTGTTGGGGTTTTCCAGTTTTTTGTCTTTTTGTTCATATTTTTGCAGTTCATAAAATTCTAATCTAAAATACATTCCTACATAATATAATGCTAAATATTAATGCTCTTTTGGCAATTCTCATTGCTCTCAGTTTAATTCATAAAACTAATGCCGCAGATTCTGATGAAACTGATTCTACCACTACAGTAACCATCACCCCATATGTCACTGCGACCACCTACGTTGGTATGATAGAGCAAATTTGGGAAACCGACTACGTGTATACTGATGATGCTGGTAGTCTTACTACCTCGACTGCTTATGGGACCGTTTACACTTATGATACTGATATAGCCCCTACCTCATCTACTGTCTCGTCTACTGCTACCGATGTCACTTCTACTACTTCAGCTCTTACTACCTCGTCATCCGTCACTTCTACTACTTCAGCTCTTACTACCTCGTCATCCGTCACTTCTTCTACATCTAGTAGTATATCACCAGCCTCTGAAGTAGCTGATGAGACCAGCTCTTCAATTACTAGCTCTCTGATTATTTCTTCTAGTTCTGTGTCAGCTTCAGACAGCACCTCTGCAGGAACTCCTTCAGAAACTTCTTTAGAAACTGCCTCAGGGACTTTTTCAGGAACTTCTTCAGGAACTTCTTCAGGAACTTCTTCAGGAACTTCATCAACTTCTTCAGGAACTTCATCAACTTCTTCAGGAACTTCGTCATCAACTTCTTTAGAAACTTCTTCAAGTGATCCATCTTCATTAACTTCTTCAGGAGCATCTTCAAGTGACCCATCTTCAAGTGACCCATCTTCAAGTGATCCATCAACTACTTCAAGCTATTCATCAAGTGCTGTTTCATCGGATTCCTCTGTCTCTTCTGATACTGCCCTTTCTTTTGAGTCTTCTAAAGCTGCTGCTTCGATTGTCGCATCTAGTGTATCTGCACCAACTTTGAACTCTCAAACTCAAGCTGTTGCCATCTCTTCTTCTGTCTATGAAAGCTCTAGAGTCTTGTCTGATCCAGGCTATACTGTATCCCTTATTTCATCGTCATCTACTTCTATCCCAGAAAGCAGTCAAAATCCTTCTGGAGTTGAATCGTCGTACTTTACTTCTTCATTGACTTCTTCATTAAGTTATTCTCCTTTTTCTCAATCATCTTCTGATCCTGCCTCTTCAAGTGTTTACTACGCTCAATCTTCAGGTAAGATTACCTCTAGCAGTCTTACTTCACAAACCAATCTTGCTGATTACCCTTCTAATACTGCCTCTGGTTTCTCCTCCGTTGCAAACTCTGTCACTGAGATCTCCACGTCAATCCCAGGCGGTATTTATACTACTTCTACCTCCAGTACCAAAACTACTCTTGATGATGGTTCTACTGCTGTACTCGAGTACGTTGTTTTATTCACTGAAGATTGTGGTTGTTAATATTTCCTCTAAATCTTCTTGTTTTATCTGTACCATATTATTATTTTTCTCATTCTGCTCATGTTTTCCATATTATTTATATTAATAGCTTTGTATAATACTTATCAAATGTATCACTAGTTCTGTTCATCGTACGATTGCCATAATTTATATTGGTGGCCCAGTTCTCTCACTGCGAAAAGTAAAAAGTAAGGCGAAAACAAAAAAAAATTCAGGCAGAAACCGAGAAGGCACAATTACAGTGAAAAAAAAAAAAAAAAAAGAAAACTAACCAGGAGGTTATCAACATACGATTATCAATAGGTAAATTTGAATTAGTTCTTTCCGTAACAAGTATGATTGGAACACGGATAGGAATAGGGCAAGTCTCCAAGGCTTTTCCCCGCCAAAGGTTCTTCTCTACCATGATACCCAAGCAGCCACTCCGTGGTAAATTTTCTCCAATGAGATCGAATATTTCCGTCATGTCTAAGAGGACCGTGAAAACCCCTACAATTGATTGGACTCCAATGAAATCAACAACATCAGATATCAGGCTTAAGTCAGAGCAGGCAAAGACACCAATATTGCGTAGGTTTTTCCTCGCATTAATGATTGCAATGCCCGTTATTAGTTTCTTTCTTGGATGTTGGCAAGTTAAACGTTTAAATTGGAAAGTTGATCTTATTGCAAAATGCGAGGACTTGTTAGCTGCTCCTCCTCTAGAGAAACTTCCTCCTAATATTGATCCAGGAGTAATTAAAGATTTTGAGTTTAGAAGATTCAAAGTTAAGGGTAAATTTGATTATTCCCAAGAAATGTTTTTGGGTCCTAGAATGAGAAACACAGCATTGGGATACTTAGTAATTACTCCATTCATTAGATCTGATGGGGGTGAACCAATATTAGTAGAAAGAGGATGGATTTCTAAAGATAAGGTTATACCGGAAACACGTTCAAAAGGTTATTTATCTCATTTGGCTCTACCTCAAGGTGAAATTGAAATTCATGCTTTATTCAGGGTTATGCCTAAAAGATCCAATTTACAATATGAGCACACTGATGGTGATATATTATTCCATATGCCCGATGTTGATGCAATGGCAAAACAATCAGGAGCTCTACCAGTGTATAGTCAAGTCATTTATAGTTTGAAAGATCACCCCGATTGGAAGGGTCCTGAACAACTGAAAGAAGAGAAAAGGTCTGTTTGGCAAAATTTGACAGGTAAATTCAAACCAAATTCTGAAACGAACGAAGTTTCTCGCTTACTTGGTAATGAATTAGATGAGGATCAAACTTTACAATATCAAGAATTTGAATTTGTTGACCAAGGGGTCCCTGTCGGGGCCGTTCCTAAAGTAAACTTCACCAATAACCATTTACAATACTTGGTTACTTGGTTTGGTCTTTCTTTCGCAAGTACAGGGTTGTTGATCTATAGTTTTTGGAAAAATAGGCAATTTGCTAGTGCTGATAAGATTATTGCTGCTAAACGTAAAGACATGAGCAAAAAATTCTAATCCAACATATTCCATAAACTATTCCATAAACTATTCCACAACCTACTCTACAAAAACAAGCACCTGTATATACAGTTTATTTAATTTATGTTACATAGTTATTATTCAATTGAAACTGATTAAACCAAAAAGTACAACCACGAGTGATATATCACCTAATAACATACCAAGTAGATCCCAATAACCCAAAACACTAACGATTAATGGTTGAAATTGTTGCAATTGGGGTAACACAAGCGAACCCATGGATAAAAGTTTAGTAATTGGGTTATTAATACTGGCAGTTTTAAAGAACTGTTTCTTGGTTCCTATGATGTAGTATGTTGTTAAAATGATTAATTCTAGTGAAAAAAATGTAGTTATGAAAGTATGGGTTGGAGAAGTCGAGACTAATCCACGTACATAAGAGTACGATGAAGATTGAAATGAAAGATCATTGATGGTCAAGTAATGATAGAAAAAGTTGACCAAGATTGTTACATATCTGAAAATTAAGAATCTAAAATTCCAAACTTTTTGATTGTAAACATTGAAATCATTCAATTGCTTTTCATAAGCATTTTGAGGACTATTATTGGCTTCACCTCCAAAATTTGGCATATTTTCAGGTCCACCCTGTTGATTGAGAAGATTCATCATCATTTGAGCAATTGGATCGTCCAGTCCTTCACCTGCTCCATCAATCCCTGCACCACCAAGATTGGCATCTGCACCTCCACCCAATATCTTACTTAACATTTCCTCGAAATCCGGTTCTTGAGTACTTGGAACTGGAGTACCATCTCTTTGCTTAATGATGGTGTCAAGATCCAGAACTTCCGGATCACTATCTTTGTTGACAACCGAAATAGAGTTGGACGATCTTTGAGGAGTAGGGGATGGACTTGGTGTGAATTGAGGTTTATCCAATACAGATACACTGGGTTGTTCAGCCTTAACTGATGATCCTTGAGATAAGATTGTATTTAATCTATCAGAGGCATTGCCCTGTTTCATTTTTGCTTGTCTTCTTTCTCTTAAGATACGTTTCTTTTCTTCAGCTGATAATGGTTGTTCAGACATTGTTACTGGTTATGGATTAACTATTGATGGTGGAATTGTCTTACTTGAATGATGTGGTTTCTATTTTTTTTGCCTTTTTTTTTTTTTTTTTTTTGCTTCGTTGACGTTCTTTTTTCCTTATTTTTCAAATTCTGCGTTTAGTGAGTAGCGAGTAAATTAAATAGCTAATTGAACAGTGAATTAAACAGTGAATTAAACAGTAAATTCGACCTGGTCTGCAAACTCTTTACTACTGTTGGCATCATATTAAAGCAACAATATCTAATATGGACACCCCAAATGACAAGGCCTTCAACTCAACTCTGCTTAGTTACCAAGAGCAAATGAGAAGGCAGACAATTTTAAACTCTATCGAAAACAAGGATTATCTATTAATCATTGCAAGTCAACAAAACAAATCAGTTCAGCAAGTAAAGCATGAACTTGTGTTGAAGCTTACAGAGAGCTAATACAAACTTTTCGTTCTTTTGTTTTTAATGGCATTGACGTTCAATTAAGTCTAATATACATAATATACAATAATAATTTGATAATAATTTATCTAAATGGAGGACGACTTTGCAATTTGCTCACTCTTCCTCTTGATTCGGCTGTTGGTACTCTTTTTGGTCTATCAGATGATCTTATAGTATTACTACTATCAAACAACCCTCTCATATACCGAGGTGGCTGGTCAAGATTGGGTCCGTGTCCTCTATATACAGAAGAAGAGGCCTCTCGAGTACCCAGGGTCCCCACGAATGGGCGACTGCTTCTTCCTGGTTGAGGGATTCTGGATGCTCTTGGGTTAACAATGAACGATTCAGTACTTTGATCAGAATCATCCGCATATGCATTTTGTTGATTTTGTTGTTGTATTTGTACTGTGCTGGGTCTGGTGGGTTGTTGATTGATTCTAGTAGGAGCCTTGGGTTGGGCAAAAGCATTCCTGGTGGTCACTGGTCTTGTAATTGGTTGTTGTTTTACAGTCTGAGACTGTACCTGGGGTTGTATACTGGTCAGGGTAACTTCTGCTTGGCTAGAAGGAGATTTCAACCTAGCTTTCATTTTTTCATTTTCCGCTCTTTGGACGCGTACTTTCGCCTTTAGGTCTTCTATTCTTGAATCTAATCCTTCGACTTCCTTTAATTTGTCCCATTGATGTTTTGATGGACGACTAGGAAAGTTATTACACCACATTGTAATATTCATACCATATAAGAAACTTGCAAATGGTTCATTGAACCCATTCGATACAGCTTCTTGTATAACACGCAAATCGTACATGTGTCTTTCCATTTGATCAATCTGATTGAATAAATCTTCAAATTTTTCCAAGTTTGTCTTCGTTTCTAATGGTAATTGATCAGGGTCTACTGGATAATGAACTTTTGGTGATTGTGGTAAAATCTTGTATAGCCCTGAGGATCTGCGCAGATGTCGGCGCTCACTTTTATGATACGTCCTTGGGGTTGCTGGTTTGGACGACGAGGACATTGTGTATGCTTTGCCTGTGGCCGATTAAGGTATTCAATTTGGATATGGAAGAGTGTGTATACTTTTTTAGAAATTCGATATTGATCTTTCTGTTTTGTTTTGATTTTTAGTGTCTTTTTTTATTACCTTTTTTTTTTTTTTTTTTTGCCAAAAAAAAAAAAAAAAAAAAAAAAGGAATGTACGGATGTTTACGTTTGAATTTTGCAGTTACATGGGGACTGAATAAATTCAATATATACATTTTAATTTTCAATTTAACTTTTTAATAAATATAGATTACATATCATCTTGGCCAATGATTTGTTGCCAAGTCTTTCCTTCTTTTTTCAATTCAGCAATCAATTCATCTCTGACTTTAGCTGGTAATCCGGGACCTTTATAAGCAAAAGCAGTATAAAGTTCAATAAATGTAGCACCGGCCTTACCAAATTCTAAGGCATCTTTACCATTTGATATACCACCACAACCAACGAGAACTAAATCGGAGTCCTTTGTGTACTTTCTTAAATGTCTTAAAGCTTGTAAAGCAACTGGTTTTAAAGGTTTACCTGATAACCCACCCGTTTGATTGACCAAATCAGTATCAGTAGTTTTCAAAGTTGCTTTTGGTCTTTGAATAGTAGTGTTAGAAAGAATTATACCATCTACTTTTGCAGTTTTGGCAGCAGTAGCAATTGATTCGATTTCAGGTTCAGTTAAGTCAGGAGCAATTTTAACTAATACAGGTGGTTTTTTATTTAATAAATTGGTTCCTAAAACATTTCTTTCAGCAACGACGGTGGATAATAATTTAGTGAGTTTCAGCTCATTTTGTAAATCTCTCAACCCAGGAGTATTTGGAGAAGAAACATTAATCACCAATACATCAGCGTAGGGACCTAATCTTTCAACACCTTTAACATAATCAGTAACTTCATCACCAAACTTATTCTTGCCTAGGTTAATAGCTAATAATTTACCATCTCTAAAAGCATTTGAGTATGGTTCATTATCTGGAGAATTGTTCTTTTGAAATTTTTGAAATAATCTTTCAAATCTAAGTTTTAATGTAGCAACTACATTAAAATGACCAGAAGAGTTAAAACCATATCTATTAATTACGGCATCATCTCTTGGTAATCTAAAAAAACGAGGCTCTGGATTCCCTGGTTGAGGTTCAGGAGTGATAGAACCAATTTCAACATAAGAAAATCCACAATTGAATAAAGATTCAATGGCTTCACCATTTTTATCCAAACCAGCAGCTAACCCAACTGGAGATTTCAATTTGGTACCAAATACCTCAACCCCTAAAATATCAGAAGTATCATTGACTTCGTCATCAAGTAATCTCGGACTCAATCCATATTTCATAAAGAGAATACCTAACTTATGACCTTGTTCAGCAGTAGTGGAAGCCCTAAGGATAGGACATAAAATATATTCATGGAATGCAGATCTAGAATCAGCCAAATAAAACCCACCGACAACTGCACCAGCTAAACCAGCAGCCCATACAAGCGGTCTAGGAAAGATACTTGATTTCAAGATACGAAGTTTGGCATTAGTGGTGAAAGCTTGTTTTTGGTTGAGTGCTAGTTTTTTCCCGAGTTGGGCGGAAGTACGTGTGAAAAATGAATTGTTCATCCTTATTATCACCTCTATTGTAGACTAGATTAGGAGATCCACTTCTTTAATTAGAGCTCAAGAGGTATTGGATAAAGAAACTTATTCATAAATCCAAATAGGTTTCCCACGTCTGGTGATAAATTTTGACTCAGTTTTACCTTCCGAACAGAAAAAAAAAAAAAAAAAAAAAAAAAAAAAAAAAAAAAAAAAAAAAAAAAAAAAAAAAAAATCATCTCAATACATCCGTACCACATTCCGAAAAGAAAAAGTACTAAAGAAAAAAAAAATAAAATAAAATGTACTATGAGAAGAGATGATCTCATCTTGTATATACTGCAAACTTTTCAACCCCAAGTCATCTAGACATATACACATTTCCTAGCATATACACATCATAAGCAATGGGGGCCAAAAGTGCAAGCTCTTCTGAGAAAGGTCCTGAAAGACCAGGAAGCGAGAAGTACCAAAGAGGTGGAAAATTTAAGAAAACCAAGTATAATTCGAAAAATAAACGATTAAATGCTGGGATGAAAAGGCTTGATAACCAATATAAGGATGCTGTTAGATCAGCAACTGGAACAGATTTGTTATTGCAAGAAAATGAAGGTCTTTTGGAAGCAGACGGGCCAATGGAAAAGACTTTTAAGTTTAAACAAGATGATATAGCAGAAGTAGTTGATCAGAGTACTGCTAATAAAAAGTTTGAATTACAATTAAATGAATTTGGACCATATAACCTTGATTATGGAAGAAATGGTAGAGGTCTTTTAATATCAGGTAGAAAAGGACATGTTGCATCCATGGATTGGAGAACTGGAGCTTTGGATTGTGAATTACATTTAAATGAAACTGTTCATGCTGTTAAATATTTACATAATGATCAATATTTTGCTGCAGCTCAAAAAAAATATACTTTCATATACGATAAATCGGGTGCTGAAATACATAGAATGAAACAACATATTGATACGACTTTATTAGACTTTTTACCTTATCATTTTTTATTAACTACTGCTGGTAATTCAGGTTTTTTAAGGTATCATGATGTTTCAACTGGTGAATTAGTCAGTGAATTAAGAACAAAACTAGGTCCTACACAAGCCATGAAGCAAAATCCTTGGAATGCAGTTATGCATTTAGGTCACGGAAATGGGGTTGTTTCATTATGGTCACCAAGTATGACAACACCATTAGTTAAAATGCAATCATCAAGAGGTCCAATCAGGGATTTAGCAATTGACAGAGAAGGTAAATATATGGCCGTAAGTGGTAGTGATAAAACTTTGAAATTATGGGATTTAAGAAAATTAGAACCTTTGGATACTTATTATACACCAACTCCAGCAACCAGTTTAGATATATCTGATACCGGGTTATTATCAGTTGGTTGGGGTCCACATGTAACAGTTTGGAAAGATGTTTTCAAAACCAAACAAACTCATCCATATATGAATCATTTAATACCAGGTTCCAAAATTGAAAAAATTAAATACGTACCGTTTGAAGATATTTTGGGTGTTGGACATCAAAAGGGTATTTCTTCATTGATCATTCCAGGTTCTGGTGAAGCCAATTATGATGCCTTGGAATTGAATCCATACGAATCAGTTAAACAAAGACAACAAGCTGAAGTTAAAGGATTACTTAATAAATTGGCTCCAGATACTATTACCTTGGATCCAAACGTTATAGGTACCGTTAATGGTAGAGCAAATGGTATTAGAATAGGACCTCATGGTAATGTGATTGAAACTATTCCAATAGAAGATGATGACGATAACTCCAAGGGGAAGAATTATATAAAGAAAAAGACTCAAAATGTCATCGATGAGAGAAGATTACGTACCGAAAGAAACATAAAAATGGAGAAAGAAGCAAGAGAGAGACAACGTATGGGTGTGATTGAAGATGATGATGAAGAAAGAGATGAATTGGATTCTGCATTATCAAGGTTTAAATAGATTTCAAAACAGAGAACTTAAAAAAGAATAATCAACCAACCAACCATGTATATTATTTTACTTACAATTATATAAATATATTTTGTTTCATTTTTTCTTTTAAATTACAACTAATTATTTTATCACATAATTTAATTTCCCAAAGTAAAGATTGGATATATTCTGAATTTTCTGAGTCAGTTTTATTTTTGGTGTAACCCATCAGTTCATCTAAATGTTCAAATGCTTCTATTTTCTGAATCAATTTATCTTTCAATTTTTCTTGAATTTTAAGTTCATTTTCCAAATTTAATAATTTGAATGTAGCCTTGGCAAGTTTTATTGAATCTTCATTATCCACAACTTTATTATTTTGCCAATCTGAATTATTGTATTTCTCTTTGAAGTATGATTCAATTAACTTTTTATGATTTTTATTTAAAGAATCAAAATCATTGATAGCCAAGTTTGAAACACGAGAAAAATGGAAGGCTAATCTTAAGATTAACTCAGATGCTTTGATAAGTTCAATTATATTTTTGAAAATGAACAACTTCTCGAAATTAAGTGATTTGAAAATATTATACGTTAATTTAATTTGTGAATTGGTTGGGATTGAATTATTTTCACTTGTTATGTACTCTAATAAAAAGTCTTCCACTTTCTTAATTTTTAATTCTAGATCCAAATCGATTGAACTCTTTGGGTTATTTTTGAAGTTTGACCAGGAGTAAGATAACTTTCTCAAAATAGGATTAGGCAATTTATTAGAATCTGAAATGGATTTTTCGATTTCTATCAGTTGTCCCGTCAAAAGCTTCAATATTTTACAAAAATCATCAATATTCGATAAATCTGTGGAATTCACTTCGCCAGGTGTAGTACAAAGCTTTTTGAGCCATTCTGACACTGCTTGTTGGAATCTGGAGTTTTGTACTTGACTATCATCCATTCTTGACTTGATACAACGACGTTCATCAAAGAAAGTAAAATAGAAGGTTTTTTTTTGTTTTTTGCGGCCATTCAACAGAACTATAAAAACAAGCATTCAAACCCCGCAGTCACAAACTCAAAACTTAGAACACAAACAGTGTATGAAGGCTCCTACAAAACATCTCTACAGATTTATAATCAAGTAATAACCGTATCAATTACGTAGAAAAAAAAAAAAAAAGAGAATGATTAACAAGAGAAACAAATCAAGCTAAGGAAAAGGGGAGAAGAAGAAAAAGGATGAGAGAAGAAGGAAAAACAAATGCAGAGATTATATTGAATGAGACTATTATTATGAAAAGGGGTAAAACACCATGTATACAATGGCCTATGTGGAAGAAATGAAAGAAACCGATAGATGAGAAAAAAGGGTTTAATGAGAAGTTCTAGCAGTGATGGCGAAATTAGAATAGTCAACAGTGATGAGATCATTGAGGATGTTAGACGAACCCCCAGTATTATTCAAACTTTGGGTAAGTTGCTCATAATTATCTAATTCTGATTTAATGAAATCAATCACTAGTTTAAATTTCCCAAAAGAAGCTTCATTATGATTTTCCAAACATCTTTGTAAATTCATTTCTTCAATGATTTTGATTAATTCCAAATTAGCAGATGATGTAGCAGAAGGATTCGAAGGAGGTGAAGATTCACTTGGATTTGAATTTGTAGTTGAATTATCATCAAGATGATCAAATTGTTGGAATCTTTGACTTAAAACAATCAACCAGGTATTGGCGATTTGTTCATAAGCCATAGTTCTAGTATATTGGAATTCATGATTAGTAAAACCGGGTAAATTATGAATTAAATTAGTAATTTCATCTAAAAATTCAAGAGAACGAGGAATATTTGTTTCAATTGGAGGTAACAAGTTTAAAATGAAATCAGATAAACAAACCAAGAATTCATTAATATAAGGTTTAACTCTTAAATATGAATAATCACTTTCAACATCACATTTATAAGGTAAATGATTTTTAATATCATTAAATTTTTCCTTAATTAATTCAATGGATTCTTTGGTTGAAGGTTTTGGAGTTAATTTTTGAAGAGTTAAAGCGGTTTCAGGATGAATTTTAACTAAATTTTCTAATAAATTTTGTAAAGATTTATGATCTAAAACTTCAATAAGTCTATTAATAGGTAAAGGTTGTCCAACAATTCTTGGAGTTTTAGTCTTTTTATATTTTGCGGAATAATAATGTTTTCTGGTAGTAACCGGTGTTGGCTTATGAATCTTACCATCATCATCATGAAATCTTCTCTTCTTAGATATTGATTTAACATTAGGGGTATATCTTGGTATGCTAGTGTGTGTATTAGAAGCATCATTGTTTGAGCTTTCGGAAACCGCTTTGGCGCCCCAAGAAAATCCAGTGGACATCATTCTTCTATTGGAAATCTATTGGAAATAACTCTATTGCTAACAAAAAAAAAAAGGGGGGGAAATAGTTAAAACTACTGAGTCTATGAAAATCAAAGAAAGCTTCAATAAAACGAATAGATGACACTTAGCCGCCTATATGAACAAGAGTAGGAAAAAAAAAAAAGAAATGTAAAAATGCTGTAGTAAGGGTATATTTATACGTAAGCGCCAGGCTTAAACAAGAGGGTAGTATGGGATTAGTGAGTTGATGGTATCCTTTGACTGATGGAAAGTGTGATGTCAAGATAGATTATGTATTATTGAATAGCAATATTCAGCAGCTAATGAAATTCTAGTATTTTTTTTTTAAAAAAAAAAAGAAGGCAGAGAGAAAAAGTTGTGATGTTTGCCAGTGGATTTCTCATTTTTCTACGATTTTTTTTTTTTTTTTTTTTTTTTTTTTTTTTTTTTTTTTTTTTTTTTTTTTTTTTTTTTTTTTTTTTTTTTTTTCTTTCTTTTCTTTTTCTGCTATTTCTTTTTCTACTTGTGAGGTACAGATGTTCATAATGGTATATATAATTCAATAGGAGAGTTACATAATCTCGAGAATGTCCATCAAGAGCCATTCTACTTCCTGTAGAAGCTAGTAGCCTAGTTTGTAATTTAAGCTACAGTGCTTATGGTCCCTGAGAACTGAAAGTACCAGATACTTTGCCGTGCATAATCAGATTCTTGCAGTCTAAACTACACAACTGTCCATTATACAACATAATATCAACATAACATTACTTTAAAACTATATAGGTTATACAATTAAATAAGGATATATGGTAAAAAAGAAAAAAAAAAAAGAAAAAAAAGAAAAAAAAGGGAAAGCCAAAAAAAAAAAAGTTAAAAAAGGGTATTCAATAATAATCATTATCTTCGTATTCGCTGATTGATATATCATCATCGTCTTCTTCTTCGGCATCAAAGTCACTTTCACTATCTTGGTCATAATCAGCTTCATTAAATCCAACGTATCGTTTTCTTTTCAATTCAACTTCATCATCAGGGTTGATATCCTCATCATCGGTGATATTATCAAGATCTGATTTACCTCGTTGGACTTGATAACTTTTTGGTTCATCACCATAATCATCACCATCACCACTATTAACATCAATATCATCACCATTTTCACCATCTTCTTGTTCTTCCTTTTCTTCCAACTCTATTTTTAATTCGTGGATGATATCAAAACATTCAGCTAATAAAGCATTTAGAGTACCTTGACCTTCGGGTATTTGATTATTTATAATGAATTTCCCATCACTTCTTAAATTATCTAGGGATGCTAATTTAAATTGGAAGGGGTATAATTCACGTAAATTATTTAAACCATCAACTCTTTTAATTTCCAATAAACATCGACGAACTGTTGATAATTGATTATGAATTGGTTGTAAAGATTCAGAAACCGGTTCTGAACTTTCTAATAATTTATAAATTAATGAATAACATCTTCTTAATAAATATAAAATCAAAATTTGTAGTCTTTTAATATGTTTTGATGATGATGGTTTTGAAGAAATTTTCAAATTTATTTGAATTCGATCATCATCAATTAATTTTAATGATTTTTGATAATTGTATAAATCAGTTTCTCTCATTGTCCAACGACGAGTTATTAATAAATTTTCCAAAGTTAATTTTAAATCAATTAATTGATTATAAAGTTTTTTAAATTTCCCCACGTATTCATCATCATTGGTTGATAATGCATTAAATAATGTTGAAATATCAGAAGATTCTTGTTGAATTGATACATCATTAATTAAATTATTACAATCATCTAATAAACCATCTAAAATCATTTGAGAAGAATGTAATTGTTTTTCAGTTGCTAAATCACTTGAAAATTTCCCATCTTCATTTCTTTTTGATTCAATTGATTTTAATTGATTTTTTAATTCATGTAATTTCTTTGATATATCATTACCCTTTGAAATTGAATTATTTTTTAAATAATAATTGGTAGTTGGATTTTCAGTTGATTCAGGAGTTGGTGTCAGATCTTTTGATTTATTTACATCATTGGTTAAATAATTTAATAAAGTTTTTCTAATTTTAATTAAATCATTGAAAAAAGGTTTTAAATCAGAAGGAATTGATTTAAAACTTTCTTCTAATTCATTATAAACATGTTGACATTTATTTAATTTATTTCTTAATAATAAACTTTCTTCTCGTTTATGAGATATAATTGAATGTTCATCACCATGATCATCAACAATTTTTTTCTCTCCATTAGCAATTTGAAATTCTTCTTCTTCTTGAGCTTCTTCTAATGTTTGATTTTCACTATTAGTAATGATTTCTTTAATATCAATTAATCGTTGTTTAATTGGTTTTAAATCTTCCATAGTATAAACTTGACATTCTTTTAAATGACTCAATAACTTATTTACAGTACTTAATGATGAATAAGTAGCCGGAGCAAATTTAATTAAACCACAAGTTAAAAAACATAACGATAATAATTGCCAGATATCATCAATTATTAAATCATTACCATTTGGTAAACTTAATGTAATACCTTTCAATTCCTCATCCTTTCTTGTTATTGTCAAATCATGTAATAATGATAAAAATGAATCATATATAATATAGACCTGTTTCGAATTAATATACTTATTTCGATTGTTTTTTAACTGGGCTAGTTGTTGGTATATTTTTTGAAAACTATCATTCAAAGATTTCTCGTATGATGGGATTGATTTATTGTTATTACCCATATTGAAGTCTTTTTCTTTGTGTATTATCAATTAAGTAAAGTAATATATGGTTACTAATTCTTGTAATAGGAAGAAAACAGAAACCAGTTAAAAAAAAAAAAAGAAAAAGGAGCAGAGAGAGGGAGACAAAAAAAAGTGGTGCACTAAAATTCTCATGCCCATGTTTTTTTTTTTTTTTTTCTCGGTAGTTAAAATTCGCCATCCACCCGTCAATTTCCGGAGGAGATCATAGTCCGATAAAGATTAACTATAAGATCAACAAGTTTGATGGACTTTAGGATTATACATACTACAATGAATTCAGTTGAAGCAATTCCAATTAAGGAATTATAAAAGTTGATTACCAGGATATACAAAAAAAGAGCACTTTTAAGAGAGTAGACAAAAAATGAAAAAAAGAAAATGAAAAAAAACTGAAAAAGAAAAAGAAAAAGAAAGCAAAAAATTAAAATTAAAACAAGCGGGAGGGAGCAAAGGAATATATCAAATGATAAAACCAAACCAGGATAAAACCATGTAGAAGGAATAAGGAAAATAAAGTCAAACAAGAAGGAGTTTACGATGAATTGAAAGAATGAATGAAGGTACCATAACAAATGGAACAGAACAGGAATGCAGACGAAGGAGAAAATGAAAAGCCAGGAGAGCAAAAATAAACAAGTTACGAAAGAAATGAACATTAAGAATATCGTTAATAGTAATAGTAATAATAATAATAATAATAAATAAATTAATAATTTTTTTAGGAATTATGTATTATTAATGATCAGGATTTGCAACTTGTAAGATTTTTCTTGAATAATCAGCTTCATCCGCCAATGAACCTTCACTTAATCTTCTTCTACCCATCATGACAGGATTTAATCTTGGATCTGCTAAACCAGAAGAATTCAATGAAGGACCATTTGCACCGGGTGCACCAATTTCATCATCATCATTTTCACTTGGATGAACAAAAGGATTTGACATGGGCATATCCAAAGGACTAGCCACTTTACGAGACTTTGAAGTACCCCCACGACCCAAAGTACCGGTAGTATCGGTTGATTTATCATAAAATTCTTCTTCATCTTCATCATCATCTTTATTTTTATGTCTAATGATGAAAAAGGCCAAAGCCGCCAATACAATGGCACCACCAACTCCACCAACGACCCCACCAACGATTGGACCAACTTTTGAAGAAGAATCCTTCTTGGCACCCGATTTGGACGAGTTAGAAGAATCGGGAGAAGAAGTTGAGGATGATGAAGACATGGTGACGGTTTTATAGACGAGTTTACCATTTTCGGATGAAGAGGAGGTGGTAACGACTTTTGTAGTTTTACTATCATCATCATCACTTGAGGAGGAAGGACCAGAAGTAATAGTAGAAGACGAACTTGATTTTGATTTTGATTTACTGGAGGAGGAAGAACTAGAACTTGATGAAGAATCAGAAGAGGAACTAGAAGAAGAACTAGAAGAAGAATCAGAAGAGGAACTGGAAGAAGCACTGGAGGAAGAACTAGAAGAGGATCCACTACCTTTATAAACCCCATAAGCATTAGAACCACCACATTTGGCACTTCCATAACCATAACAGGAAACATCACAACTATCATCATCGGTTTCATCCGAAGGTTTTGAACTTAAACAGTAACATTCACCACCATTTTTCAAGGCCACATAGGGGGAATCCAGACATTCATCAACACAGTGAGAAGCCGTTTGCCATTCATATGAACCTTTGGATTGATAATTTGATATACTGGAGTAACAACCGATATAGTCGTCAGCGTTTATGAGTAGTAGAAACGAACAAAGGCAAAGGATAAAAGATATTTTAAGGGATGTCATAATAAATAAAGGGAAAAAGAATCAGTGATAGTATATAGCTAGGAATTATTCAGCGAGAGTGATAAACATAAACAAGGGAAAGAGTCAACACTCTATAATCTTCTTGATCAGAAAAGCGAACGTATTAGTATGAGGAGTATAATCAGTACACTGAGAGAATTACAGATGTACACACATATATATGTATATATCACACACGCACACTGGTAAAGGAGAGTAGGAATGAGAGTGGGAACGAAGGAAAGAGGGTAGGAAGGGTAATAAAAATGAAAGGACTGGGTATCAAAAGTTTTAAAGAGTATTAAAGTCTTAAAGAAAAGTAGTTTAAAAGAAGGAAAAAAAAAAAAGAAAATTTTTGGTAAGAAAAAGGTAAAAAAGAAGGAGTGTTTTTTCTTTTTTAGAGTAAATTGAGAATTTTGTTCTTTTTCACTTTTTTTTTTTCTTTTTTTTTTTCTTTTTTCTCTTTTTTTTTCTCTTTTTTTCTTTGTTCTTTTTTAAATCAAAAACTAAAAACTTACTTTACTACGGGGCACACCTCTAATAGTGTATATATCTATATGTTGTATGTGTTACCACCACCAAAGAGTTGTATATGTGTTACCACCACCCAAGAACCAGTACAATATGTGCTACCAGTACAATATGTTTACAAATGACCTGATCATAAAGGAAATCGTGTATCAATAAGACTCATAACGCGTAAGTTGTCAATACAATTTAGGTTTTATAGTTCTAGACTTTTTTTTTTTCAACCAAAATAAATCATTAAAACATTTCGCGTATTTTTGTTTTTGTTTTTTTTGTCTCTCGTTAAAAAAAATGGGGCGTGTGCGGGTGAAAAAGACAGACACCTTTCATAAAGAGCCAATATAAACATCCGTACATACACACCCGTACATATAGACGCTCATAAATACATATAACGTATAACAAGTAAGTGAGTAAGTACATAAGTAAGTACATATAAATATATTGAATAAAAATCTATGGAAGTCAGCAAAGTACCATTAATACAAGCAGTAACCAGAAAAGTATATTAAAATGGTATTAGTAGAATTGAAGGATAGGAAACAAGAAACAAGAAACAAGAAACAAGAAACATAAAATCTATTTACAAACAATTGTAAAACTTAATAGTATCATTACCATCATTAAATTAACTAGAATAATCCATTTATTAAATCGTAATATACTCTTGGTCATTGGTTTATTCATAGTAACCGGGTATGGTAATTCATACATATGTCTTTTCTCTAACATCTTTAGTTCTTGTGATTCTTGAGAGTCTGAGTTAATTGACTCTTCTAGTTCTTCTTTCGGTATGGGTGTTTGACATATTGGTAATATCATTCTATCTTCCTGTATTCTAATTAATGTTTTAGGATTCATCATACACATTCTCTATTTTTAGTGATTTGCTCTTTTTTTAAATTTAGATATACTCAAATGCTTATATACTATTTTCATCAGTCGTTTTTTCTGTTTTTTTCTTGCTCTTTCAGTTGAATGGGTCTTTTTTTTTTTTTTTTTCTGTTTTGTAACCGGTTCCGAATGTCCCATATTGTCTCGTATGTGGTTGCTAATACATTTTTATGTCTTTTTGCAAAATGTCTATTTAATACTACTACTACTTAATTGTATACATTCCCCAAGTTGATACTCTTGACTACAGTGTAATCATCAACCCCGTATAACGAACCTTCTCTTCCGAATCCACTTTCTTTGACCCCTCCAAATGGTAATGCAGCATCTGTAAATGCAGCAGTATTAACACTAACCATACCACATTCTAATCTTTCAGTCATATACCATACGGTATTTAAACTTTCGGCAAATACATAAGCCGCTAATCCGTAATTACTATTATTACAATCTTTTAAAACTTCTTCTTTAGTATCGAATTTAACTAATGCAGCCAATGGACCAAAAGTTTCTTCGTGAATTACTTTCATATCACTTGTAATATTACCAAGTACTGTAGGAGAATAAAAATTATCACCCAATTTAGATAATCTTCCACCTTTAACCAAAACTTTAGCACCTTTTTCAATAGCATCTTGGGTATGAGATTCAACTTTTTCAATGGCTTTTTGATTGATTAAACATCCATGAGTAACACCTTTTTCAAATCCATTACCAATTTTAAATTGTTCAACTCGTTTGGCAAATTTTTCACAAAATTCTTCATAAATATCTGATTGAATATAAATTCTATTAGCACAAACACATGTTTGTCCTAATGATCTAAATTTTGATGCAACCGATTGTTCAATTGCTTGATCTAATTTAGAATCATTGAATACTATAATGGGAGCATTACCACCTAATTCCATTGATAATTTCTTTAAAGTTGATGATGATTGTTTGGCTAATAATTTACCCACTGGAGTTGAACCAGTAAAACTAATTTTTTTAATTAATGATGATTCACAAAATTTTTCACCACATCTAGGAGTTGATTCAACCGATGTTAAAACAACATTGAAAACACCAGCGGGGAATCCTGCTTTATCAGCTAAATAAGCTAATGCTAATGATGATAATGGAGTTTGAGCATCAGGTTTTAAAATTGCTGTACAACCAACAGCAAATGCTGGAGCAGCTTTACGAGCTCCCATAGCCAGAGGGAAATTAAATGGACATAATAATCCAACTGGTCCAACTGGTTGTTTATAAGTTAAAACTTTATTATTAGGATTTGAAGGTTGAATGGTATGACCATAAATACGTTTAGATTCTTCACTAAACCATTCAAAATATGATGCAGCATATTTAATTTCTCCAATAGCATCGGTTAAACATTTACCATTTTCCCAAGTAATTATAGTAGCTAAATCATCTAAATTTTCAATTATTAAATTATATAAGGTACGTAACCAACGAGAACGATCATAAACATTGGTATGACGATATTCTTGGAAAGTATCATAAGAATTTTGAATTGCTTCATCAATTTCTTCTGGAGTTTGATCTGGTAATTCAATAATTAATTCATTAGTAGCTGGATCATAAACTTTGAAAAATTTATCGGTTTTGGATTCAACCCATTTACCATTGACAAATGGTTTGGATCTGATAAGTTCGGGATTATTTAATTTAGGAGCCATTCTCTTTTATTAATTCTGATACTCTGAATACTCTTTGATTAATTCTGATTACTTCTTTAGTAGAGGTGGAAAAAGAAGAGATGATTTGAAAGTATTTATACTTGAACAACTTTTTTGCTGTTTCGGTTAGCGGCTAGTGCGCTTAGCTTAGCGGGTTGAAATTAAATACTGGTTGCCGCAACGGGTACCCGATGAATATCGCATATACCATTCTAGTATACTGAATAGTATATAATATACTGAATAGTATATAGAATAGTATATAGTATAATGAATAGTATATAGTACATAATCTATAGTATTGTCAGAGTATAAGATATCCATAAGCAGTGTCAGTGTGTATGTCAGTGTGTCACTTTCAGTGTCAGTCAAACAGCCAAAGAGCCAAAGAGCACATTACTTCTTTTCACGTCAACATATACTACATTTTATAAACATACACACTTTATAAACATACACACTTTTATAAACATGTATACATTTATATTTATAAACATGAATACATAAATGCATCAACATTTTATAACTGCAAAAGGTAAGAAATGACTTACTTAATTTCGTAATTTTTGTTAGTGCCCCTGCACATAACACCCAGTCACACCATAAACGAGCACCCAAAGAAAAAGGGAAAAAACAGAGCAAAAAGGGGAATTCTTCATTACTCTTCTTCTTCATTACTCTTCTTCTTCTTCATTAACAATGTCAAAATATACTGCATTACCAACAGAAGATACGCCACCGGCATACTCTGATTCCAGAGCTGATTCCAGAGCTGATTCCAGAGCTGATTCCAGTACTACCAGTCCATACGCTGATACGATTCCTCGAACTGAAGGTGATAATATTCCAGATGATTTCAAGTATAGTACCAATGTATCTGAATGTCTGATTGATTTGAGACATTTATTTATTCGTAAGGTATATACGTTATTGACCGCACAAATTGTTGGGACGATAATTACTGGAGTAATTATTCGTAGTAGTTCATCAATACAAGAATGGTGTTTTAATAATATATGGTTATGGGTTATAAGTTTAATTGGATCAATTGGATTTTTAGTGGGGGCCTTATATAAAGCTAGATCATATCCAAGTAATTTAATATTATTAAGTGGATTTACACTTTGTGAAGCATATGGAATTGGATTAGCTACTGCTACTGTTGAAAGTGGAGTTGTACTTCAAGCATTAGAATTAACGTTGATTATATTTATTGGATTAACGGTATTTGCATTTCAAACCAAATATGATTTTATTAGTTGGCAAGGATTTACTAGTATGGGATTATGGGTATTAATTGGATGGGGGTTTATGTTTATGTTTTTCCCTCAACATCTGACATTTGCTGAATTAATGTATTCTGGTTTTGGAGCATTAATTTTTGGAATTTATATTATTATTGATACTCAAAAAATCATCAAGACTTGTCATTTGGATGATGAAATACCCGCCACCATCTCACTTTATTTGGATATTTTAAATTTGTTTTTATTTATCTTACGTATTTTAAATAATGGTAGAAGAGATTAATGAACATGATTAGTTATTATGATTACTTATTTGTATATGATTATTGATCATATGTTATATAATAATGTAACGAGGGGAAGAATTGTCAAATTGTCAAATGATAATTGTCAAATTGACAGGAAAATGACAAATGACAAATGACTAACAAACCGCTTATACCGATTTTGAATTCGTAACTGCACTGCTAATTTACACATGTAATTGTAATACGAATGACATATTAATTAATTAAGTAACTAGTGTATTGGGTGGCAAATAGCCAATTAGATTTGGTACGGGGACCATTTAATGGTTCGGTAGGGCAATCATAATTTCTCAACCGAAACCGAATAAACATATTACTACTACTAGTAGTACTAGTACTAGTAGTAATTAACAATATATACTCTGTATGTCCGGATACTTCCCAAAAGTGACTTAGGATTAAAAGGAACGGCGATAGTAGATTATCTTTAGTAAACACATGATAAAGCCTTTGATATATTCAACTCTGAACAGAGGAATAAATTGGCGCGCTTTTAACAGATTTTTTGTTTTTAAAAGTTAAACGGAATGGCTTACTAACCTATTTATCTCCGAGCTCCGAAAAAGAAATAATTAAATTTCAAAAGCACAATAAACACAAACGACACAAGAAAAATTTAGAAAGATGAGTTTGTAAAGCAGCTTAATGGATTATAAATATATATATATATATATTTCTATATATTTATATATTTATCTAAGTATAGTTTAAGTATAATATAGTATAATTTATAATTTATATATAAAGGTATTTGCAGTCCATAAAATCAGATATGGTAAAATACTGTACACTAATACTATGTTAACCATGTTATCCAAAATTTTTTATCCATTCAAACAAAGAAAACGTAATGATTCTCAAGCATCTGCTGAGAGTTTACCCGTTAAACAAACGTCTCATTCATTTCTTAGTATACTAAGAAGAAATAGTTCACCTACTCCCAATACAACTTCGCATAAACCAAATCACCCGCAAAACTATTATCACCAACGAGCTCTGAGTCCAGATGTTATGACGAGGTCAAAATTGAAAAGATCTCAAGTATCTTCTCTGAAAGCATTAACTGCTCATACTACTAGTATTAGTCGTTCTAAAAGGTATAGCAGTGGATCTGCTTCTCCTATAGTAACACCTACAGAAGATGCTAATTATTTTGGTCATCATTATACTCATATGCCTAAACCATTAAAAAGTTCTAATGGTAATATCTTTGATGGTACCATTGATGTTAGTCTTCGATTATCAAGAAATAATACTAGAAATTCAGTCGATGATTACTATGATGGTAGAAAGAATGTACGCTTTCTGTAGTGTACTGGCGTTTATTTGTATATAGATCTTTTTACCTTATATTTTGGACTCCAATATAATGATTTATGAATATTAATTGTAATTGTAGTAGTAGTAATTCAGTACGGTTAGAGTAACTCGTACTGCTCGTATATAAAGAGTCGCGTCTCTACCGGGTGCGGCATTAGCCTTTCCCTTCTGCTGCGGTTCCCGGCAGACGCTTTTCTTGGCTTCCGTCTTCCGGGGGAGGTATGGGTTCAAAAATAGATCTGAAGCCTATATATTCTGATATTGTAACCATCACGGAGAAACATCAACAAGCTAAGGTAAGGGGTATCAATTGCACCACCACCCAAAATAAATACATGTATCTGTCAGGGTATCACTGGACGGGAGCTAATGCTGGAGGTCACAAATTATCTTGGCTTTTATCGTAACTTCATACTGCTAATTTTAGACTCGACTGCAAATTCTGTCAAAATTATTTATAGTAACCCCTAGTTAGCATCTTGCAGTACAGAAAAGTACAGTGTAACACTACAGTAAGTACAGTAGAGCATACAGTAAGTACAGTAGAACATACGGAACTATAGATAAAAATTTAATACATCTATGAAATTATACAGGGGGTAATCCAGTACGACACACTGGACACTGTAACTTATAAACCATCCAATCTTCTAAACATTCACTATGAAATATATGATGACAAGGAGTTATCATATACTGTTTCAATTTTGATTTATCTAATTGATGAATATTTTTACCATCAGCATTTGTATTAATAGGTAATTCAATTTCAGTCATACAAATTGCACAATCAACATTACAATTAATAATTCCATTATTTTCAATAATTTCACCATTAGTAGTTAAATTAGTTAACATATCTGACAGAAATCCTTTACCAGCTTCCAAATCTTTAATATTAATTAAATAATGATAATCATATGCTTTGGGTAACCAATTTTCATTAACCCAAAATCTTGCACCCCATATTTGTTGTAAATATAAAAGTCCAATTTGTATTAATATCCAACTAGTTATTATTATAACTAATATTGGATCATAATGATGTCTTAATGGATTCAGTTTATTAAGACTTAAATACCATACCGGTAATATTCTTATTATTGATGTACCCCAAATAAATTCCCATGAAAATGATACTCGTCTATTCTTTAAAGTATTACGACTAAATTGTGGTAACCAATAAGAATTAATTAATATTAATCCCACGTATTCAAAAATTCGACGGAATGTTATACGCCATAATAATGAATTTAATATTAAAAATGTTGATAATATCGTTATAATACACCCAGTTCCAAATACTCGATTAGCAAATGTACTTTCATCACTACCCAATGGTGCATTAATATTAGCCGCTTGATTATTAACCGGTTGATTGGGAGCGGTAACTGGTAATGGTAATCCTTCTTCTCGATTATCATTACCACCACCTCTCATGATTTCCCACCAGGTGGTTCCTCGTTCATTCGATTGAATCGTCATGACATTTAATAAAAATTTTAATCCAAATACTCCACACATTAAAAATGCAATAACCGCAACACAAGCTAAAATTAAATATAAATCCTCAATTAAATTAGAAACTAATAAAAAAAATAATGCCATTAAAGCATCTTGTAATGAAATTATTGAAATTGTAGTACTTGAAACATTAGATAATTGACCCGGTGTACGCATCTCTTTTAATTGCTTGATTAATATAAATAATTGTAAAATTATTAAAATTAATAATCCACTCAACATCTTTTTCAATTGAGAATTAGTTACTTCCATTTTATTTCCTTCAAAATTCTTCTTGGACTCTAAAATTATTCCACAATCGGGTGAATAAAGTAATGATTGTTTGATTCTTAATTTGGGGACCTCTCTTGGGATTGGTTTACCAGTTGGATTCATTAATTCTTCATCAATCTCTTCAAGTTGTTTTTTCAGGTATTCAGTCTTTTCAAATTGAAAATATGATATATATTCACATTGACTTTGGGATTTCTCAATATAATTATTCATATACTCCATATTAATATCTTTTTCAATATTAGTGGTATTGAGTAATTGTCCCATTAATAATCTGGATTTATTGAAATTTTCATCATTCATGGTTAAATGTGGTAATCCATAATTTCCTAAAAATTTTGCTGATCTACTTACACTGATTAATGAACCTGTTTTTTGAAAATAAATCCCAATATTTTCTAACTCATTATCATAAATTTCTGGGAAATCAACTAAATTAATCTTAACCCGAACTATTACTGCATCATCAACTGAATCTGTTGTGAAATTTTGTACTTGCGTCATCAAATCAGCATCTTTAAAATTGTAGTCAAAACTCTTCAATCCTAAAGATATTTGACCCTGTTGAAATGTTAAGTTCCCTGCCTTATTAAGTGTTGGTGTGGGCTCTCTTGGTGGTGAATTTTCCTCTGGGTTTTCTTCGTATCTTTCTTTTTGTTGCTGATATTGGCTTTCACTATATAGTTCATAATGTTCTTGTAAATATTTTGGTAATGGCATTGAATAAAGCTTTACTTTTTCCTTGGGTTTGAAAGTTTCAAAATCCCCATATACTTTCCCTGATACATTTAACATGTAGGCCGATGAATCTTCAGTTGTTACCGGATCAACTGACCAAAATTTCTTAACCTTATCACTAACTGCATTGGGCAATATACTAAATTCTTCTTTTTCTGACCACGGATTCTTTTTATCGAAAGTATGAAATGGCCAATTCAGTTCATTCAAGTTGTTTACGTTGTCCTGGTACGATAATTTAAACCCAGTTATGTTACCATATCCCGTATAATATTCTGATTTTATTAGGTCTTCACGGTTACTCCTAATCGATGACTGGAAAACGTCCAAGGTTTCCCGATCCTTATTCGAATGTGGTTGATCAATACCGCTTGGTAATGATAGGAATATAAACATTATAATAAAGAATAATATGGTTTGACGGTCAACGAGGGGCATGTCGGGTTCCTTGGTTTCTGGTGGTATAATATGGAAACAGCGCCTGATCGACGACTTATAAAATTGATGATTCAGGTATGAAACTGAATAGGATAGGATATTTCCGTTACTAGTAGATGTTAAAAGATTTTTAATCAAAAGAAAGCTAAAGCTGTTATCATCATTCAATCGTATCTTTTGATATTTGTTTTTTTTGCCCCATTTTTACAACATCCATACACCCATAATAGATATTTCACAGTATGTTTTTTTCTTTTTTCTTTGTTTTTTTTTTTTTTTTTCTTACGCTTTATTTACTACAGAATGATGGTTTTAATATCATAAGAACTTTATATTTAAGTGTAAGTATAAAAGAAAATGAAAAGTCATGTTGATGACACCGAAAAGTATTGAGAATCGAAATTAGAAAAATTAATTAAATAATGAAAAGAAAACTAGGAAAAAAAAAAAGACTGAGAAATTGAAAGATAAATAAATTGTTAAATTAAGGTATTTTGGGAAGGTATTGAAAAAAGGGTCTACACAGCCAATTATTGTCTTGTAACCATTAATAAAAAAAGAAAAACCCCAGAAGTTAAGTAAGTATTATACATTTTTAAAGACAAATTTTCGTGTATCATTAGCTTTTTTATATGTTTTTTGAGTTTGTATTTTTGTTTTTTTTTTTTTTTTTTTTGGGCGTTGATCAATTAGCTTACAATAAAGTAGCCAATACAATCGATAAAATGGTGATTAGACTACCAGGAGTAGTCATTATATTACCAGCATTTTGAGATTGTTGAGAAACTGAAACGCTAGCAGCTCCAGAAGCTGAGGTGCTATTATCCTTCTTCTGTATGTCGATAACATCTCTAGCAACATTTTCAGCACCAACAGTGACATAAGCAGTAGTGGTAGCTAAAGCAGTTGTAGTAGCAGTTGTAGTGACAGTAGTTGGGACACAATCATCTTCAGCAACAGCAGCACCGGCAACTGTGGTTGCTGCAGTTGTTGCAGAAGTTGGGAATACTGATTCAGCAGCAGCAGTGGTCTTAGCGTTTTTAGCGACAACAGTAGTTGTAGTGCTATCATCAGAGCTAGCACTACATTGGACATCATCACAGCTGACACTAGAACATGAATCTTCTTCATCGTCGCTTTCATAATCATCACTGTCATAACCATCGCAAACATCGGTAGTTGATCCTGATCCAGAACCTGAACTTGATCCAGAGTTAGAACCAGAATTAGAACCAGATGAAGCAGAGTCATTTGAGCCTGATGAACCTGAATTAGAACCTGATGAACCTGAATTACCAGAAGAAGCAGCAGTTGTAGAAACAGCAGCAACAGTATCGCAATCTTCATCATCTTCGTCATCCGAATCATATCCGGTGTCGTTTTGACTGGTTGATGCGACAGTAGTAGTAGCAGTAGCTATTGAGGTAACATAAGTAGTTGCACCACCATTGTTAGTAGTAGTTATCGTAGTAGTGTAATATTCAGTGACTGTTACAACACCACCGCTACTATCTTTATTGGAACCGCTACCACTGCTGGAGCCACTTCCACTGGTAGAGTCATCGTCGTCATCATCATCGTCATCATCATCACATTCATCAGTAGTCGAGCCAGAACCGGTACCAGTACCTGAGCCTGAACCTGCACCTGTAGTTGGAGATGAACCTTTAGTAGTGGTTAAAGTTCTACCAGTAGTAATAGTGGTGACACCAGTAGTGCCATCGCCAGTAGTAGTAATTGTGACACAATTATCATCATCGTCGTCTTCTTCATCATCACTACCACCAGTAGAAGTACCAGTGGTGGTGGTGGCACCATTACCAGTGGTCACAACAGCAGTACCAGTAGTAACAACAGTAGTACCAGTACCAGTATTGGTGACTGATTCTCCATCTAAAGTAGTACGAGTATCAGTACCAGCACCAGCGCCACCATTAGTGGTAGTAGTTTCATCGTCACAATCTTCATCGTCATCATCATCATCACCTGAAGTTGAAGTATCAGTTGAACCAGAACCTTGAGTGGCAGTGGTGGTAGTACCAACACCAGCACCATTACCGGTAGTGACTGTAGATATGCCGTCAACAGTAGTACCAGCACCAGCGCCAGCATTAGTGGTAGTAGTTTCGGCGTCATCTCCAGATCCATCATCGTCACAATCCTCATCGTCATCATCATCACCTGAAGTTGAAGTATCGGTTGAGCCAGAACCTTGAGTGGCAGTGGTGGTTCCACCAACACCAGCACCTGCATTAGTGGTGGTTGTAGACTCACCATCAATAGTGGTACCAGCACCAGCATTAGTGGTAGTGGTTTCGACGTCGTCACCAGATCCATCATCATCACAATCTTCATCGTCATCGTCATCACCTGAAGTTGAAGTACCAGTTGAACCAGAACCTTGAGTGGTGGTAGCACTAGCACCAGTTCCAGTGTTGGTAGCACCAGTTCCAGCAAGAGTAGTAGTACTGGCACCAGTTTCAATATCAGTACCAGTAGTAGTTGTTGTTTCACCTTCATCATCGGTATCACATTCTTCGTCTTCGTCATCTTCACTTTCAGTAGAAGTAGAATTAGAGTTAGAAGAACCTAAGATTTTAGCAAAGAATGATTTACTAGTAGATGAGGAAGGATCAGTACTTGAGGAGAGAGTAGATGAAAGTTCAGTAGAAGTAGTAGAGCCATTACCGAATAAATCTTCAAAGAATCCACCAGAAGTTGATTCGGCAGCAACAGTAACAGACAGAGGAGAAGCGCTTGAGGAAGAGCTTTCTGAACCAAACAAATCTTCAATGAAAGAATCTGAGCTTGATGAAGGATCAGCTGAACTAATACTTGAACTAACGATTTGAGAGCTTGAACTCAGATCACCAAAGAATGAATCTAAGAAATCTGGATCAGATGAAGATGAAGAGGTGATGGTAGAAGAAGAAGAAGGGGTAGTTGAAGAAGCAGATTCTGAACTTGAACCATCTTCATGAAGCAAAAGTCTTCCAAAGTAAGAACCTTCAGTAGAAGTGGATGCGGATGAAGAAGAGGATGAGATTTCTGAGGAAGCGGAAGATGAGGGTGATGAAAATTCTGAGGAAGATGAGGAAGCAACATCAGTAATTTCAGCAAACGCATTTGCAACTGTTGGTTCTAAAGTAGCAGAGGATGATGAGGATGAGCTACTTGTTGCACCAAAAAGGTCAATGATTGAGGAGGAGGATGAGGATGAGGAGGAGGATGAGGAAGAAGAGGATGAAGAAGCAGGATCATTTGAAGTATCAGAAGATCCAGTTGAATCAGTTGAATCAGTACTTTCAGTATCAGCTGCAGAAGTAGAGTCTGAAGTAGAATCTGAAGAACTTCCACTATTAAAGATTGAGCTGAAGAAACCACGTTTAGCAAAACCAGTTCCCACTTCGTTTGAGTTTGAGTTGGCTTGGTGTTCATTAATTGCATGGGCTATAGCAGTATAAACCACTATAGATTGAAACAAAGTATTTACTTTCATATTAGTCTTTCCCTTAAGTTAAAATTGCATATAAAAAGTAGAATGGAGGAGAATAAGAAGTAGAAAAAGGGTCTTATAAAAAAAAAAAAAACTTGGATTTTAAAGAACGTTGAAAGGAAAAACAAGTTATTAAACTATTTTTCAATTCAAGTCTTATAAAGGAAGATGATTTCAAACGAATGAATGAGTCGGGTAAAGGTAGAAAGGGTAGAGGGTATAACTTTTTTGAACTGAAGAAAAGAGTGTAAGAAAGAAAAGAATCTCTAATAGACTCTAAAATAAGAAATTTGATGGGAGTTCGTAGTAGATATATAAAAAAATTGATAGTTAAGCCTACATCAAGAGAAAGTATAGTCGTAAACGGTAATTATTGATGGTTCATTAACTCGATTCCTAATTAAGTAATAACAGTTCTCACCAGAATTTTGCAATTGTTTTTTTTGTTAACTTTTGTTTTTTTGTGTTGTTCTTTTTTTTCGAATCGCATTAAACAATAGCAATTTAGAAAATTCCTTTTTAGGAAATCATATAGTATACAGTACCCTTAATATTAAAGCAGAGAGAAAAGTGGAGTAGAGCCACTGGGACTAATTAAAATAGAATTAGTTTTTTGCAGTATAAGGACAATTGTTATGAACCGATTATGTTTTGGATACTTCTAAATTGGTAGAAACCAATAACAAAGGTTTATTTCCATATAGAGGCTCAAGTATCGTATATCCCAAATCTTCCGTTTTTCCCTTATTTGTGCAAAGAACTATGTTTAGGGAAAGTCCCTCCTTTTTCGACTTTGGTCGGTGGTAGAGGGGTGATTGGGAGTTACAATGTTAGTTTTAAGTGGAAGAATAGAGTCTGAAACATAGTAATTTTACGGTTCCCCAATGGTTTTCGGTTCCGTTCTCTTTTCTTTTTCTTGGTTTTAATTTTGCTACAAATACTAATGATAACTTTTTCAACCCACCAAAACTTTTGATTACTATATTGAGTACTGATGTATTCTACTGCCTTATGGAATGTGAAAAGTTTTGTTAGTTGTTCATTAGCATACACCATGTATTCGTAGTCTAGACCTCTTTGGTCAATTGACATACTCGTGTGATTCCGAAGATTCCAGGGTCTACAAACTATACGGGTTTGATCATGAATACCTTTTTATTCGCTGGGATATAAATTAAAAATACAGTTAGGTATAGAAAGAAAGAGATTATCGTAAAGGGTAAATTAAAGAAGAATTAAAACATCGGGTTCTTTTTTTTTTGTTTTTGATTAATTAGTATTATTAAGTTATTGCTTAAATTTTCTTACCGAGATGATTTATAAGTTCTTCATCAGCTATCATTAATAAATCAGCTCTCTTCTTAATAGTTTTTCTAACCGATCTTCTAACTACTCTCTTTAAGGATTTCTTTTCTGATCTCTTCTTGTTACCGCAACAACAGTCTTGCTTGGAAGAAGAAGATCCAAATACTGATGATGATGATGAAGAAGATGATGACGATGACGAGGATGATGAACCAAAGAGGTGATCAAGAATGGTTTCTGCAATTTCAATAACCAATCCAAGACCAGACTCAGCACCATCAAAGATATCTTCAAGAATCTCACTAAGTAAACCAGAACCAGAACCACTAGAAGAAGATGTTGAATTGGAGTTACCAAAAATATCATCAACAATGTCTAACAAAAGCAGTTCCCAAGTAGTACCTCCTGAAGATGAATCAGAGCCACCAAGTAAATCTTCAATAACATCAAGGATAATACTGAAAATAGTTGCTAAAATACCTTTATGACCAGAACTTGTGGAAGAAGAAGAAGTTGAATTACCATCAAATAATTTACCCAATGCCTTTTCACCAAGAGATAAGAATTCAGATGATAAACTAGTACCAGAAGAAGAACCTGACTTACTAGAACTTGAGTCGGTATCATTGTCGTTATCATCGAAAATATCATCTATTAAGTTACCAAAGAAAGATCCAGTTGAGGTTGAGGTAGATTTTGCTGAAGTAGTAGTAGTTGTTGAATCATCGTCACCTAAGAAATCATCAAGTATACGACCAAAGAAACTACCAGTTGCGGTGGAAGTTGCTTTAGTGGTGGTGGTAGCTTTAGTGGAACTAGAATCATCACCGAGGAAATCATTAACCAATCCACCTAAGAAAGAGCCACCAGTTGATGTAGACTTAGCAGAGGTAGTGGTAGCAGTAGAGGATGAATCGTCACCTCCGAGTAAATTATCAGCCAAGTTACCTAATAAAGAGCCACCAGTGGAAGTAGATTTAGCAGAAGTAGAAGTTGAAGTTGAAGTTGTAGAGGATGATGAGTCATCATCACCTCCAAGGTATTTGTCAACCAAGTTTCCAAACAAGGAGTCAGTAGAAGAAGAATCTTTAGAAGTGGTGGTGGTAGATTCATCATCACCACCTTCCAAATAATTATCAATCATATTACCTAAAGCAGTGTCATCAGAAGTGGTAGCAGCGGCTGCGGTAGAAGTGATATGAGTAGCACTAGTTTTAGTAGTTGAAGAAGCATCACCAGAAATGACATCTCTTTCAACGAATTCTCTAGTACTTAATTTAGTTTCAATTTTAGAAACCAATTTTGAAAAAAGTGATTGAACAATACCAGTATTTTTAATAGTAGTATATAAACTTTTCCAGTCAATTTTTTTAACGACGGATATAACCAATCTTTCACCAGCTTCGATAAATTCTTTATGATTCACGAGATAATTAAAGACTTTAGTAACCAATCCAGAATTAAGAATTTCTTCCACAATTTTAATAACAGTATCAAGATCTCTTTTAGAAATATCTGAATTAATAACGTCTCTTTTGGTGGAAGATGAATTTGAAGAGGAGAATGATTCAGATAATGTTTTAACGTAATCAACAACGGTATCTTTATTATCAGAATCATTATACATAGATTTAAAGAATTTAGAAGTTAAACCACTACCTTCAATTACATTAGCAATAGAAGAAAGATTTATTTTACTTTCTGAAATAGCTGAGGTAACAGCTTTTGATAAAGAAGAAGAATTTGTGGAACCCAACTTATCAACGAATTCATCTAATAAATTAGAATTTTTTAACAGACTCATAAGAGTATCTAATAAATCACCATCTCTTTTTGTTAAAGTTTCAGAATCAGTCAGTAATTCTTTAATGGAGCGAATAGCCCATTCATAATCGAATTCTTGAGGAAGTTGTTCTTGTCTAGTGGTAATATCAATTACATCAATTTGTTCTTTGTTGACAGGATTAGCAGCAACGAGTGAAGATGAAATCAAGGCTAAGGATGTCAATATAAAACCAAACCTCATGATGTTATTTCTTTAAACGAAGGGAAAGAGTTGGAAATACGAAAAACGAAGGAAACAAAAAAGAAAGAGAAAAAGAAAGAGGTATGATGTAAATGAACGAATGAAGCAGAAGCTAGTCAAATTTTCTCTTCCCCCATTACTCGAGTGGAAATTTACATGGTTTTAAATGATTATCATCTTCTTTTCAATCTGTGCTTGCCAAATAGGTAACTAACATTCTCCCATCAAAAAGCGGGTACTGCATGTAGTGCGTCAATGGGTGCACTTCATTTTCCTAAAAGAGAAATTTTTGATTCTGCAAAAAAAAAATTATTTAATTTCGATTACCCTTTTCAATTCCATTGTGCAACTTAAACTGTTTACCTTTCACTGGATTTGGGATTGATATATAGTGTTTATCTTTGTTTGGGAAAGAGTACGGTTAGTATTAGTGACCAACAATGAAGAGGAGTAAGCATACTCTCTTGCAGTTGGTACTGGTACTGGTCTTGGTGCTGAGAAGAGGGCTACTCTTTGCGTAAGCAGGAAAGATGAGAGAGAGACAAAAAAAAAGAGTGAAAAAAAAAATATAAGCATATAATATTCAGCTATATTTAGCTGTGCGTGTGGCGGAATTATATTCTATAATCTATACTCTAGCCAAGCCAATTTGCCAGCTAGAAGCGGAAAGCAATTAGCTGTTAATAGTAAACCCAGAGAAAAAATTTCAAATTAGTATTGTCTATGGTAGCTAAACTGATCTTTCGATTTAATATCCCTTTTGGGCAATAGCTCATGAAGGTGCGAAGTTACCGATTTAAGTAAGGCTTTCTCCTATTATACGTATATTGTTCCCGTACTGGAATCGTATATCTTTAACTTGAGGGTATAGTTACGTAAAGGGCTCGGTGGGGGCTTTCCAGCGGAATACACCCACTAAAAATATTTCAAGGGGTGTGGGTGCTGATTTGGCTTGGGTGTATGGGTTTATTAGTGTCAGGTTGGTCACGTGATAATTCTTAAACTTTTTTTGACTTTTTTTTTTTTTTTTTTTTTGTATATAAAAAAAAAACCACCATGATTTAAGGTACAACCCCATGATTCCAGAGACTCATCGATAACTGCAAAATGAGACCAACTTTGGTAAGAATGATAAGGCCTCGTCGCCCTGATAGAAAGTCGCCTCCATTGTTGCCACCTTTGAAACTATATAGATCAATTCTAAGAGCCCATATTCATTTCTTACCGATTGAATTAAAATCATTGGGTGATGAATATGTTAAAGCAGAATTTAAAGCCCATCAAAATATTGATAATCCTTTACATATAGTTGGGTTTTTAACTTCCTGGCAAGATTATTTGAAAAACTTAGATGGTGGCTCATGGCAAGAGGGTAAATTGAGTAAAGATGATTTAGATAAAATGTCACCAGAACAAGTGAGTCAACTCTATGAATTAATGTTAGAAACTAAAAGAATTGGTGGAGGTGGTGAGTAAGGAAAAGAAAAAGAAAAGAACAAAAAAGTGTATTCTAATTTTTCTTACATGCTATTCAGTTGTTATTGTCTATTTATTTTAAGTCATATGTACTCGTTGAGTTGTGTGTGTGTGTGTGTGTTTTTTTTTTATATATATATATATATTATACAAAATGCATATATTACATCATATATTACATCATTTATTCCTCTTCATCATCAAGAGCCGGTAAGTCTTCATTTTCGTTTTCTTTTTCTTTTTCTTCTGGTGGATGATGTTGATTAACGAATTTGTATTGAGGAGCATGATTTGGTTTATCGATATTATGAATTTCAAACCATTTTGGTATACAAGAACTTTTATCCCATGTAAAATCATCAACCACAGCACAAGCGCATCTTCTTGATCTTTTGATATCTGGATCATGAGGACAATCACCATTTGGTTTATGATAATAACCAGTATTTTCTAAGAATAATAATTCATCTTTAGTTAATAATAATGAAACGGCCATCGAATGAATTGGTGCATCACCCCATCTTGAATAATAAATTCCTCCTGCTTTATCAATATGATCAAAAAATTCATTATAAGAATCCAGTCTATAAAAATCCATATCACCAATTTCAAAATTTGACCAAAAATGACACATATTATAAGTTAATCCACCATCTTCTGATAAAAATTTCATATTATTATTTAAAGCAACAAATTTTTTATTCTTTTTAATAAATGATTGAATTGTATCCCATAATCCAACAACCGTTGTATGTAATTCAAGTGGAGCCATTGTAAAAGCATATTTTTTATTATTTTCTTTCATATATTTAAACCAATCATTTTCAAAAACATCACAATTAAATCTAATTTCTGGTTCAACTCTCCAATAATATCTAAAATTTTTCATTATTGGTAATCTATAGAATAAACCAGCATTAAATCTACACATATGTCTATAAGATTCAGAATCACCATATTTAATTTTATCCTTTTTCATTTGTTCTCGAACTTCAGCTGCCCTTCTTTGATCTATCCAATCGGGGTATGACCAAAAATCATTTGGAATTTCAACAAAATGAGCTTTCCCACTAACAAGTCTAGAAACAACTTTAATAAATGTGGGATGGAATGGTTTATCATTAGCAAAAACCCAATCATAATGATATTTTGAATTAAATCTTGTTTCAACCGATTCAATAGCTTCAATCATACCAACAAAATCATCATTTCTAACTAATGAAAAAAAAGTTGCATTTTCTCGTTGATAAAAAGGATTAAATTCAGGAATCAGAATATTTAATTCACCAGTTGAAACTTTACCAATTTCTTTATTATTATATTCTATTGGATAAGATTCAAATGGGATCATATCAATGAAATTAGTTTCTTGTTTATAATAAGATTTCTCACTATTAAGATGGAAAACATATTCTTTCATGGACATTTGACTAGGACGATTATCTGGTTCATTTTTACTATTTTCTTGATCTTGTTTATTAACGGTTGTTTCAACTTGAATATTATTTCTCTCATCAGCTTCTTTTTGTTTTTTCAATTTTTCTTGCATCAATTTAGCTTTCCATTTCTTTGAAGTTGCTTTATTGATTGAATTTTGTAGTGCTTCATCAGAAGTTCCAAGTAACTGAGCAGTTAAGGTTTCATCCAGTATTAATTTAAGAACATGAGTATATGTGATTATTAGTATAAAAGTAAGTAACGAAAGTAAAATAACCCTTTTAGCCGATAGACGTCGTCTAATTAACAGCCAACGATACATCTTCTATTAGTTTACAACTGGACAGTAGGAAAGTATAAAATCGAAAAGAACCCCGACAACCGTGAGCTGGGGAAATGAATTATGTCTTTGCTTCTGTTTTCGTTTTTGTTTTTATATATGTTTTTATATATGTTTTTATATATGTTTAGTTGTAGGAAGTAGAGTTATGGGAAATAGTAAAAATGATTCAAGTAGGTTTAATTGGTATTTTTATGAGTTTTTTCTCTGTTCCCCGATTTGACATTTATGTCTGTTTTGCTTGTGGTTTTGTTCTTTCTCACTAATTTTGTGTGCTAAGTGAAGGTTTTAAGGGGAATTTATACTATACTTTGTGTCGTGTGACACTATAAAGGTAATACAAGGCTGAAAAGCTCTACAATGACTGAAAGTACCCTAAGAAGTTTAACTAAGTTTAAGTTGAAAAGTTTAAGTTGAAAAGGTTGAGTACAGTAATAAGTACAGTAATTTAAACTAACGATTTATTATCAATAAAAGAGAAAAACAAACAGGACTACTTTAGATGTATAACCGTGTCTATATAAAGTTAAGCTTACAAACCTTTACTGTAGTTACCAGAAGCAAAGAAATCAATAATAGTCTTGACAATTTCTTCTAAAGCTGCTAACCAAGTAGCTAATTCTTGAGAAACTTTATCTTGATCAGAACCTAATTTTTCAAAAAAATCTTTTCTATAAGGACAAGCCTTCATAGCTAATTTAAAAACTGGTTTAACTAAAATACCATGATATTTAGCTAAAGTTTTGGTATAAGCATCAGTAAAAGTAACGGTTAATTCTTTTGATGGACTATCAACGGTTTCTCTCATGGCTTGAGCCGTGAATTGTAAACCACGAGATAACCATAATAAACCTTGAGTAGCAGTTTTAGTTTTGGTATTAGCTTCTGATAAAATTAAATCTTGTAAAGTTGATGCATTAGTTGGATCTTGTAATAATTTAGCTCTAACTTTAGTAATATTACCAGTCATATCTTTTTGAACAACAGAAAAGGCAGAAGATCCTAATAAATCAAATAATTTAACCAATGCTTCGGATGCTTCTAAGAAACTGGCGGTATCAACCTTACCATCAGTAACTGGAACATCAGCAAATGATTTTTTACCATCAAAGAAAGTAGACATGTTTAGCTAATATTAAGTGGGAAAAAAAGAGTGTAACAGATAAATCAAAAATAACAAAAAGAAGAATATATATTAACAACAAAGCAGTTAGGTATTCCTTTTTATTTAGTTTTAGGGTAACTTTTGTTTTTGTCTTTTTTATCGATAAACGAGCAACGTAGAAGCTGAAATTTTTAGTGTTTTCATCTTGTTTGTTGTCTTTTTTGTGTTTTGGGCTTTTTTTTTTTTTTGGCTTTTTTGGCTTTTTTGGCTTTTTTGATTTTTTTTTTTGTTTTCGACGCGATCGTTGGAAACTGCACGACCCCGTGGGTCCACATTAACGTTTGCAACCGTTTACTATACTGTATTAATGTATTACTATACTGTATTACTGTATTGATAGTTGTATTACTGTATTACTGTATTGATAGTTGTATTACTGTATTACTGTATTGAAAGTTGTTGATAGTTGTATTGACACTGCATTGATAGCTGCTTATTGTCAGCTTTTCATATGTAAATAAATATCTACTAGTTTGATCAAAAAAGAATAAGCATTCGAGGTAATACAAAGACTTGAACAGTCTTTGATGGAAGTACCCATTGATTCAATAGCTTGTTTGATTGATCAAACTGTTTATGGTTGTTTAACTCTTACTGACCATCAACTAGAACATAGCTGGCTTTCCAAAGTGGTCTGTAAGATTATCTATTGAGTGTAAAGACATCTATTGATGTGTATCTACTGAATGTAAAGATTAATCAGAACGATCAACATGAAGATCATTGACTAAAGTAGAGATATCTTAATAGCTTCTCTTTGGTCTACAAAGAGCCTTATGCTTTGACTTTAGTTTAAATTACAACTCAAAGTCATAAGCTAAAACTCAAAACTCAAAAACGCATTCATATTTTGCAGTTTTCTTCACATTAACGTCAAAATTGAATAAAATCATTTTCATCTACACTAAAATATTTTCATCAAACGTCAATAGTTTCATTAGAATTATTTACTAATACAGAGGATATAAAAAAATTAATTATACAGCTTGCAAAACATAAAAGAAAAAAACGAATAAAAAGTCTCTATCAATATCAATCGAAATAAAAGATCACCATTCTAAATCCTCAGCCCATCTAACTTTCCTCTTGTTCGGGTTCTTGGATGCTTTGGTTGATTTTTGTTCACGCTTGGTTGCGTTTTCTTTATCATCATCCTTACCATTTTCTTGATCGGTTTCATTTCCAGATTCCCGATCAGTTTCCGTTTCATCATCATTGGGCTCGGGTAATGCTATTTTCTTAGCATTTTTCGATCTTGATGATGAACCTTTACTTAATATAGGTATTTGACTTGTGGGTGGAAGAAATTGTTGACTAACAATTTCAACCTCATTAGTATTACTGTCAGATACTTGTGGATGTCTTCTTTCCTTTTGTAGTTCTTTATAATAATAATCAAATTCAACCTTGGAATAGAATCCAGGTCTTTTAGTAGGTGATTTAGATATTTGTTTTGATGTCTTTTTCTTATGAATAGAAAAATACTTATTATGTAATGCTTTAATAATTGCCATTTTGGTTTTTTGCTTTTTATTAACCGGTTTAGGATTGTTTGAAGGTTCTTCATTGGTTGGGATTTGTACAATTTCATTAACATCTTCTGGTAATGGGAATCCTTCACAATTTGATGCATTTAACTCAGTACCAAATTGTGTGGCATCATTTATAAGTCCAGTCAGTGAATCGACTATGAAAATATTATGTTTCTGTTGTTGATATTTTATACTTGATTTAGAAGGTATTAAAGATTTTGGAGTACAGATTCTTTTCGGTGATTTAAGTTGGTTTATAGTATTTGAAGTTGTTGTTGAAAAATCTTGTTTAACAAAAAAATTGTCACCAGGTTTTTTCAAATCAATGTTGGTTAAATTTGATAATGGTTTTAAAATTGGAATTTGCGATTTATTGGTATTTCCATTTCCTGATTTTTTGGGGGCTTTGAAGAAAACTTTCCCTGATTTTTTAATTGAGTTAAAATCTTTATTACGAACAGATTTTAAAGGATCAGGATATGGTGATAAGTTCTCTTTGTTTTCATTATTCGAATGATCATTTCCTGACAAGTAAGAATTCAATTGTAAATCTAAACCATCAGGAGAAGAGTTTGATGAATTAAGATTCTTAGTAAAGCGGCCTTTAAACACTCTACTTCTTAACTGATCGTCTATTTCTAAATCATGATCTTTTTCATTCAATTGATTCATTAATTTTGTAACTTTATCATTATTTAATTTTCGATGAGGGAAAAAATCATCATTAACAGAAGGTTCTGCTAATCCAAAAATATTTTCAAGATTTTGTTGTTCTTGATTTTTATTTCTTAATTGTTTAGTGACTCGGAATAAGTCATTTGTAATTGGATTAGTATTTGTAAGAGTTGGTTTTAAATGTAAGTTTGGACTATCATTAATATTTATAAGAGTTCCTTGAGTATTCGGTAGATTTTTGGTTGGACTTGAATGCAGTAATGTTTTATCTGATATTTCATTTACATCATCTAGTAAATTATCATAATTAAGCTTAAATTCTTCAGAGTTAAGTATATTCGTAGCATCAAAATCACCAAAAGATTGATCTATATTAGACTGTAGATCCATTTTCGTATGCAAAGGTTAAGCAAATTATACTTTACTATGAAATGTTTTTGCTGGGATATCAAAACAAAAATAAAGAAAGAAAAACAAAGATGAGTACAAAGTAGGTTAAGGGGGGGATGATAACAAATTTTTCAGTCTTGCGAATTTTAATGACGAAAGTTAAGTGATATTTATGTTATTGGCAATTATGGAGATTGGATAGGGGGTAGGGATGGAAGAAAGTAGATCAATTGTTTTTGTTTTGATTTTGCTTGAAAAAAAACTGAATCCAATTGTTGTTACTCAAAGAGGTGATGGGATTTAGTTCGGTTGTCTTGACTTCAGGGATGTATCGAATTGTCAAAAACAAATATTGCTCGTCAAATCTAAATAGCACCAAAAGACACACCAAAATATAGGACAGACAAAAATTGAATAAGTAAACAGCGAAGGGTTTTGTTTATTAAGATGAATCGTTCTTTCAGATGAGGGTTCTTGTTGACGACTGTATATTGGTTTTGAAGGTATGTGGGTTTTTTTTTCTTTTTCAATATATATATATTTGATAAAGGGTTCTTGTACGTTTGTGATTGTTCTATCCTTTTCCTTTTGTTTCTTGACAAGCAATGGCAATTGGATATAGGAAAGGTCTAAATTGAAAGAAGAAAGAAAAAGAAGTAGTAAGATTAAACCAGAAAACAACAAGAAAGTTAAAAAAAAAAAATTTCAAAAAGATAGTACTATCAAAAGCACTATAGAAATGTATTTTACCGTTTCTTTATTCAGTTGAAACTGATCTTGAAGAAAGGAGATTACTGGTAGGAAATAGGAATAAAATAGTTAAAATCAAAACATAAGACCTATGGTTGAAGTAGAATTTGTCTCGAATAGTTTCAAATGAAAACATTCTTTGAGAGTTGAATGTTTATGTTTGTACTAAATGGGGGAAACTTATCAACACTGTTTTTTTTTTTTTTTTTTGCGGCACAAAAAGAGAAAACCAAAACATCAAGACAGTCGTGGCATTGACAATACGGTCATATAGATTAGTATTACATCTACAATTGGGGATAGGAAGACGGAAAGTAATGCAATTGAGTTGATTCATACTAGACTAATAATTTCTTAAGATTTCATTCAACTCATCTCTCTTTTCCATGTTTTCTAGCTTGAAACAGCCTGCAAGCTCATCTAAATCTTGATAACTTAATTCAGCCAATAAATCAGCATATTCATATTGAGCATATTGACTTAATAACAAATCTCTTGACACTCTTGCGAGGTAATCTTTGATTGTCCAATTATGAGGATAGATGGCTTTATGATATTTCTCTGGAATATTATCTTTGAAGTGCAGTTCTAAAGAACTGTATAATTCAGCATATTTTGGATCGATATCATTACCCCATCTGTCTAGACCTAGTTTTTTCTTTTTGAATAAGAATTTACCGAGTACTTGATAAAGCTTGGAGTCTGGGTTTACATACGTTAATCCTTGATATCCAATATCTTTGTAAAGCCAAATACTCCAACTGATTGGAGTATTATCATCGCTTGGATCACCGTGAGCATAAATATCAAGCTGATCTTTCAAAACCTGATATCTTGCCCGATTGATTGTATCAGGATCATTATCACCACGGATCTCAGAGGCGTAGACTGGACCAAACTCACCATTCCAAACTGGGACCTGATATTTCTTCATATAATCAATTTTACGTTGATATTGATTAAATAATTTTGTTTTTTGCTCTTCAGAACCTGAATATAACAGTCCTTCAGGATTTGGAAATCCATAAATTGAATAATCATGAATTGAAAAAACTGAATTTGGGAATTTTGACGCTTCAGGAAATTGTCTAAAATCCATTGCATAAGTATTCCCATCTAAAAATAAAATATGATTTGGGTCAACCTTACGAATTTCTCGTTCAGTACGAAGGTAAAAATCAATAACTTTTGAATGATCTTCAGCTGCTGGTTCATTCAATGGGTTATAACCAGCAACCCAAATATTATCTTTATAATATTGAGCAATTTCCTTCCAAAGATTAATAATTGCATCTTGGAAAACTTTGAAATCCCAAAATAATGCTTTATGAATTCCTGAATCACTATGCCAATCTTGATTCTGACCACCAGGAGTCGAATGTAAATCTAAAATTGTATAAATACCATGTTTTGAACAAGTATCAACAATTGCATCCAATCTTTTAAATCCTTCGGGATTAATTGTAAGTAAATCATCATCATCATTAAGAAAATGACGATAATTAAAAGGAATTCTTAAACAATTGAGATTCAATTCATTTTTGAAAAAAATTGCATCTTTTTCGGTCCAAAAATATTCATAGAACTTATCAAAGAAAAAATCAAATTTATCTTTACCCATCTTTGAGATGAGAACTTTCTTATGTTCAGTTTCATGACCAGGATAACCAGTGATGAAATTTTCCATATTAAGATGACCACCTGTAGCACATCCTTTAAGGACAACTGGTTGACCTTTGGAATCAACAATTTTAGTACCGTTAACATTCAAGAATCCACTCATTTTTGATATTGATTTTAATATTAACTAATACTTTTATGGTTGAGATTAACCAAACTAATGGCTTCCCAATCTCATTATATACTTGGAAAATGAATTAGCGGGGGGAGTGTAGTGAACTGCTTCGGAGACCTTGCCCTAGTGGGACGAAGTAGCAAAGCGAGAGGAGAACGTTTTCGAGGATATCCACTTACCCCAACATTCGAAGTAGAAAGCCGATGAGGGGAGAATTCGCAAATATATTCAAAAAGATCTGGGTTGTTCAATGAATCGAAGAGTCGGAGCTCATTAGCCATTGGGTAGTATACGATACAATAGATAAATAGGAGAAAACGCGGGGTGCATCCAGCATGAAGATGGAAGCTCTCCCGATAAACAATAAACAGAAGGTTGGAGGATATTTTTGGTGCAACATAGATCCATATGGTTTTATATGGTTCCACAAATTGAATAAATTGAACAAATTCAACTAGGGTAATTTTAGCGGTAAAAACGCTTGATAGACTTCTATAATTAAACTTCTCAATTTTTTTATTCGGAAAAACCTCTGTGCTGTGCATCTGATTACCTTAATCCTCAGTCAAATCTTTATGATTTGGAATAAAGAAAAGCTAGCTATCACCCAACATTCTCTGATGATGAAGCCAAGCTTCATATTCATTCTGGTTACAGGAATGGTTTTGATAAAAGGATCATTAACAGACTTACGAAGGATCATGGTTTAAAATTTCATAGTCGGGGGACATTAGCCGCATTCCTACTCACCATAGAAAACAAAAAAAAAGAGGAAAAAAAAGAAAAAAAAGATCTCATAGGAAAAACCCACCAATCAATCTAATCCGGCTTCTAGAGTATTCCGTCCAGAATAGTTTCATGCTTCGGCGTTTGATGTATTGATCTCTCAGCCATTGGCGTGTCTGTTGTCTTGATCTTGGTATCTTAACGGTTCCCTCGTCACAGGGGACATTGTGATATCGTGTCAGAGCTGTCGTAGTCGTATAACCAGTTGTAAGTTAGAGAGAGGTGATGCTAAAATATATTGAGTAGTTACGTATATGTCTTGTAAATTGCTCAATGTTTCTTCTATTGTTTCACCCCAGTCATTTTAATGCACAGGCTCGAAAACATATTTGTGGAGTGCTTTTGAAAGGAGATGTAATTTGTTTATTAAAATAAAAGATGTTTTTTGGCGTGGCTTTAGTCTTTTTTATTTGTGTCAAGGTGGGGTGAATTAGTGGAGTTGTTTTTCCATATTTTATTTAGGTTCTTCCACTGAACTTTTCTTTATATTATTGGAACGAAGTTTTTCCTTCTTGTTATAAAGAATAAATGTACTTTTCCAAGTATATATAAAGCCTTTGAATTCTCTTCTTGTCTGTTTGTTTTTTTCTTTTTTTTTTTTTTGTTTTGGTGTTTTATTATCATTCATATCTTAAAATGTCTAACTCTTCGTCTGATTCTATTAAACAGACTTTGCTGCTCGAAAACGAAAAGAACCCGGTTCCAAAAACAACTATTGGTGATTACATCACTGAAACTCGTCCTTGGTATCGTGTCCCTCATTTACGTTATCTTAATTTTTGCATATTTTTATCAACTCTTTCAACAACTAATAATGGGTATGATGGTTCTATGCTTAATGGTTTACAATCGTTAGGGATTTGGCAAAAATTTTTCAATTACCCTTCTGGAACAGATTTAGGATTATTAAGTAATGGTGTTGTTTTTGGTGTTATTTTATCTTTTCCTATTGCTCCTTTCTTGGCTGATAAATATGGAAGAAAAGTTTGTATTGGTTTCGGTCAGACTATAGCTGTAATTGGGTGTATCTTACAAGGACTCTCTAATGGCTTCCTAATGTTTTTCTTCAGTCGTCTAATAGTCGGAATAGGGGCTGGGTGTAGTGTAACAGCAAGTAGTCTAATCGTTTCTGAATCAGCTTATCCCAGTCATAGAGAAGTATGCACTTTTGCACTCAATATATTTTGGTACCTAGGGGCATTGATTGCTTCATGGGTTACATACGGAACAAGAAATATAAAATCGGATTATTGTTGGAGAATACCTTCCTATATTCAAGGTTTATTGCCACTTATTCAAGTTCTTACTTTATTTATGATTCCTGAATCTCCTCGTTTCCTTGTTGCTAAGGGTAAAATAGATGAAGCAGAAAAAGTTTTGAAAAAACATCATGCTGGTGATTCAAATGAGCCCGATAAATTAGCATTCATTGAATTTGAATTAAGAGAAATTGAAACAGCAATTGCTAATGAAAAACGTAATTCAAGTTCATCTTATCTTGATTTCGTTAATAAAAAAAGATTCCATAAACGTCTCTTTTTAGTTGTTTTTACTCCAATTATTATGCAGCTTTCCGGTAATGGGCTTGTAGCTTATTATTTGAATAAAGTTTTAAATTCAATTGGTATTACTGATGAAGATACTCAACTTATAATTAATGCTTGTCTTATGACATACAACTTCGTCTGTGCAGCAGCTGTTTGCGCAACTCTGGCATATTTTAGAAGAAGAACATTATTTATTACTTGTGTTGCTGGGATGTTGGTTTCTTATGTTATTTGGACTATATTATCGGCTATTAACCAACAGCGTAATTTCGAAGATAAGAGTTTGGGTAACGGGGTCTTGGCAATGATCTTCTTCTTTTATCTTGCTTATAATGTCGGTGTTAATGGTTTACCATTCTTATATATAACTGAAATCTTACCTTATTCACATAGAGCAAAAGGTATTAATATTTTCCAATGTGTTCAAGAAATCGGATTGGTGTACAATGGATTTGTTAATCCAATCGCTATGACAGCTATTGAATGGAAGTACTATATTGTCTATTGTTGTATTCTTTGTGTTGAATTGATAGTTGTTATTTTGTTCTATCCAGAAACTTCAGGTCGCAGTTTGGAAGAAGTGGCAGAAGTGTTTGGTGATGAAGCTATAGAAGTTAATCTTGACACTTACGTTAATCCCACCAAGAAAACTTCATTGGAACATATCGAAGGCTCATAGCTGACGCTATCTCTTTCAGTGCCTAAGTTAACACTTTTCGACTAGTTTTTTTGCATATACGTTCATACATATCTAATATAATTACTGTAATTCCAAATGTAACAAAGACTTTGAAAGTTCATTTAATATAGCCATAGGGGAAAGAAGTTTCTTTTACCATAGACTCAAGTATTTTATTAATTTCGACTTTATTGGTGAAAAGAAGAAAGTCTGATTCTTGTTTCGTTTTAAAGTAGCTTCATCTTAACACTTTCGAAACGATTCGTCTGGAAAACAAAACAGTAATCACTTATATTATTCGATGCACAGTATACTCTATGACTTCGTCTTACTTAATTTAACAGCATCTGACCCTGGGTAATTTAACTTATTTAATTGAATAAGGCTTACTATCAACCATCTTATTAGTATTTTTACTGACCTGTCACTTGATAGGATTAAGTAAGTACTCTTGTTATCTGTGTTTCAGTGTGGTGATTACATAATAAAAATGAGATTGGACAACTGCAAATTTTGAATTCGTGAAAATGTTTTTTGCTTTGCGCAGCCAAAGTAAGATTAACAACTTCAACTCAAATTGCAAAATTTCATTGGGCACCCCCTTTTCTACTTTTTGTTAGCACATGTAGCCCAGCCCAGAGCTTTATGACTTATCTTTTCGAGCGATAAAGGAGTCATTGGGTGGAGACACTCCTCGTGGACACTGTGGCAGCTATCGACTGAATGCGTTCCACAAATAAAATATTATCACTCCTAGCGCTAAGGCTATCTAAATTGCAGACTTTGCTTCCACAACAATGATATTACTACCCAAACATACACATAATGTAAGGAAGGCAAGAACATTAAGAAGGAGAAGAAGAAGTAGATGAAGATGAAGGAGAAGAAGATGAAGGAGAAGAAGATGAAGGAGAAGAAGAAGAAGAAGAAGAAGAAGAAGTAGGAGTGGAAAGTAGTAGGCGCCTAATTTTTTTGTTTTTGCTTTGTTTTGTTTTTACAAAAGTGATGTATCACATTGAAAATCCACTATTTTCAGCTAAATTTTGGAGTAGATAAATAGAATGAAATCCTCTTATTTTCATTTCTTCATTTCCAGGTTAAGTATTCTCCCTTATAACATTTTACTATGCCCTCTTCACCTGACGATACTGGTGCTGAGACTGCGCCATCTTCCAGTCCAACTTCATTCCTAAATCTGGAATGGAAAATGAACCAGCAGCCACTAAACCCTTCAGAAATGGTTCAACATGAGCTCAAATCAATTATGCGTAAGCTCACAAAACTCCATAATGACTATGGTTTACAATTCTTACTAGCAACTCAAGCCAACGGTGAAAATAACAACCTCAGGTTTCTGCATTCAAAAATTATCAACTCTAATCAAAGACAGAAAATCATTGAGATCATTAAGGATGAAAATGCATTTTCAAATTTCAGTCCTGTTCCAAGCTCTGGTATTGATACCGATATTCAAGATAGACCTTATCAACTTAAACCTGCTTTAAAAAATATGAAAGACATCACTATAAGTAGAACTGTTGATGGAGTTAAACAATTGGACGCTCATTATGGAGACTTATTTACTTCACTCTCTCAGTCTTTATGCAAGGTAATTGCAAAAGATTGGATCAAAGCAGTCGAGCCTAAAAAGCAGGCATTATTTCCTTATAAATTCGGTGAAGACTCGAAACCCCCTTGGTGGCCCCAAGATGTTCCTCATATTGAACCTGACCATTTGGAAAAGACGGGTCGTTTGAAATTACTTATTCTGATTTTGAAAAATCCCAGTTTTGATATTAATGCTTTAAAAGAAAGAAGTGATTTTCTGTTGACCCAAAAGCCATATATTGCTACTAGAGTAGTTAACGAAATCTATTACTTTGCTTTCTATGAGAGACTATTCTTTGGTAATGGATTAGCCGGTAAGGATCCAATTTATAAATCTCTTTTAAAGGTGTTACCTTCTAATGAATTATATTTATTACAGCGTCCATTTCTCGAGATTAAAGGTAGTGACGTATTTGGAGGTAATAAATTCGCTTTGATGATTAGCAAGATTGATGATGATTCCATCAATGAAGCTACTTTTCCACTTGAAGAACACAAAGCGAAATTTGATTTTAATAGCAGAAGAAAAAGATCCAGTTCTAAAACCCTCAATAGACGAGAAGTATATACCAAGGTACTAGAAGAAGAAGAAGCGGTAGAAGATGACAGTGAGGAAGTTGACAAGGATGAAACTTACTATCCAAAGAGGAAGAGACAAAAGAGGTCCAATTCAAACAAGAAGACCCCCCAAAAAAAAGCTACTGCAAGTTCCTTGGCTAATGATAAACCTCTCAGTCCTCTTAGTGAAAGTACGAATATTCCTGAAAAATATACTGATTACACGCTTGGACTTGGAGAAAATGGTATCTCCGCTCTTTCTTATAGCTCAGATGATGAATCTGCCACGGTAATTGAGGGTAACTCTAGTAATGGCTATATTGTTGGCACTTCACGCCATGGATTAGTCTTGTGAGTGTGTTATTCGAAATTACACCCTGCAATCTGCCTCTTCCGAACATTCTATTCTTTTGAGCATGCGTGCTGTCGTACTTGCTATAATCATTACTTTTCTTTTTTTTTTCCACCTTTTGGTTTCTTCTTCCTTGTTGGATAATTCGTTTGATTTCTAATTTCTTCCTCGTTCTTATTTTTTTTGGTTCCTTAGTACCATACTCTTTCTGTTTCCAAGGTCATTTGCCATCTTTGATTTTCAGTAACTATCCTGATTGCTCTCAAACTTATATAATGGTAATATATTTGTTTCTTCTTTTTTGTGTCTTATAAGTACCAATGTGGAGTTCACTAACAAAAAGAGATTGTATGCGTATCCTTGCCTTTGCGCTGCAAAAAAAAATTTCAAAAACAAAAATCAGCCAGTTTGTGGATTAGCAGCAAAGACCAACTTTCTATAAAGTTACCAAACACTCAATATGTTATCTTAGAGCTAAACTTATTTCTTCTTCTTATCATTCAAATTTATTCACATAACCTGCCTACAAATGTCTGCTAACAATACCGATACTACCATTACTGCTGTAACTGAACAATCCGTTAATACTGAAGTACCCGCTGAAGTTTCTTCCCAAAAAAGGTTCTTGACCCATTTCAGAAAATATCCGCTTGTCAATTCGGCCAGAGAAGCTGTATTCAGCATTCCAGGTACCAAACAAGTTGTCGTTACTGTCACCCCAACTTTAAAGTCTGTCAGGAAAACACAACCCATCAAGTGGGCTATGGATATTGGTGATGATATTGCCGTTTCCATATTAACCCAACTTGATTCTTTTTTCCCAAGTTTTGCAACTTTGGAAGTTCATGACTTGACAGATCCAGTTACCAGACCAGTCAACAGTACTGTGAAAAGCACTCAAGAAACTTTAAATGCTGCCCATGATACCATTTATAAGTCTGTTGTTGAACCTACTGCCAAGAATATCAGTGGCTTCCGTTACAGTTTCAACACTTTAGTTTATGACAATAATGGTAAGGGTATTATCACAAGCCAAGTTGATCCTATTGTTGCCCCTGTTAATGAAAGTATTGAAAGTCTTATTACTGTTTGGTTTCCTGAAACCGAGAAGGTTTCGAAAGAACACTCTAGTGAGCTTGCCCGTACAATCTTGATGTTAACTAATATTCTTACTCAAAAGAATACTGAAGCTTCAACTACTACTGAACAAGAGCAAGCTACTGAACAAGAGCAAGCTACTGAAAATGAGGCTATAGTAGAAGTATCTTCTCATTGAGTAACATCTAATGAAATTTGAAGGTTATTTTATGTTGTATTTGTAATTATGTTATTTTTCTCTTCTGCTTATCTATTAAGCTACTCTTCATGATTTGAGTTTTCTCATGTTATAGCTGGTTTTTTATGTATTAATGAACGCTACTGAAAAGGTGTAATTCTAATTTACAATGTAGATACAAGTTTTTTTAAAGGTTGTGTATTTATAATATATTTGACATGCAAAAAAAGTTAGTTTACAATAAAGTGACTTAAAAGTCTCAAAACGAGAACACAAAAATAACGAAACAAAAAGAAGGTAAAGTATAATCAAAAAACAAGAGAATAGAAAAAAAAAAAACTAAAAAAAAGGAAGAGGTTTAAATATAAAGATTAGACAAGAGGACCAATTGATGATAAGTCATAACAAAAAAGGGCATTACTCTTGAGACTGAAAGTAAGTTACTCGTGCAAACGATATACGTATAGATATCTTTTTATTTGAGTGATATTAATTTAGGGTGATCTTGAAACTATCAGTGGTTACTTAATCCTTAGACTTCTTCTTCTTTTTCTTTGGAGATTCACCATCTTCAGCCTTACGTTTCTTTTCTTTTTTATCTTTCTTTTCTTTCTTTTCTTTCTTTTCCTTCTTTTCTTTCTTTTCTTTCTTTTCTTTCTTAGATGACTTTTCTTCTTCGTCATCTTCAGCGATAGCATCAGGAATTTGTTCATCAACAAGATCACCAGCAATAGCTAAAGCTTCTTTGATAGCATCACTGTTTTTCATTGGAGCTGAACCAGTATCGTAAAAGTTTAATCTTTCTTCAACTTGTTTCTTCAAAATTTGACCGAAAGCAGTAGATGGTTCGTCAGAATAGTTATCAATTCTAGAGGCAATAGAACATTTGTTAGCTAAATATCTAGAAATTCTACCCTTATTTTTGGCAGCAGCTCTACCGATGAAAGAAGAATGATAAATTAAACCATATTTAGGAGTGTTACCTTTAGTTTTCAAAGCTCTAAATAAGGCTTTTTCAGCACCTAAAATTTGAACAGTAGAAGCAGCTTGTTTAGACAAGTTAGTTAAAGAACCAGCATGAGATATTAATCTTGCACCAACAACTTCACCAATTAAAGTAGATAAATTAGGAGCAACAGTATTCATTTTATCAGTTAAGTATTGATATAATTTAGCACGGTAATCAGCAATGGAAACAACTCTTTGAGCAAAAGTTGCAACATTTTCCATATCTTGAACAGAAATGTCTTGACCCATAGAGATTTTAGCATTGTCAATAACTCTTTGAGCAATACCTGAATCATCGTTAAGTAAAGCGGCAACATCGTGTAAAGAATCATCAGTTAAAGAAGCTTTATCTTTAATAAAAAGAGATAATTTAGCATAACTGTGATTATCAGGGACGATCTTGGCTAATTCAGGGAAATGCCATCCGTACCATTCTTTAACTCTCATAGAGAAGGTATTAATATCTTTGTCTAATTGATCTAAAAGAGCGATAGCTTGAATGATATGGTTATCATTCTTTTGAACTGAAAACTTCACTTTAGCACGAGAGAAAGCGTGACCCAAACCTAATTGAGCTCTTTCGATATCACCATCTTGTAATTCTTTCAATAATTTAGTACCATGAACTCTGATACCTCTTAAGAAATCTTGAACAATTTCATTAGATAAACAATCAACGTTTGGGAAAATTTCTTTAATAGATGGACCTAAATTTTTATCAGAAACACCTAAAGCAATTTTCTTTTTGGTTTTTGGTAAGTTTAATTCTAAGATAGATTTCAAGTAGTCAGAAACTAAACCTTCAGAAATATCATTGGCATTTTCTAAAGCTTGGGCAGCACCTTTGAAAGGAGCAAAAGAAACTAATTCAATCATTTTTGAAAATTTACCCAAGTCATTGGAAGCTTCTTGAACTTCTTTCAGTCTTGATGAGATGTCATCTTGTTGGATTAACACCTTAAAGATGGCGTAACCAGCAGCTTCTTCAAAAAGAAGGTAATCTAAGGCAGCCATGTTTTCTATGTTAAAAGAAAGTATGGATGATCTAATCAAATAGTATAGAAGCAAGGTTCCCTTAAAAGTTTTATATAATTTTTAATCTTTTTTTCAGTATCCTTTTTTTTCTTACAGTTTGAAAAATTCTCTTCTCATCTCCTGCGCTGCACTCTAAAAAAAAGAAAAAAAAAAAAAAGTTTTCCTTACACAAATTTAGGGAAGGATGTGTTCATTGGTGTGGTACACGACCACCATATAAACTTGTATTGTGTAGATTTTAGATTTAGCAGCAAAAGTTTACGGTCAAAGTTGATTTCTCTTTAATTACTATGAATATATTTATACAAGATAGAGGTACATTATGCGTAAGTATATAAATTAAATAAAGATTAAGCTCTAAGCAAAGTTGATTTCCCAACCTAGATCTTTTAAAATTGCCATCCAATCAACCACCAGATCACCATTTGAATTTTGTTTCCAGACAATATCTAAAATGTGTCTGATTCTTTTGATACTCCAAGTCCCATATAATCTAACGAAATTCTCTATTCGCTCTCTCATTACCATTCGGTCATGTTCAGTAACGCAATGAATACCAGCCATAAATATAGGAAATACGAGTGATGCTTGGGCTGGCGAGTCTATTAAAATATCAATGCATTTTGTAAGATCATTAGTTAAAACTTGGGATTCTAAAGCCGATGGGTTACATTTCATTAGTGATTGTCTCAAAAAAAGTTTAGCACTAATTTGAAAAGACTCAAATAATGTTAATTGTAATTCCAAATCAACATCAGTTAAATTTGAAATATCTGAAGGGTCAGGATTTGCTTCATCGATTTGTTTTTCTAAATCCTTCGCTTTCGAAATCACATTAGATAATAATTTACCGATTTTAGCACGATTACTTATCTGTGACTGGTTGTCATTGTTCAAATCATTACCATCAATACCATCATTCAAATCTGATACGTCATTAGGGGATTGAGAGACCCCTGGGTTATTTTGCGGAGGACTTGTGCCGGTTGAAGTATCTTTGCTATAGTATTGATCGAATATTCTTTTGCTCTCTGATACTAAAGTGTTGATATCACCAATTATACGATAAAGTTTTTTAGAAATACCAAGTAAAGGATTTAAATTACCCTTTGATATATTTTGAGTATCATTGAAAATAATATCATAAGTATTCGAAGGGAAATAAGTACCTCTTTCACAAGTTGAACTAGCTAATAAATCATGATAAGCAAAATTTGAAATTAACCAGTGCTCTTCTTTATTGGAATTGAAGTTAAGAATACCACCATTTGAATATAAGATTTTCCAACCCCAAGAAAGATAAACGGTCCAATTTTTAACATCACCTCTACAAATTTCAGCACCACATAAGATTAATAAAGTTGCTAATTTGTTAATAATTGCTTGTCTGCTTTCGTTTGAGTCGGAGCTTGTCAGTAATTTTCGTTCGCGTAATTCAGTAAGGGTTTGTTTAACATGATCTAATGCCATATTAATGTATCTTGCTCCTTCTTTATGCCAGTCACCACCAAGATGGAAACCAGCCCATGCTAAAATTCCATATAATACACCTTTATCTCTTTGGGCCAATGGCAAAAAAACCTTTTGGTATGAATTTGAATCATTTTGTGACAATGGTGCGATACTGACTTTACGCGATAGAGTCTCAACGTAATAATTGTATAAATATGATCCATTTTCGGAAAGTCCTGGTAACGAAGATGGTGAAGCTTGTGGAAGTGGAGAGAAAAGTGCATTGAAATTTGAAGCCAATTGATTCAATGCAGATGGACTACCGACACGAGAATCAAGTGGTTGATTACTTTGAGCAGTTGATGACGCAATAGATTCAATGAAAGATGGAATATTGAAATTAGGAGATAAACCAAATGGAGAATTTGGATTTTGCGGGACGAGACTTTGTTGCTGGCGATCTTGGTTTCCATTTGGATCTGTAACTTCCTCATCCGGATGAGGATGACCAAAATCGAAATGACCTGCTGCATCTGTAATTGTTCTTATTAAGCTTGAAAACTCACTGGATGGACTATGGGCTTGGTTAGCATGATTTTGTGAAGCAGTATTGGATTGTTCATCGAGTGAAGTAATTTTAGTAATCTGTTGAAACTGGGGCAGTTGTGTATGGTCAGAGATTTGTTGTTGATGTTGATATTGGCTCAATTCACGAAGAAAACTAAGAAATGCTTGAGGGGAACCGGGTGTTTTATCTTCTGTATGAAAATCTAAATCAAGTGGAGGAGGAGATGAATCATCAGATTTTGTATCTTCATCCGCTTTATCTAATTTCCTATCAACAAGGGACGGTTGATGACCAAGTTTTTGACGCTCTCTTTGACCAACGGCATTGAAAATATCCGGTTCTGTTGAATCAACAGGATTCATTAAACTACTAATTGAAGGAGAGTTTGGAGCGATATAAGGACTTAAACGAGGTGATGTCACAAACCCCTCTGGGCTTGAAAGATGACCATGTTGCTTTAGTAGATGGGAATGATTATTGTTACTTGAATGAGAGGTTGTGGATGGTGATTGTTTATATTTGAGTGCCAGACCTTTTGTAATCAGAATACCTCTTTCGTGAACATTTGTCTGGAAATGGTTTGTCATGGGGCTAGGGAAAGGATGATGATGATGAAGTTGTTGTTGTAGTAGTTGTTGTTGTTGTAGTAGTTGTTGATGATGTTGACGAGAATCGTCCTTAATCATAGATATTAGAGAAGTGTAATTTGGAGATTCAGGGGAGTTTATAGGAATTGAAGGTTTACGGAAGGAAATGTTTGAAGTTTCATTAATTTTTTGTTTCTTAATACCACTAGCATTACCCAGTGTAGTATAATCCTCACTATTTTCCTTGGATAAATTTTTTGACTTACGTTTTCTTAATTTTGATACACTTTCTTCCTTTTCAACTTTTTCCTTTAAGGCACGAATTTCATCTTCTGCCATATTTTCATAATCTACCCAAATACATTCTTTATTGAGTCTATCACAATCCCAACATTTTGGACGATTTTCTTTACATTTTTTCTTTCGTACTTTACAAGTAAGACATCCATTTTTTGATCTTTTATTCGATTGAAATTTAAGTATATCGGAAGAAGTATTAATTTTTTTAATTTCGGGATCAGGATTGGAAAGAGGTTGCGAAGGAGATTTCGAAGACGTTTCGGGTGGACTTTGAGTACTATTCTGAACCGGGAAAGTTGGAGAAGGAGGAGAAGTTATTTGATTTTGAAGTAATGAATTATTTGAATTTGAAGTATGATTTGATCCCGCTATTACTGGAGAATTATGAAAATGGGTAGTACCAGAGATAATTGGAGGCAGGGTTGATGATAATGGCAGGGTTTGGTTTGGAGAAGATTTAGACAGTTTCGAATCGAAAGTAACCAACATTATTTTGCAAAGAAATTAGTAACCTGCTAGAGACTTGAATTGAAAAACATGAATGGAGTTTGTAGTAGGATACTTTGGGTAGTGATTTGATAAGAGTTCTTTTTTCTTTTGTTATGGACTTAAGAACAGTTTAATATGTATTTAATATGTAGTTAATGAAGAATTACCTTTGATTATATAGAATTGTTTTCCTTCTTCTTGTTCTTCTTCTTAACTGTCTTTCTTGAGCTTATATTGTTTTATACTAATTGCTTATCTCTAGATGTTTAGAAGGTTTTGCCTTTTTTCTTTCTTTCTTTCTTTCTTTTTTTTCTTCTTTCTTTTTTTCTCTCTTTTTTTTTTCTTTTTTTTGGTTGTGTTTCTTTTATTTTACTGCGTGAGTTTGCCTCGTATCTATATGTCTAAGCTTGACTCCCCCAGTATTGATGTTTTTCTTTAACAGAAGGAGATGGAGAGATTATTTTACTAACAAAAATAAAGTTGATAATTAAATTTATCAAATCAAGACTCAAAAAACAACAAACAGAAAAAAAAGAAGTACAGAATTACACGAACCGTATTATAATACTGATCAGCTCATGATAAACTACTTCATTGAACTACACGGAGTAGGTTTTGATGTTAATCCTCTTATTCTTATTTGCTAAACTCACTTCTTATCTATTTTCTTTTTTTTGCTTTGTTTCGTTTCGCCTCGTTTCTGTTTCGTTTTCTATTTCGTTTTATGTTCTTTGTTATCTGTTAATTTCGTTTATGATATCTACACTATACCATTTACTCTATTTCAGCATACACTTATATATATAATGTAGTTCCTTATATACTGTTTTGTCATTAATGGGGGGGGGGGGGGGTCACCAATGTGGCCCCCTCTTGTTTGCAGTTTAACATGACATTTGCAGTTTATTTCCAATTTACTTTTTACAGTTTCCAAGCTGTCTCACCGGACAAATTGGAGGTCGTGCGAGCGCTAGCCAGGCGAGTGCGAGCGGGGGTCGTGTACTTTTGGGCTTGGGGCCTTTCCAATCGATTTGTTCGGTGAACTTCCATTATCGGTGTACGGAGTTGTTGTATAGTTAAATTAATTTTTAATCATTAGAAGTGAGAGAATTGTGAGAATTAATTCCCTAGTTTTTCCTGTGAGGTTTCACTTTTTTTTTTTCTTTTTTTTTCCCTCTCTTTTAATAGGTTTTAAACCACTTCTTCTTTTTCTCTCTCTTCTTCTTTCTTTCTTTCATTACTTTCATAATATACTTCATATCTAATCATGTCTTTAAAACGTATCAATAAAGAATTAGCCGACTTAGGCAGGTATGTATCGTACAACTATTAATCGCCTAGGATTATCAATCTCGTTCTGTCCATTGATTTGCCCTCAGATCGACGTCATTCTGGCGATTTAAAGGTAATTTTTTTTTTTTTTTTAATTGATCCATCTATTTTGACTATTTTAACATTTGAATGGATCATATTGATATCGGTTACCTTTACGTTAAACTCTATTGAATGGGTGTTCTTTTCGTTTATTCCCCTCCCTTTTTCCCTCTTTCTATTTTGTATAGATTTCGATATTGCTCACCCTAGTATCATTTATTCGCAACGTATCAATATAAAGCGGCTCGGTCAATTTTTTGTATTCACATCCACACACTGGGTTTTGCTTTACCAAATTTTTGGTGCTTTTTATTAAACCCTAGTTCAAGTAATTAACCTAACATGGTTTATCATTATTCCAGTCATTCCAGGTGTTAGTCAGTCCTGTTTTCATTGTGGCATATCAAAGCAAGAAAAAAAAAAAAGAGAGAAAAAATATCCCTACAATCAACTATAGAGGTTACAAGTTCCACAATTATTAGATATTACCAGATCAATCTACCATGTTGAATAAATGATACCATGCTGGTGAAAAGTCGATACTGTCTTATTTAGCTGTCGCTTACTATGGGTTCTACCTCTCTTTTCTTTTTTTTTGTCTTCTTTTTTTCCCTTCTCTTTGTTTCCTTCTCTCATTTTTTTTATTCTATGGTGTATCGATCTAACTTATCATAATCAGGGTCGCTGACAAATTGGGTAACAGATTGAAAAAAAATTAAATTACCAAAAAATTACAAAAAAAATCTACAGTTATACTAACAGTCAATTACTTTAGAGACCCCCCATCTTCATGTTCCGCTGGTCCAGTTGGTGATGATTTATATCACTGGCAAGCATCTATCATGGGTCCTCCAGACTCTCCATATGCCGGTGGTGTTTTCTTCCTTTCTATTCATTTCCCAACTGATTATCCTTTCAAACCTCCAAAGATTGCTTTCACTACTAAAATCTATCATCCTAATATCAATGGTAATGGTAATATCTGTTTAGATATTTTAAAAGATCAATGGTCTCCGGCTTTAACCATATCTAAAGTGTTGCTATCCATTTGCTCACTTTTAACCGATGCTAACCCTGATGATCCATTAGTTCCTGAAATAGCCCATATATATAAACAAGATAAATCGAAATATGAAGCCACCGCTAAAGAGTGGACTAAGAAATATGCTGTCTAGATTATATTCATTTAAACTTCTATTTCTTGTATCCTTATAGTTAGTTTTCACTCTTAATATATTTTTTACTTGTTATTTTCTTTGTTTCTACCTTTTAGAGAAATCTGTATTTGTTTTTAATGTCTTTACTTGTCTTTTATTATTTGGAGCTGGAGTTTTGTCATCCGTATTTCTGAAAAATTCTTAATACACCTGTTCTTTTTATCTTAGATTTTCGTAAATGATCCCATTTGATCATAAATGTAATCTGAGTAATCAATATATTACTAGGACTGCTGGATATTCATTCAATCTGGTGGTTTGTATCGCACGTGATGATAATCGCTTCTGTAAGATCCGTACATTTGATTCTTTTTTTTTTGTTTGGTTTTTTTGTTTTTTCCTTTGCAAACTTTACTGCTAACTTTCGAAGAAATAAAAAAACTCATTAAAATCGAATTACATTAAGTGAAAATCAATCAAATCAATCAATCATCAACTCCACTACTCCATCAATCAACAAGAGTGGTGTATATTGTATTTTCCATAATTCTCCTCGACTCAGGATTCACGACCTGTACCCTTCACTTGTATATTTACCGATTTTTTTCCATAACCATTGGGGACTTTTACTGTTAATCGTACGCGCCCTAATATAAACTCGTGGTTTGCAAAAAAAAAAAAAATCAATTTTTAACTTTTATTTCAATTCTTGTATCATTTTATTCATTTCTTAGTTGTTGTTATTCTTTTTTTCATTTTAGTTTAATTGCCTTTGTTCTTTTTCGTGGTTTTTAAATATCCTTAATATTGACTTCAATTAGAAGTTATATTTTTACTCAGTTCATTACCCATTAATTTTATCATATACAAATGGAGAAATTATCAAGTTTTCGAACGAATGATTCAAGCAAGCTATTTCAGCTTGCTAAAGATCTTAATCGTACCAAGTTTTTTGAAGTATTTCTCAATGATTATCAATATAGAATTATCAATCACATTCTAAATCAAGATAATCTTCAATTATGGAAAGCATTTCTTGATGGTAGTGTTGTTCTAAATGTTATCAAGACAGATTCCGAAAAAACAGATAATAATGATGATCCTAATAGCAGTACAAACACTACCAATAATATTAATAGTAACAACAATAATAATAATAATAACAATGATGGTGATGATACCGATGATGGTGATGAAGATTCAATAGAAGAAGGTCATCGTCCTGTCAAATTCCTAGCACTCCATATAAGGTATCTTCTTTGGGAAAAAGCAATTGACTTTTACTTCACTTCAAAGAATTTAGATCATGAAGTTACTTCAATTCAAGAAGTAAGTGATGACTATGAGTTGATCGATAAACTCGATGATTTAGCAGGCGAAGATGGGCACCCGATACCTGATGATCAGAAGAAAGATGACGAGATAGCTCCACCTCCAGCAGTGATACGAGAGGAAGAAGACGATTATGATGACGATGATGATGATGATGACAATACCGGCAATGATGCAGGCAATGAAGACATCAAGAAAGATAAAGAAATTACTGAAGGATCTGAAGATGCTGCAAATGAAGATATCGAAGCTCTGTTTAAATATAATGATGATGGTCAAATAATACTAGAGATTCCAATTGCTACTTTTAAACCTACTGATTCCTCTTCTTTATCTACAGCTCCTCCATCATCTAATGATACTAATTTATTTAATTCCACTGCAGGTACTCCAGCACCTACATCATCTCAACAAGGTGCTCCTTCTACACCTTTAAACAATGTTGCATCTTTCGCATCTATTGGTAGCACGAACGCCCTAGAACCTCCAACCTTAAGAAGAGCCGCAACGCCTGGCAATAACACACCTATCCAACGTTTACCTACAAACGTATCAATCAGCTCACCGCCTGACGCTCCAATCAGTAATACCGACCAGCCACCAAACTCGGGAACCTCTACGTCTGCTACGGCATTAGAAGATCAAGAACAGTTGATTAAAGAGTTTAATAAGGTTTATCATAATTTCGAATACGACCGTGAAACATTAATAAAAAGAAGAAAGCTTGAGAAGTCAGACTTACAACTTGAAAATACTAATACGACTCTGGGCTCAAATGAAAATTATATTGAACCCTCTAATAGTATGGGTATTCACCTTGGTTCGGCATCCCTCTCTTTAAAGCACTTGTTGGGAAAAATTCAAAAACAACGTGACGATATTCCGATAAATGATTATGAACTTCGGACATTATTTATGGATGTTCGTAAAAATAGAGGTAAATGGGCTAATGATGCTCGCGTCGGCCAAGAGGAATTATATGAATCTTGCGAAAAGGTCGTACTCGATTTAAGAGGCTACACTGAACATTCAACTCCATTTCTAAATAAAGTTTCCAAAAGAGAAGCCCCCAACTATGGTCTCATCATCAAAAAACCAATGGATCTAAATACGATTTTGAAAAAAATAAAAAATTTAAGTTATAATTCAAAAAAGGAATTTGTTGATGATGTAATGCTTATCTGGTCCAACTGCTTAACTTATAATGCTGACCCAAAACATTTTTTACGTGCTCATGCTTTGGCAATGCAAAAAAGAACTTTAAAATTGATACCTTCAATCCCTGATATCAGTATTCGTAATCGCTCTGAAGTTGAGAAAGAAGAAGCAGAGCTAGAAAATAATGAAACTAAAGAAGCGACACCGTCCTCAGGTGCTGGTAAAGCATCTAAAAAAGGACGTAAAAGAACTAGAGAAAACCAAATCAAGACTGAAGATACCGGTAGCTCAGCTCAAAGTCCTGACATTCCTTCGCAAATTGGTACTCCCAAAGCATCAGATACTCCTTTTGCAACTGGTGGTGAAGATGCTGTTGGAACCGTGGGAGCTACTGGTACTGCAGTTGGTGGTGAAGACGAAGATGAAGACCTTGAAGGAGATTATGTTCGTGGTGGGGAAAATGATCTTGAAAATGAAGCTGAAGTTGATCCTGAATTACAAGCCTGGCGATCTTTAACAGCAAAGTCTAGAGCTCATTATTGTGCAGCTCGTGCTGAATTATTTGATGAAAATATGAAATTAAGATCTGATGCCCCTGCTATAGTACGTGAATCAAATGAAATGAATAACTTCAACCACTATCTTGATAATAAACAAGTTGTTTCGAAAAGCTCTAACTTGCTAGAAAACGATGAGCCTTATCTATTAGAGTATGATATTACTGGAGGTATTCCAGGTCTTAAGTATAAAGGGGTTGATGAGCAGGATGAAGAAAAAAGGGAGCAAAAACTAGTTGATATTTTCTTGCAGCAATCGGGAGGTGACCCAACTAAGATTAAATCTGACTTTGTCTTACCTACTGAGTCAGGTTTAAACAAGCTTTATTTCCAAAATATTACCGAAATACAGGAAATTAGAAAGATCTGTTTCAAGGTTTCTTTGATTAGGCAAATGCAAACGCAACAATTCGTTCATCATACACAAATGAAACAACCAGAGGTTGAACACATTAAAGAAATTGACATCGACCCAGTCTCAAAACTACCAAATCATGATCCTAATACCGAGAAAATTCAATTTTCTGTTCTTAGAAGAAACATTGCTAAGATAGCCATGCAAACAGGTTATGAAACGACAGAACCATTTGCGATCAATACTTTGACCCAAGTTGCTGAGAATTATATGGGTAATTTGATTAAATCTATCAAGCTTCATTCAGAAACAGCGTCATCAAATAAACTAAAAGAACGCGAGATATTGCTACTTTCTTTATTAGAAAATGGTGTTGATAAACCAGATGATTTATATACGTTTATCCAGGAGCGTCTTGTGAAACAGACTGATAAATTGAAAGATTTGAGAGTCAAATTATCAAATTTCTTAAAAGAATTGTTGAGACCAGGTTTAGAGAATTTCAACGAAAGAAGTTTTGAAGATAACAGTGAGCAATTCATGACCGGTGATTTCTCTAACGATTTGGGTGATGATTTCTTTGGTTTCAAGGAACTTGGATTGGATAAAGAATTTAAATTGCTTAGCTCTTCTATTCCAATTTATTTGTTGCATTCTAGATTAAACAGTTCGTATAATAGTGCTGGTGTTGCTAACAAAAACAACAAATATGAAGATTTCAAAGAATGGGATATCAAAAAATTATCTGAAGCCGATATTAAGAATCAAATCGGATTATTGCAACCTTTCTATAATAAATTACTTGAGAAATCTAAGACACATTATGTTAAACTTCAAAGGAAGAAAGGTGAACGCACTGATTTACCACCGGCTGATCAGCTTATGTTGATTGAGGATGAAGAATTGCCTCAGAAACAAAGAAATATTAGACCGAGATTACCACCTACTGGTAAGATTTCATCAATCAAAAAGCGTATTGTTGCCAATGCCTTTTTCTTACCTGACCCAAATGAGCTGGCCACAAATGATGATCTCAATGCAAACAAGCCAGATGATGGGTCTGCTGAGAAAACCAATGATGATGATTCTTACCCGGTGAAGAGTGAATCATCTTCTAAGCCTGTATCCCCACAAAAACTTTCAGTTAAAGCGTGATTGTATCAATAATAATATCAACCACGAAACATTTTTTATAGATGATTACAACCATTGGTTCACAACTATGTGTTTTAGCATAACCAACTCTATATACAAATACATATTCCACTAATAATTATAACTACCATTTGTAAAATTCAGTAGTAGCATCACCAAAGTCAGTAAAGTGGAATAACGTGTTGGAAAGAAACACGTTCGAGTGGGCACGTGAAGGATTGTCTTGAGAAATGGAGAAATATCAAATATTAAATCGTTGTACCGCGAGAAAGATGTCTAATGAGACCTGTTCCACTTTCAAAGAGGAGAAAAACGATCTATGCGCGGACCCAATTTTGACTCAGAACAAAGGCAAAGTTTGAAGAAAAAATCAGGGTAAATGTTTAAAAACACTTTCAGAAGTCTGTTTCTTCCTCTTAAAAAAGTAATATTGACTTTGTCTTCAGGTTTAGCAAAAAGTTCATTTTCCAATGTTTTAATTCACTTCTATTTGTCATTTCACGTAATATATAAAAAACAATAAAGAAATAAAATCAAAGACATCATCAGAGTAATCGCTCCGATAAAAAAAACTGAAGTAAATATCTAGAAATCTAAATCATGCCTTCGAATAAACAAGGTGTTAAAATTTCCGATGACCGTTCTATAACGTTAAAATTACAGAAGCTTTCCAAAAATGACTTATCAAGCCGTGATGTGTTTGGTAGAACTATCTTGCACGTTTTAGTACTTACAGGTAGATATGACCTCCTCAGGTTGTTACTCCGGAATTCAGAAGCAAAGTCCATCGTTGGTCTGGTGGACTACGAGAATGGTTGGAATATTCTTCACTATGTTTTTTTCCATAAGAAGTTGACATGCTTCAAAGTGATCTTAGAGTTTTTAAAAAATGTATCCCCAAGCTCATCGATTATTGTTGCGAATAATAGTTTGATCTATGATCTACTAAAAACCAAAGATAGGAACAGACTTACACCTTTACAGTTGCTAAATAATGATTTCAAAGACTTGTTATGGGTGCCCAACTATATAAACGAGAAAAATGAGTACCATTTTACCTACAGATTCCAATACAATGCTGATGGGGACGATGTGGACGAAGAGCTAGACCAAGAACAGAGAAGTAAGCAATTCAGTAACATGAAAAGGAAGTTTGTGAGAAATATACCGAATGATTGGTGGAGTTCAATGCGTGGAGGAAGTGATATCTTTATGCTAGGGTCAAATAAGAACAACAACCTTGGAGTTGGTGATTCTACTGATAGATCTATCCCTTCAAAAATATCGAATGACTACTTCAAATCATTTAGAAATGTAAAAGACGGTTCAGTTCATGACATTCTAGTCAAGCCTCGTTATAGTAAAGTTAAGATCTCTAAATATCATGCAGTTGTACTCACTCAAGATGGTGAATTATTCAGTTGCGGTATTGGATCAAGAGGAAGATTGGGTCATGGTTTTTCAGACCTCAAGAATTATTTTAGGTTTAGCCGAATTGATTACTTTACGGGGGAAAATTATGAAAACTTTAAATTCATTAAAGATATTGCCATTTCTGATAACCATTCTATGGCCATCACAGGAAGCGGAGCCATCTATGTTTGGGGTTTCAATAATTATTATCAGCTTGGCTTCCACTCAGAATCTGCATCCAACGCAAATACCTCTTCAACAAGAGATACATATGAATCATTTGAAGCAACCCCACAAGAAGTCACCAATGGTGACTTACGATCAAGAAGTACTGCAATTAAGGGTATGAGTATTTCCAACATTCATTCTATTGTATACACGAAGAATCTGTTATATTATTGGGGTTTAGTGGTAGGTCAGGTTGGTAGTACACTAAACTTAGCAGAGGCATTTGATCATAGGGTCAATGGGATTACATATAAAGCATATAACCAAAAACAACCAAAAGAATTTTCATTCAATGATGATATCAAAATTGTTGAAACTTGTGATACCTGCACTTGCCTTGTTACAGAGAAGGACACAATCCATATTTATTTTCAATATCAACATGGGAAACTTCCAAGACTTCCATCAAGAGGTAATGAAGGTTTCGAGCGCTTTAAACCTTCTAAGTTGACCAAAGCACCTGTCATTAAAAAAGTTGCAATGAAGTCTCATGAATGTGTTGCTCTATTGTTAGAAAGTGGTGATGTGTTACTTTTCAGCATTGATAACTCTAATTCCCTGGATTTTTATAAGTCCTGTAAGGCTATCAAATATAATCTTATTTGGAAAGCATATGATTCTGAGATGTGTGCTATTGATATTGATGTGTCTTATGATGGGTCGATTGTATTATGTACTAGAGATGGATCAGTATTCATTAAATCTCAAACAGGTAATAAAGCGAGAAAAAAATCGATCACTGAATCCACTTTGGCAATACCTTCTACAACTAACAAGTTCAAAAAAATTGATAATCTAAATCATATTTCCAGAGTAAGTTGCGATAACAGCTTTAGCTCCTTTAGTTTTATCAAAGATGAAATAGATACCATTCCAATCAAACTCCAAAAGAATGATTTCTTAATTGATATGGAATATTTGAGTGAACTTAAGGAAACAGACTTATACAGAAAACAAGACCAACTATTAGATATTGATCATGACTCAAACTCGTACATATCTAATTATCTTTATCCACTCAAAAATAAAAGCAATTTAATTAATGATCTTCAAAATTTCTCATTTATTTCACCTGAAGATGAGGAAGAAGGTGAAAGGTTTACAGTCACAAATAAAGGTCCAAACAAAATTATAGATTCATTGTTCTCTGACTTTTCTCAAAAATATGCCAATGGTAAAACAAAAAGAATAAATACCAAGTACACTTACCAAAAATTTGATAACAAATATATACAAGAACTTAAAGATTTATTGAAATCTGATGAAAGTTTCTTGATTGCTAGATATGACTCTTCACTAAAGTCATCCGACAAGGGCTATGATGTTTATATAAAGCTTGATTCATATCCCACTGTTGCAATTGGTGTTCATAAAGAATTGTTTAGTAGAAGATCGTCATTTTGCAATACTATTTTCAATCCTGCCAATCCTGGTGAATATTTCATAGACGAAGAAATCGAAGGCCGTTACGATCCCGATAATTCTGAACTCATTTTTAAATCTGATATTAGTTTGAAGGCTATCTTGATATTGGTTCATTTCATCTATTCCAATACAGTGTTGAGCATTTGGGATGATTATCCAAGTAGATTTTCATGGCCCGAAGATGTCAAGAAAGTGAAGAAAGATTTCGACACTTTGGTGAGTATATTCCGCCTTTCTGATTTATTTGGAAAATTTAGTAACGACAATGTCTTCAGAGACAAAATTGCTACACTTTTAGATGATGATGATACTGATGAAAATGGAGGTGATGTATTGGTGTTACTTCAAGATGGCCAAATTTATTGCCATTCGGGTATTTTAATTGCTAGATCTGCTTTCTTTGAAACTGTTTTGTCAAATCGATGGGACACTACTGAACCTGAAAGCAATGAAGACGGAGAAAAAGTTCTAAATTTCAAAGACTTAACAACTTTTCAATTTGAATTCATTCTTACGTATCTTTATGGTGTTGATGATGTTGAAATTTTTAATTATTTTCGTGGAATTGTAAACAGGCTTTCAGATGCAGATGAATTCATCAACCATTTATTGGAAATGATTGAAATTACTGACGAACTATTATTATTTCAATTGAAAAACTTATGTCAATTAGTGTTAAAAGACTTGATCAATATCGATAATGTAATAATTCTATTAGTTCATGCGGAATATTTATCAGCTCCAAAATTATTCATGAACTGCTGTTGGTTTATCTATAACAATTTAAATCAGGTACTTTTTGATCCTTCTTTCAGCAGTATTGAATTCGAAACATTAATGAAATTGGAAAAACAGATGAGAATATTCCAGAATTGCAAACAAAATGATTTTATTTTGGGTGATAGAGGTGAAATTAATGAAAAATATACCAATGATTGGTTTTCTAATAAGTCAAATGAGTTAATTGAGCAATTTGTTTGTGACTCGACTAAATTCAATGAGCATTTCATGAGTGATGCTAAAGGGTTTTGTCCATTTGAACCGTTAGTTGATTCTAAATATGAATCAAAACCTTCAACTTGTGAAACTGTTAAGAAAAAGTCTGGTCGTAAATCGTCATCTGCTGGTTCCCGTTCTAATTCAACCGTTGCAACTAATGACCTCACTGACTTCAGAAAGGCAACAAGCCAAGTTCTAGGACATCGGAACAACAGTTCAACAATTTCACAAGAATCAAATGATTTTGCTGTGGACGATAACAACGATGACTTTGAGGTTGTTGGTAAAAGACGTAAGAGCAAGCCATCTCAAGTAACCAACAGTTCGAATGGTGTATCTCCAATGGCATCTAAAGTATCGTCTAGATCGAGTTCCATAGCTGATTTGAATGAAGACGGTAACTCCACAATGCTTAGAAAATCGTCATTAACATTCAATAATATGGCAGCAGATGCAAACAAATCGTCAGCCAGCCGTCCTATTCCACCTGTTGATAGAATCCCAAGCAATAGCACAATTAGCGGATTAAGTCCTCATTCCAATTGGGCTGCTGCCAAATCTAATGGACAATCTATCCTTAGCGATAAGACACCTATTCTTGGAACACACCGTAAACTGTCGTTAGATGATATCGATAATTTTATAAAGCTGAGGCCATCTAAAGTTAAAATAGGGCCTGCTGTCAAGCTATCTCAAAGGGAACGAAAGAAGCTAGCCATGCAAGATCACACCTCTGACGGGCCTACCATCAAATCAGAAGTCGAGCTGAACGCGAGTGTGTGGGGTGCTCCACAAAAGGTCTCGCCAAAATCATCAATTGTCAATGAGCAACTCTATGATTTGCCAACCCTAGGATCTTCTAGCCGCAAAGCTGAAAATTCAGCTAATATAAAATCTGATAATGCATATCAAAAATCAAAGCCTAAACCTGAAATGGCTCAACAACGGACAACATCAGTAATCGATAGTAATGTGATTACTTCACCTATGAATAAAGTGTATACAACGCCGTCGTTAACTGAAATCATGCTTCATGAGTCCTTGAAGATTGAAGAAGAACAAAGACGAGAAAGTGAACGGAAGTCATTACAAGATATTCAACAAGAGCAAGAATTTGCAAAATGGTGGGAAGAAGAGGCTAACAAGGTTCAAAAGCAAATGAGTTCATTTTCTCTTGATGATAATAAAAATGATAAAAGGTCAAAAATGAGAGCCAACAAAAAGCAAACTGATCCAACTAAAAATAAGCAAAACTCCAGTGGTAATTCAGGTAAGCATTCTAACGCTAACAAGCAGAATGGTGCTAGTTCAAAACCTGGATCCAGCAGTAACGGACAATTATCAACTAAACGAAACAATAGAAAGACATCCACATAATTACGATTATCAGCACAGTAAAGAATCCTTGTATATTTATTCTATGTATACTAATTTGAATATGTAAATATATATATTATAAAAGAAACATTTAATAATCATAACTCATTATTCATAACACTAAAATCTTAAATCTTAAATCTCAAATCTTAAAAATCAACTCCATCCGGAAACCAACCAAACTCATCCATATTAATATGATGATTTGTCAGTACAGTTATACCTTCACTTCTCAACAATCTTGCCTGATTCATTTCACTATTTGTATTGCCTCTTGGTGAAATTTTTCCAACGCTCAGTATGATTCTCCACCAGGGCAATTCAGCCAAATTGATTTGTTCACCGCTTGGTAATACTTTATTTAATGATTCAACAATCATTTTACAATGTTTTAAAGATGATCCAACTTGTCTTGAGTTCTGTGGTCTATTAATTATATAAGCTATATGGCCATAACTAGTGACCTTCCCTGGAGGTACTTGGTTAACTACTGAGTACACTGCAAGATGAAATGCCTTCGACTCATCTGATGGATTCATTTGATATATTTAGTAGAAATTCTTATTGCTGATAAGATAAGCATTATATGGTTACAAATTCAAAACCTGAATCGATACCCAACGAGTTTAAATCAGTGTGTGGTGTATGGATCTTTTGATTCGTATCTCAAAGACGCGAAATTTTGTACTAGTTAAAAAAAAAGCACAATAACAAATTCTTAGACGATAATCAAAACACGCCCGGAAGCACAACCCAGAGTATGGACATCTAGTTGCACTGCATGGTTAAAAAGGTGAAAGATGATACAAAGCGTAGACGACCAGGCAAGGTATGAGCCCATGAAAGCGGAAGATCAAATGTCTGAATTAAAAATTTAAGAAAACTACAGAACTCGAAAAAGAAGCAGTACTAAAAAAAAATTTCCTATTATTAAAAAGAACAAAAAAATTTTTTTGAAGGGTTTTTTTTGATTTTTTTTTTTGAATAACAAATCTCTATAGACGAATGATTTCAAAAACAGATATTTATATATTCAATATATTTAAAAGTAAAAATAATAACTAAAAACAATAAAAGCCATATTACGTGGTATCATAAAATATGACTGGAGACCGAAGAAATAAAAAAAATGAAGAGAAATAAATAGAAAACAAACCCAAATAAAATAATCAAACACCACTAGAATCAGTATAGGATTGGATAATTTAATATAAAGATAACCAATCAGTAAATGTAGACATCATAAACATCTAATCATTACCCGATAGATGAAACTTAATAAGAAAAAATCAAACGAAAAAGAAAAATTTAAACGACTCATTGTAGGATATTGAAAATTTTAATAGGGAATGCCATCAAAAATCTACTATCCCAAATCTTATTTTTAATAACTATCTCAAACAATCATAATAAAGGAATTGTAAATGCCATTTTAACTGAATTTAGATAAATTAAAAATCTGTTAAGCACGCTTATAAAGCTAATAAAGCACCAGCAACCAAAGCGACACCACCAACAGCGAATTGTCTGTTGGCACCAGCTTCGTAAGCAGAGGAAACGTTAGCTGGAGCGGTGTAGTTAGAAGCAGCAGAAGTAGATTCAGCAGCAACGGTGGATTGGTGAGCTGGACAGTCGGTGACGGTAGAGGCACAGTCAGTAACAGTAACTAAAGTAGAAGAAGAATCAGTTTCAGTGACAGTGGCAGCGATGGCGACGGCAGCGAATAAAGCGACGGTAGAGAATTGCATTGTGAGTATTATTAGAATTTATTAGGGGGGTGAACGAAAGACAAGTAGTTGGATGAGGAAAGAAATTTAAAACTAAGATGATAAAACAGTAGGGAATACTCAGATATTTATATTAATTGGGAGACACTGAGAGAGGTGAATAATTGAAAACTTTTTGCTACGAAGGAAAACAAAAAAAGAAACAAACAAAAAATAATAATAAAAAAGAAAAAGAAAATAAGAAAAATCAAAACAAACAAACGAAAACAAAACAAACGTATAAGGAGGACCAGGGAGACAGACGGCAAGGTACTAAGGTGGATTAAGGTAGTGAGTTACAGATTCAAAAGACGAAGACAAGAGAGGGGCATATCTACTTCCTCCAGTAATTCGAGGTTGAGAAAGTAAATATAAAAATAAATTATACATGCCAAAAACAACAATAACAATACACTCTGACTACACGGTGCAATGGTAGTTGTAAACTTGAAGCAGTCACAAATTTCAAACAAAGACAGAGATATGGAAACAATAACCCGATATTCTAACCCTACCATAAGACACAACCGAGTAGTCAGTGGGGAGGGGGGGAAGCAGAGAGGGAACAGAGATATAGATACACACGCAAATTGAGTGAAAGCCACTCCGCTCCCCCCCCCCCCCCCCCCCCCCCCCCCCCCCCCCCCCCCCCCCCCCCCCCCCCACCAACTGGGTCTAGTCTCTCCTGGCAGTGGCCATGACGGAAACTGTCAGCAGCTTGACACTAGGCTGACGTGCAAAGAGGGACTTAGTACCGCTCGTCCCAATTAGGCAATCAATCAATTCCTCGAGAAATTCTTTTTTTTTTCCTTTTTTTTTTTTTTTTTTGAGCGTATTTTTTCATTTTTTCTACACGAAAATTTCAAAAATATAACACAAAATAGGAATATTACAGAATCAACTCAAAAATTAGTCAATTAGAATTTTTCGCGACTGGAAAAACAATACGTAGAAGATTAGCAGAACACACAGAAAATACAAACAAAAAGAGAACACAATCAAGAGATGACGAACTGGAAACTTTCTGGAGTGGTTCAACCACTTAAACTGAGGAATGGGATTGCTCCAGAGAGATCCTACATTACATGAATTTCCACCTCTACTTTCTTAGAATGGCTCGTACGATGATTCGACAATAAGACTTGCACCACTTATTTGCATTTTAAAGTTAGAAATTTCATATAATTCATAACCTACCTGCCCATATCGTTGACCTACCAATAGGTAATTTTCAATCGATCTCATACCAATAATATTATTTATTGCATACCAATTCAATAATATTATTACAAATATGAATACACATATGAACAAATATGAATACACATATGAACAAATATGAACACATATGAACACATAGGAGTACACATGTAGCATGCTGCCAATTGGATTAAGTTTGGCTATATATTTTTAGATTGCCCATTGAACAGAATGCACCGGAATGGTATTTTGCTTTCTTTTTTGTTTTTTTTTTTGATTTTTCATGCATACTCTTTAAGAATCACCTCCTATCCTGGTAACCGTTTTACTACTCTTCGCCAGTGTTCCCAGGTGAGTCTGTACCATGGCTCATGGTCTATGGTAGTGTTTTCTGGTTGCGTCTCTGGTAGTTCTCTCTGGTTGCATCTCTTGGTATCTCTAATAATCTACTAAAACATTAGTGTCTCTGCCGATATTCAGTTGCTTATCATGTCTAGGCTAATTTACCTTTATTGAAGGCGGATAGGATTTTCTTGTCGCAAAATGTGACCGTCATTATAGTTACATAGTTTATTAAATATATTATTATATGATATATTATATTATGTCATTAAGGTATCCGATTAAGAAACTGATTTATCTAACTTCCAACGTATTTTGTTAGTTTCATCAACCAATACCGATTTATAATTTTCAATGCTAACATAAGTATCGAGTAATTTTCCGTATCGATCATTCGTTGATTCATCTTCCGTACCATCACCACTAAAGACTTGATCAAATTGATCTCCAATTACTATATCAAGTACTTGTTGAGGAGTTAAGTTGGCTTTATCGATTCGGGTTAATCCTTGCCAGGTTCTATTCTCCCATGTCACAACTAATGATCTGTAAATTAATATTATATGAATACATTCATCGTACCTTTTCTTTAATGATTCTTTCAATCTACTAAGTTCATCACCTTTCCATGCTTTTAATTCTTCAAATGCATCTTCAGTGAAAAATGGTATAAAACTAATTACAAATATTAAAAAATCACACCTTAAATTAATAAAATACCATTTTAAAAAAAATTCAACTTTATCTTCACTCATTCTCATGGATATTAAATATTCCCAATTATCAATCCTTGCATCAATTGCAAATTGATAAAATCTATCTTCAACATTATCAATCTTTTCATTAATCCATGTATGTGAATCAACCAAAAAGTTCCCCAATTTATTGATGAACTCAACTGATCTCGAAGGTGATAATCCTCTAACAAATTCTTGTAATGATTGACCTATTTTATCCCCTTCAACAATTATAAGAAATATTATAGCCGTCACAAGTAAAAGTCCAACCAAAAAATGAATCGCCGATGGTGATTTATATGAATATATTGGGAATAATGATCCAATTAATATCCCTTGTAGTGCATTCACTCCAATTGAATATAAATTGGTATAAATTACTCTGAATAATCGAATAAAAAGTGAATTCCCAGGAAATCTCGGTGGTGGAATATCTTCAACCTCTGGTTCTTCAACTTCGGGTGCTTCTGCATCCCGTTGTTGTTCTTGAGTTCGACGCTGTCTTAGATTCATTATACCATCGGTATGATCTAATATGGTTCCTTCTTCGTACAATCCGTCATTTTCCTCGTAACTTCTTGTAGGTTGTGGTTGTGGTTGTGGTTGTGGTTGTGATTGGTGAACAATTCTTACTTTTTCAAGGATTTTTGAGCCATCTTCTTTTCTCAATTGTCTATCTAATTTACCCAATGCACTTTTGTTCAATAACAAGTAGGATGGTGAAGAGTTACTCTCTGGTACAATTATTACTTCATTTGTATTGAAAGTTATCTTAGTTGGAGTATCTTCAGGGCCATAACTAATGTAATACTGCTTAGAGGATTCATACTCATCATTATCATAATATTCTGGCTCTTGATAGCTTCCAGATTCCATGATATATTCTTCTTCTGTTTCTTCTAGTTGTGCTCTTGAGGCTTCAGCTTCGTCTATATTTAAAGATCTGTTATTACGAGGTAAAAATAAAAACCTGTTAGGGGACCTTATATCCCTCCAGAATTCACGAGTGAAAAGACCACCGATTCCATGTAGGTCAACAATATCAACGTTGACATCGTAGGTGGACCTTTCTTCATCATCTCTTGCTATTAAAAGTGAATTCATGGTTTCATTATTCAATTCAAATCCAATCAAAATTTCAGGTTCTATGTACAATTTCACTTGATCATAGAATGTTCTACTGACGGAATTAAAATCAACTCTCTCAATAACTTGATATTTAAATTGTTCTACCGTAGTCTCTCTGTTGATCTCAAATAGGTTATTCCCTTCTTGTAAACTTGGGATATTCGATTGGACTCTAATCAAAAATCGATTTCTTACTGGCAAGCGTTCTTGCTCCTCACTTTGCAGCGGGATACCTGATATAAAATCTGTTGAATCCACGGTTGGCTCGTCTGTACCAATCCATGGTCCTATCTTTTTAGCCTCAACAATTAATTCTGGTGTTATATGAGGAATAAGGTCAAAGTCAATTGCATCACGTATTAAGAAACAATCGTCGTCTACCCATAATTTTTGGTTACCTTTTTTCAAATATAACCCGAATCCAAATTGGGATTTATTCTCTAAACGTGATCTAACACTATAAATTATCCCATCAACAAAACTATCAAGAGTGGTGGTGTATTCGAATGATTCAATATCATAATGTTCAGGGTCAAATTTTACACGAATATTAAATTGAACAGGGGGTTTCTCTTCTTTGGGTAGTATTGATTTACTTGCAAAAACTGTCCAACCTGATTCATAGTCCATTGGAATTTCTAGAGTTTGTAAAGCTTCACGTAATGTATCATCATCCTCTTCAAATACTTCGTCATCCTTCTTGATTATAATCCCATCCAATCCAGTAATATAGTATTTTTGAAGATGCTCTTTTATATCCCGTATTGTATGACTAAGTGTTACTCTCATACGAAAAACTCCATCTTGAGGGTCTATTATAGGTTTTACATCACCTTCTTCTAGCTTTCGAATTTCAATTTTAAATGTCCTATTCATTCTTTAAAAGATTAGTTCCTTCAATATCGTTGTTCTGATTCAATTAACTATCGTGGGGGGCTGATATCTTATGACTTTGCCTTTAGAATTACTTGTCATTTGTTACTACTCCTCTTTGAGTGTGCTCCTATGTACAGGATATTAAACATCCGTACATTTTTTTGTGAAAAATATATAATTCAATTTACGGTGATGAAATATATAATAGGCATAGTATCATGTCTTTTCATTATAAAATTTTATAGAAAGCTTTTAAATTGTTCTATGTACAAGAGTAAGAAAAAATTATGTATAGCCCTTGCTGATATGTCAAAAAAAGAATTTTGTATCAGTTAATATTTAGCTCGAATATCTATGTTTTAATGGCATGATATCTCTTACCTCTGAAACCCATTATATCACTATTAGCTTGATAAATCTCAGTAGGGTTGACATCGACTAAATCTAATTTAGTACAGCCAAAGCGGTTAGTACCAGGTTTCATAAGAATATCCATTTCGTCTTTTAATTCATGGTTCATTAACCAATCATATTCTCTCTTCATATCGACTTCGTGGTAACCAGTGACGTAAACAGCACATTTAGATTCTAATAAACCTTTCAAAGTTTTGTTCCAATGAACTGAGTCAGCAGTTGAAAAACCTGGATGGAATAAGAAGAAAACATCCAAATATGGATCAAATGGGAATAAATCCCCTGTATCATAAATTTCATTGAAAAATTTAGAATGATGGAACACAGATATTTGATGATCATAAGGCTCAACCAAAGGACGTCCATGTGGTTGTTCTGGTGAGCTGAAAACTCTATTAGTGTTATCAAAGTAAGATTCGGGTCCAATTAAATGTATTTCAAATTTAGTAGTGGGGAATAAATGACCGAATTGTTTCCAAACAAACCCCGGTAACATTGATTCCATCATTGCACCAACGATAAAGATTCTCATTGGTCTTTCTTTGAAGGTACTCTGGGTATCTTTACCTTTGGCGTATGGTGGATATAAAGTATAACGTAATGCAGACAATGATCTTAAACCTTCTAAAGTGACTGGACCTTTAGGTTCAAAAGCATAAGGGGAAAATCGATGTAATATAGCAGCCATAGTGATTGGATAACTCAATATTTTTGAAGCCGCAGCAAGATTAAATTCTGTATTCATAGGATAGAAATCTCTAGTATAAAAATAAGTATCCCAACTTGTAAAATTTGTCATAAATTCTTGTGCTTGTTCACCCGGGAATTGAAATTCAGGAAATTTACGGCCTGATCTTAAATCATGTTCATAAGAATTAACTTTTCTTAATAATTCATAAGTTTTTTTTGAATGATATTCTTCATCACTTCTCCATGCTTCTTCAGAGTGATGAGTTGGTATACCTGAATATGGACATACAAAATTAACTGATTTTTTCGTTACTGGACATAATGCTTTAGTTCTGATTAAAGCCGCACGTGTACGAAGTTCTTCATGAGGTGAATCATCCCAATTATAAAATGGAGGTTCTTCAAACTCTTCAGGGCTTTCTAATGCCAATAACTTTTTAAGAAATGAAATATTTCTTCTTTGCCCTATGAAATTTGGTGATTTCCTTATAAGTGGAATATGTGCGAGGCGAGAGAGACGTAGCATCTTTGATATTATTATTCTTCTAGGTGCTATTAATTTTATCTCTTAGTTGTGGATTTTCTTCAACTAATCGGTCTTTGAAATCTTCTTTTGAGAGAGTAACTAAAATTTTATTGAATCTATCCTTCTTTCTAACTAGATCACAATCATTAAAAATCAAAAACGAAAAGATTTCAGCTTCTCGTACAATCTTCTCTGTATTTTTTTCCTCTTTTTTTTTTTTTCAAGTGGACTGATATTTACGCACAGTCCTCGGTGATAAGATGAAGAGCACAGGGTAAATTTCAGTATATCTACATTATATATCTGCAAAAATTCATATAATCGTATTAAAATATATAAGCTGATTCTATAATTCATCATGATCAAACTCTAAAACAACTGTATCCTCAGGTTCTGATGCAGAGGTCTCTTGCTGCTCAGCTGCTTGTATAGTTTCAGTTACGGTAATTGTTTCTACCACTGTATCTGGACCTGTTGCCAATTGCTCAAGAGTATTGGTGAGTTGTTCGATTATTTCACTTTCCTTTGGAACTTCACCTTCTTCGTAAAGTTCAAAATTCCAAGCATCATTGGGTGCTTGGTATTTACTAGGATCGAATTCAACTGGATCCCCATCTTGATCGAGCATAGTTTCATGATCCACTAGGGTAATATATAGAGATTTAGTTTCAGCCTTACCATCTCTCTCTATTCTTGCCAACGTAATAAGATCACCATTGAAATCATAAAGTTCAAACCATATAGAGAAAGTATCATTCCATGATAAGCATCTTTGCTCATCATTGTGGAACACTGGTGCAAGGATTATTTCAAGACGATTGCCAATTGTAACCCCTACTCTTCTTGATAAATCACTAAGGGAATCATAAAATCCATTATAAACTAGAATGTGACGAGAGTTGAAATACGGGTTGTCAGTACTTGGTATATCCTTCATCAGTCCAAAATAAAATCCATTTCCAATGGATCCCAAATTGAAATCAGTTAGAGTTATTTTATAGTCTATAGGAATTGGGAATTGTTGATCCAAAGGAGCTTCATCCAGGTATTGATAAAAATCGAACGATTGATCTTCTGCCTTCAAATCAGGGGAGATAAGCTTACAATCGATATCGACAATTTTATCTTCTATTATATCATGGGGGACAAATTCATCCATTAAGCAAAGTCTAGGAGTATTAATGATCATTTCGTATTGACAAGTTTTCACTTCATTTACGGCTACTATTTCTGCCTTACCTCTATTATTGTTAGGATCACATTTATAAACAACGTCGATGGTTCTTGGTTCATTTGTTAAATCACATATTTCACCATTACCAATTTGATGTTTAACAATCTTTTGCTTATTATGAGTTTTAGGTTGAACAACGTTTGCAAGGAATGGACTTTCATCGTAATCTTCAATTTTGAAATCTCTAGAATCCATATTATACAATTGATTCTTGGCTTGATTTTCTATTTTCACTTCTGACATTGAATAATTTGTATGTCTCCCCAAAGTATATACATAATCTGGGAAAGCAGGCTTATGAATTTTTGACCTAGCATAAACAGGTACACTTTCATGATATTGGATTATCTTATCCCCATAGCAATAAGCATAAGTCCAATAGCCTGCATTTAGATCATATGCAAAAACACAATGGTCAGTATGAAAAGACTTTTCTATTTCTTTCATAGCATCATTTAGTAGTTTATTATTAAGGTCTTCTGAATTAATGGTAGTTTCATTTGTTGAGTTATCTATTTCTAAATTGTGATCTTCTCTATTTGGAGGAATAGAGCAAATGTATTCCTTTTCAATCCCATTGGTATTTATCTTAAACCTTTCAAACGTTGCCCCATAACCATCTGGAACATCGTTCTTAGTTAATTGATCAGCCATTTCTCCAGGTATGCGAGCATGATGATACTTGATATTATATAAGGAGCCAACAATTCCAGTATCAAGTGCTCCAACTGCATTGGCAGCTATAAGAGCCCAAAAGACTTGAACTATCACCCTAAGTGTTATCATATTTGGCAACTTGAATTTATAAATAATGCTTGATTGGCCTTGTAGCAGATTGTTTAAACGTAAAGAAACCACCGCATAATCTTTCTGCACCATTTAATTCTCGTTTTTTCTGTCTTTCTGGTGATTTTAATTTTTTTTGTCCTCGCGAAATGAAAATAAACACACTGGGAATACACTTCATTCAATTGCAGTTGCCAGGAAAAGAAAGAATACCCAGGTATATAACAAGATAAACCAGGTGTCACACATGTCGATTGATAGAAGTAGCTCAGGAAGTAGTCAAGCGGAATCTGCTGGTGTGTCCGGTCTTACGACTCCTCATTTAGATAGTGGTGAGGTTACAAAGAATAACAGAATTGATGATCGACCTATCACTTCAAAAGATAATTCACCAGAACCTATTGAAGATAACACCATCTTTGATATTGCCCGTGATATTGAATCCAAGCTAAAGGGCGTATTGGAAAACGTTGACAAGAATGATGAAGAAATCAATAGGAGAATAGATAAGTTGAGCAAACAAATTGCTCAGTTGGAGAAAGAAATGAAGAATAATTGAATTCGTTACCATGTTAATATAATTTAGCTATTCATCTTTTTCATAAAAGTTCTATAAAAGCATATAATCCGTGTATAATAATGAATTAACGACAGTATATATTTAATAGCTTTATCAATTGTAAGACAAAAAAAAAAGAGCGAGAGCGCTTGTTTTGTTTCGTAGAGAAAAAAAAGAGAGAGAGAGAGAAGGAAGAGCAGACTTATGATAGTCAAAAAAAGAAGAAACCCATCGACTATTCATACAACTTGTGACTATAAACCATATACATAGATATCCAGCATGGCAAGGGAAAAACGGTCGAAGAATCAAATAAGGCGTGAAAAAGCCAAGCTAAGGAAGCTAAATGAACCGAAACCTGATGCAAAGGAAACACATCTAAAATCTACAAATAATGATAAACTCCAGGCATTGCATCTGGCTCAAAAAGAGACTATACTGGAAGAGAAAGATATTGGAGATAGTATTGATAGCAAAGATACTGTGTCAGTTCTGGAACACGATGAACTTTATTCTCAGTTTGCAAATATCTTTAACAAATTCAATGCCAATCCTCAAGAAGCTGACCCTGAGAAACCAGATAATGAAGTTTTCGTAAATGATGGTGAGGAAGGAGTTCTGCTGGAATCTGAATCCGAGGATAAGAAATTTGGTAGTGACAGTGAAGATGAAGATGATGCTAAACCATCAATATCCAAAAGGCAACTACGGAAAATGAATAAAATACCATTATCATCTTTAAAAGCATCCACTTCCAAACCTCAAGTGGTTGAGTGGAATGATGTAGATTCACCTGATCCTTATTTATTGGTGAAATTCAAATCGCATATTAATACCGTTCAAGTTCCATCCCATTGGTCCCTAAAAAGAGAATATTTGGCTTCGAAAAGGGGTATTGAACGCCTACCTTTTCAACTCCCTAAGTTTATTCGAGACACTAATATTCAAGAGATGAGAAACACAGGTGAAGATCTGACTCTTAAGCAACAACAGAGAGAAAGGGTTCAACCTAAAATGGGTAAGCTTGATATTGATTACCAAAAATTACACGATGCATTTTTCAAGTTTCAAGCAAAGCCGAGATTATTTGGCTTTGGTGATATTTACTTTGAAGGGAGAGAATCCACTGATGAATTTACTGATGAGATTATGAATATAAGACCAGGAAAAGTTTCTAAATCATTAAGGAGTGCATTGGGTATGTCTGAAAATGACATGAACGGCCCACCCCCATGGATCGGCATCATGGGAGAAGTAGGTAAGCCACCTGCGTATCAACATTTGATGATCCCTGGAATTGATTGTGAGTACAGAAATTCTGGATACTTTGTTGCTGACGAACATGGGAATGAGGCCAATCCTTTACCTGCTGATATTCAACTATGGGGTTGTCCAGAAGAAGGCGAAGAATCTGAAGAAGAGGTTGATGAGGAAAGTGATGAGGAAAGCGAAGATGAAGGCGATGAGGAGGACGATGAAGTAGATGAGGCAGTAGATGAGGCAAGTAAGGTAGATATCACCGAGTACTCCCGGGTGAAGAACATACCGTCAAACTATCAACCACAACAAGCATCAGAGGAATCGGGCCCTAAAAAACTATATACTGTCCTCAAAGAAAATTCATCTAGTACAGGTGATGGCTTCTTAAAGAGTAACATCAGTTATAATTTGTCTCGAGATGACACTGATGATAATAATAATGATAACAATGGTTTTGATAATAAAGAAAAGAAAATTGACAAATCTACATCACAAAAGAAAGAGTTCAAGTTTTAAAAATCTAATGTATATATATTTAACGCTGTCTTTACCCTATATGGATTTCGAACTAATTTGTAGAAAAGTCTCCACCGGTTTCGAATTGGAAATTGTCAAGGCCATCCATAAAATTCAAGTTTTGCTCGTTTGGGTTAAGATGGCCTAGTATATCCATATCTATTTCCCTGAAAATATCTTGAATAGAAAAATCATTGAGAGTATTTGTAGCGTCTGCTGGATCGTCAATGAACCTCAGTATGAACGGCACTCTAGACGTCGAGAATCCTTCGGTTTCCTCTGGATACTTCGAGATAGGGCTTTCGGTATTTAAGATATCTGGTACGTTACTTGTTCGTTGTGTTTGGGGAGTATGTGGTTTGGTTTGTGCAAATGAGGAATCATTATTTTTTTTTCTCCTTTTTGCAGAGTCAACAACAGGGGGTTGTATATTTTGTATTTCTTGATCTAAACTCATATCGGTTAATTTCATAAAGTCCATATTAGCATTGCTTTTAATGTTTGTATCCGTTGTCAAAGATGAGCTTTGGTATGCTCTGCATATTCTAATCCAATTAAATACCCTGCGTAATATAGGTTTCAAGTTTCGTGAATTATTCAGATCGTACTTCGTTACTCCCTCATTGATGATTGATGATAATTTTTCGAAGTAAAACTCCACATTATTATTTATATCACCGATGTCAGAAAAGTTATTAGATACTGAGCTAGCTTTTACTAATAATTGCATTCTGATAAGAGTGACTAGTCCACGCACAGCACGATAAATGAAGTACGTAGGTACATTGATTGTCTGCTCGTTACATAGTAGGAAAAAGGAATCTAAAAGGTTCTCTGCAAGTTTAATCAACTTAGCAACATTTCGAAAGCAAAGTAAAGCATTTGTTCCATTGAATATTGTACCTGAATCGGACCGCATAAAAGCAGACTTCTTACTATAAATATTCCCACTCACAAGGTTATCATATATTATCATTAACACCTGGTAATACATAACAGAGAGTAGATATTTCTCCTTCTGTGGTGCACCAGTTTTGGGATCATCAACCATAAACCCACTTTCATATATGGTCAGGTATAACCTTTTTTCATAGGCATTTAGGATCGCTCTCCAACCTGTTTTTGAGAGACTACTTGGTTCCCACATTTTTTGAAACATAGGGTCTGAGTTCTCATTCAGTTCATTTGTTGTCGACATAGTAAGAGATAAAAATTCCAACATCTCTTGAACTAAGTAGACAGTTTTAGTAAATGAACAGACAAACCTTTCATGTCTGGTTGGAAACCCTTGCAGTTCATTCGGTGTCATAAGAATATCCATTGCTTTACTGTAGCTACTTGACCATGGGAGAATTTTATACTTCGGTAGAGGGAACTCAAGAGCACCACAACAACTATAAATTGTTAAAAGAGTACGTACCTCAATTCTTTCCTTTGAGTTATCTATAGCCATATTGGGACAAGTTTCACTAGTATTGGAAGCCATGTCTATACATCTTGAAAGAGTCAATGCTGTAAGTAGTTGTATCTGACTCTTGAAATTATCGGGTCTTTGAGCTAGACAGCACCACTGGGAAAGGATAAGACACGCATTTATTAAATGATGAGTAATACTTCTTGAGTTTATAAAAACAGCATAAGCAATAAATTCATCAAGGTAAAAATTTAACATTTTATTCAAACTTCGATTGCTATCTCTTCTCTCCTCATATGTTTGGCCCCCCGACAAGCCATTATCATTCAATGTAGTAACAAATATACAAGAAATCAATACTAAGGGCGAATTGTTCAAATTAAAATCGAACCCACGCTCTTCGTTAGAAAATGCAATTATTGGATAATAACAGTGAATTTCATTGAAGAAAAAGTTGAATCTTTTCCTAGCTTCTTCTATTGACATTATCTTATGAGTAAATATCAATTCTCTCGCCAAGTTTTCATCGAAAGATATATTAGGATAAACTGAGGATTTAACTAAAGTAGAAGATACAACGGGTGCATCATTATCAGATAAGTTTTCAATGGAGTACCCTAATGACGAAAAGTCGGCAGCTAATAAAGAGAGTTTAGTATTCTCTTGTTGCCTCAATTCATCTCGATTTACTGATAATAAAATCGAGCGAGCTTCTCTTAATAATGAGGAAGCTTTGGTCAAAGATTCTTCTTGATCAGGGTTTGAATTCTTGGGTTTCCTTTTCAATTTTCTAGCAAACTTGGCTGTGGGATCGTGATCAGGAGAACATTCTATTCCAACGGCGAAGCATCTAACACAGGTTGCATAAGTTGGGTCTTCAAACACGCATTTCACTTTCAAGCGATGACATCTAGCACAACTCTTAACCAGTCTCCACTTAGAGGAAAAATCCCTAGATTCCTTCTCATCTGACTCCAGTTTCATATCGCATAGATAAGTAAATGGTGCTATTCAAAGGTAGTTGGATGAAATTTTTCAGAGATAAGTATCCCCCCCAGGAAAATTTAACTACTGCTATTTTATTATAGTGCCTGCATATTACTATCGGCTTTCCGATTGATATCTCATCCTTAATAATTCAATCAATCTTCTAATGATCTACAAGGTTCGAAAACTTTAAAGAATGCTTTTTATAACAAAGATATAGGAATAAATAACTAAATAGATAGAAAAAAAAAAAGAGAGATATCTCTTTTCAACGATTTCAAAAATTAATGTAAAAATAGGACTTTTTCTAGAAAGTGAATGAATATCAAAAGACAAATACAAATATAAAAATGAAGAGAAAAAAATGAAGTGTGAAACGGGATGTATTTTTTTTAGATTTTTTCTTTTTTTTTTTGCTTTTAAATGAGTTTTTCATTTATTAAATTTGAGGGAAAATCTATGAATAAATAGGAAAGATTTCAAACGTTATGACATTATGCAGAGGGGAGTGTTGTTTTGTTGTTTGTTTTTATTTTTGGATGGCTTTTTTAATTGTTTTAGTTTGGATTAGACATCGTTAGTAGGGTTTAGATATCATTGAGGTCAGGCTTAGGATCTTTGATCTTATCAATTTTAGCCCCGAAAGCTGAGATACATCTAGCCATAGTTGGAGAAGATCTGGAAATGACATCAGTAAAGTAAAAGTTATCAATTGGATTCTTTAATGGGACACCGATAAGTTTAGCAGTCTTATTCTTAGCAGCCAATTCGTTGAAACCAATAAGGGCCAAGTCACTAGAGACTGGTTCAATAACGTCATGTCTGACCAAATGAGGAGCAATTTGACCTAATCTTGATCTAATAGCATACAAGTCATCATAAGGTAAAGTGGCACCCAAATATTCTGATAAAGCTCTAACAATCTTCCAATCTTCACGAGCGGTACCAGGAGGATTGGTGGCAGCTCTGGTAATTTGAGTTCTACCTTCAGTGTTAATGTAGGTGGCAGATTTTTCGGTATAAGCAGAACCAGGTAAGATAACATCAGCAAATGAAGCACCTAAATCACCATGATGACCTTGGTAGACAACAAAGGCATCTTTTGGAATATCTTTATTTTTAACTTCATCAGCACCCAATAAGTAAATGAATTTAGGTTTAGTATTAACTGATTCAGGGTTGAAATTGGTAAAACCAATATCCAAAGCACCAACACGAGAAGCTTCACGATGTAATAAATTAAGACCATTCCATTCAGGAGTATTGAAATTAGAATTTTTAGCGGCAAAATCACCAACTAATTTATAAATGGCGGCAGCATCTTCTGATTCAGAAACACCGGAACCAACAATGATTAAAGGATTAGAAGCCTTACCTAATTTCTTACCAAATTCACCTTTCAAAGTTTTTTCTAAAGCCTTAACATCAGTACCAAAGTGTTCAAGGTCAAAAGTTGATTCGAATTCTTGACCAATATGACCAATTTCCAATGATTGTCTTAACCAGACTTTTCTAATTCTAGTATTTAAAGTAGCAGCTTCATGTCTTGGATTAGTACCAATTAATAAAATTTGATCGGCATCTTCAACACCATCAATGGTAGAATTAAAAATATAATTAGATCTAAAATCAACCCCATGAATATCAGTAGCTTGTTTAACATCGGTGGTAACATTTTCTGAACCTAATTTATTAACCAAATCTTTCAAAGCAACCATTGATTCAACATCAGATAAAGCACCAGAGATGGCTTTAATTTCATCACCTTGAGGTTTAAGTTTAGAATAAGCGGCAGCAATTGTTGATAAAGCTTCATCCCAAGTACCAACTTCGAATTTATCACCATTTCTAATTAAAGGAGTAGTTAAACGTTGAGTTTTTAAACCATCACAGGCAAATCTACTTTTATCGGAAATCCATTCTTCATTAACTTCATCATTTAATCTTGGTAAAACTCTCATAACTTCAATACCTCTGGCATCAACTCTAATATTTGAACCCACGGCATCAAAAACATCAATAGTTTCAGTTCTTTTCAATTCCCAAGGTCTAGCTCTAAAAGCATAAGGTTTAGAAGTTAAAGCACCCACGGGACATAAATCAATAATATTACCTGACATTTCTGAATTAATATTTCTTTCGATATAAGTACCAATTTGTAAATCATTACCTCTACCAGAAGTACCAAATTCTGGAGCACCAGCAACATCATTCATAAAACGAACACATCTAGTACAATGAATACAACGATTCATAGAAGTTTTAACTAAAGGACCAATTGGTTTATTTTCAACTGCTCTTTTACCCATTAATTCTTTAAAACGACCACGATCTGAACCATATCTTTGAGATTGATCTTGTAAATCACATTCACCACCTTGATCACAAACTGGACAATCTAAAGGATGATTTTCCAATAACATTTCGGTAACTCCTTCTCTAGCCTTTTTAATTCTTTCTGAAGTAGTATGAACTACCATACCATTTTGAACTGGCATAGCACAAGAAGCAATTAATTTTGGCATTCTTTCTACATCAACAAGACACATACGACAATTACCAGCAATTGCTAATTTATCATGATAACAATAACGAGGAATGGTAACACCAGCTTTATCAGCAGCTTGAATAATAGAAGCACCCGCTTCAATATTAACAGTTTTACCATCAACTGTAACCGCCACATCAGCCATATTTCTTATAGATGAAGAAAGGAAACGACGACTTGAAGCTCGTAATATAGTAGATCTAGCCAACATTTTCTTATTTTGTTATTTTCTTATTATATTTGATTTAAAATGATTCTTAATGAAATATCAACTTTTAACTAAGTCATATAATTATAGTATGTATATATATATATATATATATATATATATTGAAAGATTTAATGAATATTGATTTCAAAAGAGGAAGGGATAAAGGTTAAGAAAGAAAAAAAGTCAAAAGAAATGCAAAACCAAAGTTTCAACTTATTTTAAATCTATTTGATGATTAACTTATAAACCTAGATAAACGAGTATATAGTTATTCTTCTTCTTCGTTTTCTATTTTTTTTTTTTGTTCTTTTTGTTTTCCTGTTTTTTTTTGGCTCTCTTAAGAAAAAAAAAAAAAAATTTTGTATTTAGCTTACAATCACATACATTAACATTTCATTGGCTATCTTTTTTTTTTTTTCCATATAAAACTTCTTTTCAAAATTTGGGTGCGATTTTTGGTTGTCCCTCCCCCTAACTATAAAAAAGTACAGTGCGAAAAACTCACTCGGAGTAGGAGTAAGGTGTATGTGCAGTCCTCCATTAAGTAATGAGGGAATGTTTGGCTCCTGATTCGCTGGAGGGTTTTTTTTGGTGGGGAGAGCCGGGTAATATAGGAATTGGGGGGGTGAGGGAGAGAGACAATGTCGCATGTCGTATTAAGAGAGGAAGGGGGTCGTGTATGGCCATTTGGCTATTTTGCAGTTAACTAACTGTTTGAAGTACCTATGGTCTTGTATGACTTATGGAGATCTTAACTTCTTAACATCTCTAAAACATCTTGACATCTAATCCTAACATTTAGGCATTTTAACAAAATAACATTTTGGTAACATTTTGGTATCTTAACACTTAGCATCTTAACACTGTGTTAAGATGCTAAGTGTTAAGATGCTAAGTGTTAAGATGCTAAGTGTTAAGATGAGATGTCATTGATCACCAGCTTAATCACTGTAAAGATTGTAAAAGAATTAAAATAGAAAAGATGATTTGTCAAATTAGTTGACATTTATAGAATTTTGACAATTTCTCGAATAAAGTTAGCAATAATTTATCCATAAATATGAGATTTTTACAGTAATCTACAAAAATCATGAAAAATGGAAAAAATTGAATAATCGTTATTGATATTAACGAAGAACAATATTAATATAAGAAAAGACTTATATTAATATAAGAAAAGACTTATATTAATATAAGAAAAGAACTACATCAATATTCTCTTAAATTACACGTTAATCAAACACTAACTTATAACTAAAATATATTTGTCCAGGACACTACCACCACTATAGAGTTAATGATAAAATCTACACATATAGATAAACAGCTACAGATCAATTAACAAACAGGTAAATCATTAGTCGTTCATTACAATTCTATTTAGCAGGTTCTTCACCCAGTAAGGACATAAATAAAATCAATAATGGTGGTACTACATACATCCAATTTTTTTGAATCCATGATCTTTCATCAACTTCTTCAATCGGTTCAACCTCTTCATAAATTTCTTCAATTTCAACTTCTTGTCCCCTTTCATCAATTATTGTCTTTTTAACACTATGTTTTCTAATTACTGGTTGTTGTTTTTTATTAGATTTTGATTCTTTATTTTTACCCTTTAATCCAATTGGATTTAAGTTAGGTATTGGTTGACTTTCATAGTCTTTAATGATTATATTTAATTCATCTCCATTTCCTGAATTACCACTAATCAAACTTAAACTTGAAATATGCCCTTCTTTATCCAATTGTAATTTGATCAGTTTATCCTTAAATTGATGCTCTGAATCAATACTAACATAATTAAAACAATCTAAAGATCTGTAACTTGTACCAATACAATATTCTCCTTCATCTAACAACCCCTCATTACCACTTAATACAACACTTGATTTTGTTTGTTTGGCATACGCAAAACTAAGCAAATTGATTTTTTCATTTGACTCTATTGATTTAGCATAAATGTCTATTTTGACCGGATCAGATTGCAGGGCTCCAACTAGTACAGCCAAGTTGACTAGCATAAATGTCACAAATAATCTCTTGGATATTCCAAACATCTTTTGATTCAATTGATTGATGTATGATGATTGCCCAGTGGTTGTGGTGTTCCTCTTTTTTTTTTTTTTTTTCAGTTCCTTTCTTTTTTTTTTTTTGATCTTTTAATACTGAACAGAAGGATCCGGTATATAGCCCCAACACGTCTAACTGACTATTTTTGAAAAATATAATCAGATCAAACCTGAAGAGTCCTACAACATTCACAACTCATGCTTCCAAGATATATACATACATGTATACGACGTATACTGACTCACAGCTTGCTACGACACTCATCAAACTCCGTTGGTGAATCAAATGCAGAACCTTTCAAACTATCTTCAGATCTTTCAGTAGCTCATGACTGTCAATCTTATTTGAACTACTGCTCCAATACTAACCTTTCAATTGATTCTACCGTTTTCAAAGGTACTTTATATGAATTCACCACAAAACAATTTCTTGAAAATCGATTATATTGCCATTCTCTCAATAGAGTGGGAGGCGCTTTCGATAACGGAATTGATATATATGGTAAATGGAATCTAGAACACTTTGTTGAATTAGCATTAAACAATTATAAGGATAATTCAACTTTGAAAAACTATCTCGTTGGAAATTCAACCCAATATTCAACAAACAAAAAACTGATCAGTCTAAATCTGGATATTAATATTTTGGTTCAATGTAAAAATCATCATAAAAAAATTACCGCATCAACCATCAGGGAAATATCTGGAATTTATAACTATCAAATAAAGAGTAAAGATGAATCTCGTAAAACTTTTTTCTTTTTGGTTTCTCCATTTCCTCTAACAAAACAAGGTCAATCACAGATTGACTCAACAAATATTCCTATAATTCATTTCAAAATTTCTCCCCTCACTATCAATAATGATGCAAATATTTATGATCTTAAAAATTGGCTTGGTGGTACTCTTGAATCAACTTATATGAATTTCAAAGCTCAAAAGATGTTGAAAGGTATTAACATGGAAGTTCAATGGCAACTATTAAGTGGAGTTGGCATATTATAATTTTGTATAATAATCTGTATAGTAATTTATATTCTAGCATATACCTAATAGAACTGTCTATTGTATGAAGTAGTGTTTTTTGTCTTCTTCTACAAAAAAATTGAAACTTATAAGAATTTTATATTTAAAGAACAAATGGGTAAGCTAAGGAATTACATAAAGGACATCAAAGATAAAACAAACAAATGGGGACTCTAACAAAAGAAATCTAAAGGCAAAAAAAGACCAAATCAATATATACAACATGTGGGTAATGCTAATAAAACAAACAAACAAAAAACAAAAAACGAAACAAAAAATACAAACAGAATGAAAAGAACAAAAAATCAGAATGTTGCAAATAGATTAATTGCCTGACCATTGACCATTATCAGCTTTGTGAGTTAAATAGTATGCATTTCCTTTGTATTTACCATCATCATAAGTTTTGGCAGTAGCAGTTGTAGCAGTTGTAAGAGTAGTTGGTCTGCCTTGAACAGTTGTAGTGAGGAAAGTAGTACCAGTTGTAGTAACGGTCTTCAAAGTGGTTTGACCACCTTGAGCTGTTGCGTAAGAGGTTTTTACATTTCCATAAGTTGTAGCAGCTGGAGCAGCAGATGTTTTTTGAGTTCCCTCTTGCGGATTTTCGTTTGGAGCACCTTGGGCTTGAGGGTTAGCAGAAGTAGTTGGTGAAGCAGTTGAAGAAGTGGTTCCAGCGTCAGTAGCAGCGTCAGTAGCAGCGTCAGTAGCAGCGTCAGTAGCAGCGTCAGTAGCAGCATCAGTGGCAGCATTAGTACTGGTAGTAGAAGAGGATGTGGAAGAAGAGGTGGAAGAAGAGGAAGAGGAAGAAGAGCTACTTCCAGAACTAGAATCACCAACAAGACTTTTAAGAGAAGATGCAAAAGTATTACCACCATCCTTATTACCAAAAGCAGAGGAAGCATCCCAAACAGAGAAACCACCAAAGTTTTTATTAGAAGTAATATCACTAGTAACATATTGACTTAATTCACTAGCAGCAATATAACCAGAACCAGCAGAACTTGAAGCACCAGGTAAACCAATGAAAAGTTTGATATCTTTATTTGGAGAGTCATTTGAAGCAAAATCAGTCCAAGTATCCCAATTGAAAGATTTGTCTAAGTTACAGTAATTGTTATAGAATTGAATAAAAGCAAAATCAATTGAAACACCGCTTAAAATATCACCAACTGATTCATCAGGGTAAACACATTGAGGAGCAGCAGATAAATAATAAGTTTTAGAAGAATCATCATCAAATTTAGATCTTAAGGCTTTTGCTAAAGCAGCAGTACCGGTTTGTTCTTTATTTTCCAAGTCAAAATCAAAACCGTCAACAGCAACATCATCACCGAATGGTTTATCTTCACCGGAACCATTACCGAAAGTGTTCCATAAAGTACTTGCGAATTCTTCACCTTCGCTATCAGATGACAAACTATAAGTACCAGAAGCACCACCTAAAGAAAGAAGAACCAATTTACCGGCAGATTGACATTTTTTGATAGAAGAACCAACATTCAGACAACCACTAGTAGAAGTTGATGAACATTGACTTGAAAATGAGTAACCTAAATTATCGGGATAATTATAAAGGAAAGACATAACCACGATATCAACATCATCAGAATCACAATAGGTATCTAAAGTTTCTTCACCACCGTAGGAATCTTGTCCCCAATAAACAGCGACATTATTATTAGAAGAGGCATCGAAAGCTAAAGCTTTGAATGAAAAAAGAGCTATAAGTAAAAGAATATTTTGAGCAAACATTGGAAAGGAATGACAAGAGTGAAAATATAAGTAAGAGTAAGGAACGACAAAAGAGAACAATTTAGAGAGAGACAGAGGAAAATTTAAGGAATGACTAAGGTTAAGAAGAGGGTTTGTAAAGGAATGACAAGTAGTTGGAGTAGCCTAAGCTGTTTATTGGAGTGGAGAGAGTAAATTGTTTGATAATTGTAAGAGGAATAAAAAAACTAAGAGAAATCCATGACAATTTATAATATTTTCAACAAGTAGTGAAAAAAAAATCACTAATATGAACCGTTACCAGTCATTGATGAATTTATGAAATCAATAACCATAAGTTTCACCAGGAAAGTTAGATCTCCAAACTTCTTGTTCTATTTTATTTTTATTTTTCACAACTACAAGCGAATCAAAAGGGATAAGCACGCCAAATTTGAAAATTATATAATATAATAAAATGAAATAAAACCAAAACTGGCGTAATTAGATTCTGGACAATGTCCACAACCGTAATACAAGAACCATCTCATGCATGGTGCAGTGACAGAAGGAATGGTTGTGTAGTAATCCACCATGCGTCATCATTAATCTTCACAGTTATTGTAGCTCTCTCTGCGTGTAGAATACCGCGCTGGTACTTGACAAGAATAGGATCTCTGAAATCTCTTCGCAGACTGATTATTTTTGAAATCATAGCAATGATGACTGCTGGGAAAGAGTTAGCTTTGTTCAAACAGTTTCAATTCTTTGTTCATCTAGCCTAAAATTATAAACCCTGGCTTTTTCAATTTGCCAGCCATTTTTTTAGGTCAGTTTTTTTGCTGCTAAATAGCGCTATTGAAGTAGCAAAAAAACACTCGTGCACCCATAGTTAACAGACGTGAGACAAAACACGATTTTTTTTACCTAGAAGGGCAGGTGAGCACAGAATCGAGGACGTTGTCAAGGAGAGAGGGTCCCACCTCCTGTAACAAATAGAGTTTGGTGAAGGTATGTTTCAGCCTGAACAACTCCTTTGTTTGATTCAATGTACCTTGCGGTACTATGGTCATAGTACCCAATTCTTTCGCTAACCCACTGATTTAATGAGAGAAACACTCAAAAATTATTCTGTTGCAATGAAGAAATTGTCTTTTTTCGTTTTAATGAAAAGTACGGGAAAAAAGCAAAAGGGAAAAAAAAAGAAAAGCAAAGTTCAGCATCGCGAAAGTCTAACCAGCACCTACCCCAACTGCACTTAATGTGACATAGTATCTTACAATATCTTACAAATTATCATTAAATTGATACTTCGAGAGAGGCTTTGGAAAAATGGTGCGCTTTTGCTGAGTGGTGGTTATATATGTTGGTATATAATATTTTTATACGCTCATCAGTAGGGCTGGGCTTCAGCCCAGTCTTGCCCAAAGCTCATCTTAATTTGGAACTGGATTTCACCATTTCAGTGGTGAGATTACACTAACCGACCAAGAGGACAAAAAACTTGTCGTCCCACTTACTCATCTCAAGTCACCCTGGGCTACTGGACAACGTTCAGCTCAACTAGGCTTAGTAGTAGATTGGATATCAGTAAATTACAAGTACACTAAGGCAGTATATACACTAAGACAGTAAATTAAGGCAGTAAATTACAAGTACACTAGGGCGAACACAAATTTGGTATTTCGAATGGTGGAACTAGGTTTAGTGAAATAAACTAGGATAAAATTAGTAAAAGAAAGTGTAGGTTGTTCGCAGTTATGTGGTATGAGCTCATTCACTTGTTAAATCGTGTATGTATTGATATCTCAATCCCTTGTTCTTTGCAGCTATTGTCAAGATAATTAAACGAATCGACTTCTCAACCATTCTTCATTATTCATGGTTTTGATATAAAGAATTCTCCCCTGAATCCAATTGATGCTCTCAATTAAACTTTTCAATGTAAGATATATCATGCCCATTAAAGTAAAAACACCCCCTTTACACGGGTATATAGAAAACTTGTAGTTAGGTAAAATATGTCTTCCACTTTTGGCGTTTGTTTTATGTTTGAAGTTTAAATTGACTATTCCAACAACAACACGTCTTGTACGATCTACCCCTAATCAAATAAGGAGTCCAAAGTGTGGTACCTTTAATGTATGTGAGGTTCCAGTATATTTCAATTATGAAAAGTTATCAAGCAATCATCTGACATTTGAATTGATATATAATGGCTCATGAGTAAGCCAACCGTAAATCAAACTTACGAAGGGTGAAGCCAAAAAATAGAATCAGGTCTTGAAAATTTCATTTCGCGTTTTTGCATCCTAAATTCTTTTATTTATACTAAACCATTAACTTACAAAATGATGATAAAAATTTAGAATGCCCGATGTGTATTTTTGCGCCCAACACTAGACAAATGAATAAATAAACTACGAATAAATATTAGAAGTTGTATGTTAGATATATGTATTAATTTTTATTTGGTTCAGTCAAATTTTAATTTATAATTTGGCATTCAGGAGTGCTGGCAGCTGGCTTTATAAATCGATAACAGCTCTAATACAATCACCAGCGTGCATATCATCGAAAGCAGTATTAATTTTATCCAAAGGATGTTTATGAGTAACGAAATCATCAACCTTTAATTTACCTTGCATATAATCATCGACTATACCTGGTAATTGAGTTCTACCCTTAACACCACCAAAGGCAGCACCTTTCCAAACTCTACCAGTAACCAATTGGAATGGTCTAGTAGAAATTTCCTTACCAGCAGCTGCAACACCAATGATAACAGAAACACCCCAACCTTTATGACATGCTTCCAAAGCATCTCTCATAACATTTACATTACCAGTACAATCAAAAGTATAATCACAACCACCATCAGTCATTTCAACTAATTTATCAACAATGGTAGTTCCTTTAGGTAATTTAGTTGGATTAACGAAATCAGTAGCACCAAATTTATCAGCCCATTCTTTCTTCTTATCATTGATATCAACAACAATGATTTTATTAGCCTTTCTTTCTAAAGCACCTTGAACAACAGATAAACCAACACAACCAGCACCAAAAACAGCAACATTATCACCCTTTTGAACATTAGCAGTGATGGTAGCAGCACCATAACCAGTAGTAATACCACAACCTAATAAACAAGTTCTATCTGGTTTAGCTTCAGGATTAACAGCAACAACAGAAATATCAGCCACAACGGTATATTGAGAAAAAGTTGAACAACCCATGAAATGTAATAAATCTTTTCCTTTACATTTCAATCTTGAAGTACCATCAGGCATAACTCCTTTACCTTGAGTAACTCTAATTTTTTGACATAAATTAGTTTTACCAGATTTACAGAATTTACATTCTTTACATTCAGGAGTATATAATGCAACAACAGAATCACCAACTTTAACGTTGGTTACCCCTTCACCAATTGATTCAACAATACCAGCACCTTCATGACCCAAAACAACTGGGAAAGCACCTTCTGGATCGGATCCACTTAAAGTGTAAGCATCAGTGTGACAAACACCAGTGTGTAAGACTTTAATACGAACTTCATTAGCTTTTGGAGGAGCAACTTCAATTTCTTCAATTGATAATGGCTTACCAGCTTCCCAAGCAACAGCCGCTTTACAAGTGATGGTCTAGTAAGAAGTTAGTAAATCATAAATGATGAATAGAACAAAAAGAATAAGAATTGGAAGAAGAATAAAAAGAATATAACCTGCAAGGTATAATTGAACTGAAATGGTTATTGCATTGATCAATCGTATAAATGAGTGCTCAATTGCCATTTTGATCTCATTTCAAAATCTTCTTTTTTTTCTTTTTCTTCTTTTCCCATCTTATCGTATCTTTTGCTTAGTTTGGTGATACATACTTTACCAGTAGTGTCTGACATTATGTGGGAAATATTAGAAAGGGTAGGGATGTATAAAAACTTAAAAAAGTAAAAAAATGGATTGGAGAAAAAGAGAAAGCTAATTTTTTTGAAAACTTAAAGCAATTGTCAACTTTTATATAGTAAAAATGAGTATCAGCTATCTATTTATTTCAATTGCCCTTACTAATGTTTTTTTTTTTCTGTTCAATTTTTTTTTTGGTTTTTTCACTTTACCCAATTTGGTCAAGCAATCCGGTAGTAAGAATATTCTAGTCTGCGCGGGGTAGTGCACTTACCACCGAGCTGCTGCTTTTTTTTTTCTCTCCTTGGGAAGATTTCTCCCAATTAAGTGTTAGCGTTGCGGGACTTATCACAATTAGCGCGCCTATTTAAATAAAGTAGGATAAATTCCGTCCATTAATGAACTCTATGTAAATGGCTGAAAAAAATCAGAACAAAGTACGATAAACGATAATACAGATCAAAAAAGGCAAATTAGTATATATATATACGTATATACTTACTTATACGTATATACTTACTTGAAAAACAATAGTATAGAAGAAAGGGATTTTTACTACAAATTTTCAGTATATGAAAGATCCAAATGGAACTTGATATAAATAACTACTCATTTACTTAAATATAATGGATCAAATTTAGAGCACAGCACCGAATCCAAAAGTGATTTTGATTGATCTAATATAATAATTTTCAAAATTATTTCTAACCCGATCTTCTTCACCAATTGGAATACCAGACCATTTAACCACCATTTTGGTTTCACCGGCTCCTTGTTTTAAACTAATATCCAATTCAGCATAATGTCCAGTTTTCCAATCTTCCAATCTCCATAATTGAACAATACGTTCATTAGGTACCAATTTAAGAAATCTACCACTAATAGAACCTCCAAATAATTTGAAGGAACTACCTTCTTTTGGAGGGAATGATTCAATTTCTGGAGCTGAACGAGACCAAGCAACAATACGTTGACCATCTAATAAAGTAATATATAATTGTTCAGCTGTAGTATTGAAATCTGGTTCTAAATGTAATGTAGAAGTATTATATTTTGGAACATTATTCTTAGAGGATGATTCATTTTTAGAAGATGAACTACTAGTGGCAACAGCAGGAGTACTAGTTTTAGAAACTGGAGTAGATGTAGTAGATGTTGTGTTTGCAGTGGATGGTTTTGGAGATGAGTTACTATTTTGATTAGCTTTGGTGAAAGTTGAATTAACTTTATCAGATTCTAATTGAATATCTGAACTATTAGTAACGATTAAATCATTACCAAAATTTGATAATACATCTCTTAATTTTGGTATTAAATAAGTTTTGATAACTTTTCTCATTTTTTCATTTTCACTATTTTCATTATATATACTAAGATCAAATTGAAGTTCTTCTGGTTCAGTATCATAAGCCAATTCGGGAATTACAATCGATCCTTTAAATTCTCCCTTTTTATTTTCTTGGTCTTCACTATATCCTCCAACAGACAAGGTTAATCTTAAATCAAAAATTGAAATAACTTTTCCTTTACGTTGACAAACTTCAACGTCACCTTCTAATGACAGAAGAGCGGTAATTCCCACTGATGTATTTTGTTCAGTAATTACACTTAATCCAACGACTTTTTCATTGAAGTATTCTTTTGACCAGTTAGTACAATTTTTATCGACCCAATGCCAATTGTTTGGATTGTTGACAACCATATTTGCTTTTTCTTCTTCTTGTTTTTCTTGTTATTAAAACTTATTTAAAAGTTGTTATATATCTATTCTCTTTATTTATATATGTGAAAAAGTTCAACTGAAAAAAAAAAAAAATCGAAAATTGACATAGAAAAATCTAGAAGTTTGAACCACTTGCTACATCCGTACACCTCACGATAACTAGACTTAGATATGGGCTTTACTTAGATAGAACCCTTTTAAATAAGCTGCAATCAATACACCTTTATGGTGAATACTAATTCTGAATCTTTACATGACCGACTTGGTAATTACATAATAGATACATTAGGCTATACAAATACTAAATTGTTTTATGCATCAACTTCCATGGCTTCTCCCGAAGTACCCAAAGGTATCACGGTTTCCTCAACGGTTACTAGATTACGAATACTTTCTCTTAAAACACCTGTAGTACCTCTTGGGAATTTATAAGATCTTGCCTTTTCACTTCTAACATTTGGAGTCAAGTAGTTTCTATATAATTCAGCATCTTTACCAACTTCCATAACACAAAGATCAACATTTGAACCAGATCCTAAATCATTCCAAATACCTGCTTCAATTGCATTAGCACATAATTTCATGGCTTCATCTTTTGTTAAATCTTCTTTCCATTCGGTTTCCAAAACAGCCATAGCAGCCAAAGAACCAGAACCTAAAGATTGATAAGATCCAATATCAGTTGAACCATGAGCTTGAACAGACATTAAATGAGCACCAGTTGGATCAACACCTGCACAAATAAGGTATGCCCCCAAATGACCTTGATATTTAAATAAATGTTGTTTTAATAATGTTAAAGCAGTAATAACTCTTGGTTTACGATTTTGATATAATGAATGTAATTCTAAATTTGAAGCAATTAATTGAGTAACCATTTCGGTATCAGCAGCAGTACCAGCACCAGCACACCAAATCCTTGGAGATAATCTATGTAATTTTTCACAATTTTTATCAGCAACAATACTACCAGCGGTAGCTCTAGTATCGGCGGCAATAACAACACCTCCTTTGAATTTACAACCTACAATTGTAGTACCAGTAGATGTTGCCTTTGGTGCACCAAACCCTTGGGTAGTCAAGTAACTATTTCTTTGATAATTATCAAAACTTAATCCGGCCATGGTATTCTATGTCTTGATATATGGTTTGATGAATTGAATTTGTAGAATCAAATTGCGGGAAAAGTTGTTGGTCAATTGTAATTGATAATTAGATGTACAATAAAATTAGCTATACCAGATGTTCAATATATGATGAGTTCCTCTATTAATATGGCTAATTGATATTCTTGTTCAATTTTTGATTTTGATATGGATTTTGATTGTGGTTTTGGTTCTGATTCCCAAATGTGTGTTCTCTCTCTTTTCGATATATATCTTTCTTTTTTTTTTTTTTTGCCTCCCGAAAAAAAAAAAAAAGGCAAACCGCGCACGACCCATTAGATCCGTACACCAAAAAGAGGAATTCAAAAATTGAACGTTGCACTTTTCAAAAGGACAAAAACCGCACCAGAAAACAAACAAAACAAACAAAACAAACAAACAAGACAAAACAAAACAAAACAAACTAAAATAAGACCTTAAAATCGAATCAAAGAAAAAAAAAAAAAAAAAAAAAATTCACTGAATGTCAAGAAAGCGATTACGTTTCACGTTTAATTGAGCCATCATTAGTCATATAGAACACTCATATAATACTGGACGTTTCAGTAAATTTAGGGCTCTTATCACCTTAATTCATTCTTTGCATGTATAATTCAAAATGATAGATCGATATGGATATACGACTCCCGCCAGAGTCAAAGTATTGGTAGTACCAATCAATGAATGTTCACAATCAGATTTTAACAGATATTTTGATATAATACGATCCACGGATGAAATAAGATTACTCGATGTAACTCCAACTCCGGAATCTCAATATTTCAATCCTCAAACTTATCCTCATGGTAGACTAATGTATGAATTCAGTTCTTCATATCCTGAAGATGAATCTATTTTTTTACATGATTTCGAACCATATAGAAAAACTTTTATTGTGATAAGTGTTGGTAAATATCTGCCAAATTTTGATTCACAAGGTGCTTTGAATAATTTGAAAAAACAACATCAAAGTTCAATTGTACATAATTCAATTTATTTTGATACTCCTTCTGATTTAATTAAAGATTTAGATCCTCCTAGTAATCATAATTTTAAACTGATTTTCCATCATGATGGTTCGATTAATCATAACATAACAGCTATAGAAACCTTAATGTGTGATGTTACTAGAAATTTCTTATTTGCATTGGATAGTTATGCTTCCTCTTATCTAAATATTACTTTAAGATCTCCTGTTTCAATTACCGATAGTCATATTTTAACGCGTGCCATAACTCAAGCACAAAAAAGAATTAGTTCCGGTTCTTCATCTTTTAAAATGTCTTTTAATTCTTCAAATAATTCAACGGTTACTCCAAATGATATTAAATCAAAACATAATGGTAGACAAGCTAAATTAATGGGGAGTTTCTTTCTTTTGGCTGGTAAGACTTCTGATGCATTACAATACTTTATTGATGCCGTTATTAATTTAAAAAAATCTGAGGATTACCTTTGGTTAGGTAGTGCATTAGAAGGTCTTGGAATTTCATCAGTTATACTTCAATTTTTAAATATTCCTTATCAACTTAATAATCCTGCATTATTATCGGCTTTACAAATATCAAAAAGTAAATTACAATCTTTTAATTCAGATACCATAACTTCACCTAAAAGAATCTCAAATGAATCAAATAGTAGATCAAATAGAAACTCAAATCCAACTTTAGCATCCCCAAGAAATTCTACTGGTAGTACTGCTAGTTTTAACTTATCTCAATTAGCCGTTGGATCAAACGGTGATATAAGTACTTTACCATTACCAGAATTAGTCAAAAGATTAACTTCAAAAGTTTTACAACTTTATCATATGAGTACTAATGATTATGAAAATACAGTTCCTGATATCGTTTATATCGAATGTTTATTAAGAACAATCAAATTTATGGTTTGTGTTCATCTTAGTGGACCCGAAATGGATTCTTCTGTTCTAGAAAGAATTGTTAAATCAAAAAAATGTGGCATAAAACCTGATAATACTTGGTTTACAAAAGCAGATATTCTTGCTCAAATTGATAAAGTTTTCTCACTACAATTAGTTGATATGGAATTTTTTGATCAATGTCGAATTTATTGTTCTTTGGCATCAATGTATACTGATCTAGGATTAAAAAGAAAAAGAGCTTTTATCTTACGTATTCTTATAGTTGCATTATTACCAAAATTTGAATCTCAATTAACTGAATCAGTATTATCTGATTTAACTTCAGTAAATTCAATTAGGGAAATTTTTGATGAATTATTCATTACTTATGGTATTAACGTTGAAACTGAGAGTACAGCATCCGCTGCTTCTCAACATCCAAGTGACTGGATTTCTCTACAATTACAATTATTAAAAGTATGTTTGAGAATTCTTGAGGCCATTAAAGATTACCCTTACTTAATCAAATTATGTACCATGTTGTTAACCCGTTATACTCATTGTTTACCACAAACTGATCAAATTGCTTTGAAAGAAAAAATAGATTCTTTAATTTATTTATCGGATAGAAATAATCTTAATTTAGAAGCTCCTTATTGGGACCCATTTTTAGTAAGAAAAGTCAAATTTGTTTCTAGTAAATCGAAGGACTCATTAACACCTTTCCCTGAATACGAAAAGGATAACAACAATGTTGGTTTAGTTGATTCTGCACCAAAGAAAGAGCCTCAACAGAATTCAAAAACTGATATATCTGCATTATTCTTTGATCCTTATAATAAATCCAATGCTCCGCCTGCGATTAACAAAGACAGACTTTTGATCAAAAATGAAATATACCAGTTGAAAGTTGCATTTCAAAATCCTTTCTCATTTGAAATCGAGATCACGGACTTAACCATAATGACAGAGGGTGAAGTATCCGTACAAACCCTAAAGCATTTGATTAGGCCTGCGACAGTAATTGGATTGACCGATCAACAAGTACAACCTGCTCCGATTAATCAAGCATCAGCAAAATCTATTTTCACTAATAAAGTTACTTCATCAGTACCTAAAAGAAACTCATCCAATTATAACTTATCAAGTCAAAATAACCAAACATCCAATGGAGCCCTTATTATAAATCCAAAAAGTATTCAGCACTTCATAATAACTTTCAAACCATTAGAAGCTGGCGAATTAAGCATTGTTGGCTTTGACATTACAGTTGGGTCTTGTAGTCCACAATTTTTTCAAATCATTGATAAAGAAGTTTTCGAAGCTGCTCTGAAAATTAAAATTATTGAACCACCAATTGGGTCTATAAGTCCATTGGATAGTGTTATCACCAACTTATCGGGAAATAACATTGAAGGAAGAGCAACTACAAGAACGCTACAATTGAACGTTGTACACCCACAACCAGCTTTATCGCTCACTAATATCCTGATTAATAATGGATGGTTAATGTTATTAGAGGGAGAAAAATATGAGTTCTCAATCGGTTTAACGAATCATTCCGATGAACCAATTAATTATTTATCATTCTCATTTTGGGACTCAACAATTGAACCATTGAGTACGAAGTTAAACTCCAATACTTCAACTGGTGGACCAATAATGCCAGCTAATGAAATTTACGAGATTGAATGGTTTTTACTTATGTTTAAACCTTTTAAGATTTTGAATAAAGAAGAAATTAGCTCAAAATATAAAATTATTCAGCCTCACTCAGATTTGAAAATCAATTATGAAATCACTGGTAAGAGAGGTATGAAAGAACTGAAAATTATCTTGGATTATTCGAATAAATTGGCCAATGATTCTTCAAATAGTTTTGTTAAGAATGTTAATGTACCACTTAATTTAACTGTCATGCCATCAATAGAATTAGTTGGGTGTGATATTTTACCATTACTATCCTCATCATTGCAAGCATTTGATAAGTTATTGCCTAAAAACTTGACTCATAACTTAGAACAAATTTTGAATTTTATATCAGAAATTATGGATTCCAAAACTGAAAACATAAGTGAATATTGTTTATTGGTAATTGATTTGAGGAATTCATGGAATGAAAAACTATCATGCAAACTATCATATTCAATAGATAAAACTTCTGAATATGTAGTTGAAGAAATAATTGATCCAATGAAAACTATAAGATTTTTATTACCAGCCAAAAGAATTTCAAGCAAAGATATTGATTTATCCAAACCTGTCCCATCTTTAAGGAACAAGCAATTTATTAAGAATTACTTCATATCTGATGAAGAAGAAATGAAATTGAGAGAAGCTTTCTGGCTTAGGTATTCCTTATTAGAAAACTTGAATGGACACTGGGAAACAGTTAGTGGTAATCATAGATCTGGTATAGTTGGATTACGAAGCATTAGACTTAGCCCTAAGATGGCAAATGTCTTAGTATACAACAAAATTCAAGTGCATCATACATTGATGGAAAATAATAATCCGATCAAAAAAACTGGCCTGCAATTTACGTTGGATATTGAAAAATTTTATACTTTGAAGACTAAAATTACAAATAATTCAGATGGTGAAATCAATGCTATTTTAAGACACATACCTTTCCCATTGGCTACATCAATAGTCCTATCAAGCAATTCAAATACTCATATAATCAAATCCCAAGTATCAATTGATCGTAAGATTTTAATCAATGGATTATTACAAATTCATTTGGGTGATAGTATCAAACCTGATGAATCAATAGAAATTGATTTGTCATTTGTAATACTAGAAAAAGGTCAATATGAATGGGGGTCAGTTTTGGATATTTTAAATAAAGATAATATCAAAGTTGTTGGACGTGAACCAATTTATATATCTGCATCATAGTTAATCTTTTTTTTTTTTTTTTTTTTTTTTTTTTTTTTTTTTTTTTTTTTTTTTTTTTTTTTTTTTTCTTTTTCTTTTTGTCTTTAGATTTTTGCATTTAATTACTTTAACGAACTTTTACGGATTAATATTCAAGTTGTAGTAACCAACACTGTACATTAATAAATAATCAATAGTATATACAAGAAATGAAAGAAGGAATGAGCAATATATACAAGACAAGAGAGCCTTTTATGAAATTACTGTTTTCTGTTATCTAATTTAAATGGCAAAGGTTTAGCCCCTTCAGATTCTAGTTTTTGAATATATTTTTCTCTAATCAAATCATTGAATCTCTTTTCTTGAAAGTATTTAAACCAACTTGCAACACATTTATTCTTGAAATCGGTTCTTAATTCACCACAGTTGTTTTCAACTTTTGATTCAATTTTTGGGTCAAGAGAATTATCGATTTTATTCTCAGTTAAACACTGGAAAAATTTGTCTCTTGAATCCCAACATTCTAAACGTTTGGATTTATTTGGAGGAGGAGGGTTTTCCTCAGGTTTTGAAAAGAATCCCATTTTGTCTTTTTAATGATGTATCCTGATTCTTAATGTTTCTAATCATTTATATACCTTTTATTAGAGCTTTTTTCTTTTTTTTTTTTCATGTTCTTCTATTTGCTTTTCTGAGATCACCGGATTTCGTCAGGTCGGAATCAAATTGCACGTGACACATTTATATCTATCGAGAGTATTTCCGGTTCCGGGCCATAACAGGCATTTTAGCCCATAATAAACGGCTTTTTTGTCATTTTTTGAAAATGATGTCAAAAATTGCAAAAGGGAGAGAAAAAAAAAAACAATTGGTGAGAAGATGAGGCCGCCGAAAGTTCAATATATAAACCACCGATCACAGAATACTTGATTTGTAAATGTATATTATCAACAATTCAAAATGACTGGAGCTGATAGTGTGGACGTAATACCATTTGATGTCCAAGAAGACATCAAAGACATTGAACATCCAGTCTTTAAAATCAAATATAGATCAAATTCCATAGCAAGTGATACTGCTAGTAGTATTGGAGAATTTGATAATTCAAGGTTACCTGTTATAAAAGTTTTAGGTACTGGTGGTACCATTGCATCTAAAGGTTCAAGCTCATACCAAACCGCTGGTTATGAGGTTGATTTGACAATTGAAGATTTGATCAAATCAATTCCTGATTTATCACATACTTGTGAATTACATTTTGAACAAGTTTTTAATTTGGATTCTAAAGAATTTGGTACAAATGAATTAGTTACTTTACATAATAAAATTCAAGAAGATTTACCATTTTTCGATGGAATTGTTATAACACATGGTACGGATACTTGTGAAGAGACTGCATTTTTTTTGGAAAGTACCATTAACACTCGTAAACCAATTGTTATTTGTGGTAGTATGAGACCCTCCACATCAATTTCTAGTGATGGGGAAATGAATTTATACCAAGCTTGTGTTGTTGCTTCCGATAAGCAATCTCGTGGTAGAGGTATTTTAGTTACATTGAATGATAAAATTGGATCTGGATATTATATTACAAAATCTGATGCAAATTCCTTGGATACTTTCAAGAGTTTAGGTCAAGGTTATTTAGGTAACTTTGTTAATAATGAAGTTCACTATTATTATCCACCAAATAAACCAACTGGTTTACAAAAATTTAATTTATTGGGTGAAGATGAATTAAAAGATTTTAATAAATTTTCAAATATTCCAATTTTATATGCTCATCAAGGTTTTAATAACGAATTAGTTGAAATCGTTGTTAAACAATTAAAAGCTCCTGGTTTAATTTTTGCTACTATGGGTGCAGGATCATTATCAGAATCCACCAATAAATTGGTAGCTAAGTTATCAACAGAATATCAAATTCCAATAATTTATTCTAAAAGATCAATGGATGGTAGTGTAACAAAGGGATCCTTACCGAAATTACCAAATAATAAATACCTTATTGCCAGTGGATATTTAAATCCTCAAAAATCAAGACTTTTATTACAATTATGTCTTAATGATTCATTGGGCGTTGAACAAATTAAAAAGAACTTTGATGGTGTTTATGGTGGTTAAGGTTTAATTAGATATATAAACAAAAAATTTAATTGATAATTTTCTTAATAAATAAATAGATTGGGTACATATATTACAGTAAATGAATAGATTGGGTACATGTACATATATTACAGTAAATGAATAGATTGGGTACATATATTTAATGATAAAAATGACCAAAGTCAGAAAATTAAAAACATTATGAATAAAAAAAAAAAAAAAACAAAGCAAGTCATAAATAATTAACCATTGACAAAAAATTACAAATTAAGAGAAAAGAAAGTATAAGAGGGTGAAGAAAAAAAAACATAGTAGAATTATATTAGAAGAAGAGTATCAAACCAGAGTTAATAATAATAATAATAAAGAGATAGAGGTAGAGAAAATGCAGAGAAACCAATGGTTAAAATTAAGAGTTAGCATAAGCAGCATCAACTTTGTCTTGACAAGAGGCCAAAATTTTCTTTCTTTGTAATTTTTGAGCAGAGGTAACATAACCATTTTGAGGAGTCCATTCTTCATCCAAGATAATAACAGATTGAATTAATTCGATACCTTTTAATCCTTGAGATTTACCGGTAGCAACCAATGATTTAGTAACAGCTTTAATAACTTTTTTATCATCACATAAGAAAGATAAATCTTTAGATTTAATTTCTGATTCTGAATAAACTTTTTCTTCAATTAAGAAAGATTTAAAGTGTCCTTCATTTGGTAAAATAATAGCAACTGGTTTAACCTTTGATTGATCAGCATAACAACAAATATTTAAAACAACTGGATTTGATCTATAAGTAGATTCTAATTTTTCTAAAGCAATATATTCACCATTCAAGGTTTTAACCAAATTTTTCTTACGATCAATAATTTTTAAAGCACCATTTGGAGCCCATTCACCGATATCACCAGTTTGAAACCAACCATCTTCAGTAAAAGCTTCAGAAGTTTCTTTTTCATTTTTATAATAAGCCAGAGTAATACATTTACCCTTTAACAAAATTTCACCTTGATTATTTTTAGCAAAATAACCGGCATCAGCAACATCAACCAATTTGGCAGTAATTGCACCGGTTAAAGTACCAACCACACCATATTCGAAATGATTATGTTCAACAATTGCGGTATTAGCACAAGTTTCGGTTAAACCATAACCAATCAACATTGGAGAAATCAAAGTAGAGATAAAGATTTGAGCATCTTTTGAAATTGGAGAACCACCATTCAAAACATATCTTAATTCACCACCAGTAGCGGCTTTAACTTTTTTAAAGATGATATCAAATGTAGAAGCACCAGGAATATGATAATGAGAAAAGGTAGTTTTAGCTTTATAAGCACCCCAAAATAATTTTTGAATCAAGGGAGACATTTGTTTAACTTTTGCCAAAACACCTTTTCTAACTGATTCCCAAACGGCGGCAACTCCAACCATAATGGTTGGTTTAAATTCTTGTAAATCTGATTGACAATTTTTACAAGAGACATCGGTTAAAGTTTTAACGTTGGCATAACCCAAACAACCCCCCCACCAAATAGCGGTTAATTCAAAAGCCAATTCAAAGATATGAGCCAATGGTAAAAAGGCAATAATACGATCATTATTAGAAACCAAATCACGACCAGCAACGGTAGAAACCCCACCAACAGCGGCCACGATATTTTCATGACTAATAATAACCCCCTTTGGATCACCAGTTGAACCAGAAGTATACATAATACAAGCCAAATCTTCTGGTTTAATATTTGAAGAAGGTTCAATATCAGAATTTTGACCTAATTTCAATACATCTTCAAAGGCAAAAAATTTAATATCAGGATTAACTTCTAAAATTTTTTCTTTAGCGGATTGAGCTTCGGAATAAGCTTTACCCTGATTACGTTTATCATTTTCATCGATTGGATCGGCATGAATGATATATTTGACCGAGGTTGCCTTTTTCAAAGGTTTAATTAATTGAGATAATAATGCATTATCGGTGAAAATAGCATCTGATTCAGTTTGAACCAAAGAATGAGTTAAACCAGCTTCACCTAAAGTATCATAAGCGGTAACTACTGGAATTGATTGAGAAGCGGCACTTAAAAAAGTTTGCATCCATTTATGAGAAGTTGAAGCAAATATATGTAATTTTGAAGTTTGATTAGGAGTTAAACCCAATGAAACCAAACCTTTACCATAATCTTGAGTTAAAGTTAATAATTCTGGATAACTAATATATTTATATTTTGATAATTCATAAAATGTCCAATCTTTATCAACTTGTTGTTCTTTACCATCAATGAATTTAGTAAGTTGTTTAGTTTCAATATGAGTTTCAATTAAATCTCTCCAACCCATTGCTTTACGATCACCATTTCTTTTAACACATTCCGCAACGAATTCAGGAACGGTAGTAGCCTTTGAATCAAGAGGTCTTTCTAAAGCGGCTTGTTTTTGGGCGGTTCTTCTTCTTGGAGCGGTTTCACCTTGTTTTGGTTCACCAACAGAGACGGTGAGAGGAGACATTGTTAATTGATTAATTTTTCGATAAAGAAAGGTAAAAATTTAACTAGAATAGCAATATAGGAATTGGTCAGGTATTTAAATGAAGAAGAAGAGGAAAAAAAAAAAAAAAAAAAAAAAAAAAAAAAAAAAAAAAAAAAAAAAAAAAAAAAA